>QEPC01015363.1:171463-193675 GCA_003113815.1 Sphenodon punctatus | reverse complement strand
AATAATAATAATAATAATAATAATAATAATAATAATAATAAACCCCCAACATCAGGAGTTTATGAAATCAGTTTCACAAACTCGCAGATTAAAATGTGTTTTTAACATTGAAACAGTTAATGCAGATTTAAAAAGTGCTTTAGTCTGCATTTCTGCTTGTGAAAACATTAAAAGTGGTTTACTTTAAATGTGAATTCTAAATCAGCAATAACACACACTTAGTTCTAAATATTGAATCCGGATTAAAATAAGAACAGTTTCAATGAGCGATAAGCACTAATCTGTGATACTTAGTGCTCAACTAAAAACGCCCTAAATCCAGAATGAAGGGCCTTTTTAGACAAGCGAGTAAATCTAGCGGATTGAAAAATCCACTTTTAGAAAAGTATTTTTAAAACCGGATTTGTCAAACCTCGATATTGGGGTTTGATGAATCCAGTTATAAAAATAATGCATGAGTCGCCGGGCGCTACTGTTTCCAATGGCGACCAGTGACTTCCAGTGCGTGTAAACTCCCCCCACACAACTTTTCTAAAAGCGGATTTTTCAATCCTCTAGATTAACGCACGAATACTGTTTAAACGTTCAGGCTAAATGCAGTTTACTTTTCATTAATCCGCATTTGCTGTTTAAATGTTCAGGCTAAATGCAGTTTACTTTTCGTTAATCCGCATTCAGTGTCTAGTCTAAAAACAGCCTAAGTGTTTTTGTAAACAGTTATTCCAGAGTAAATTAGTCCAGATTCTGGTTTTAATCCAGAGTTCTACATCCTCATTTTCGAGGATTTATTTACCCCTGACTAAACAAGTCCAGAACAGTGAACGTGTAAATACCTATCCCAGACTGGAGCCCACCCCTGTCATAGAGAATTCCTTACTGCTTATTCCAGACTAGTGCCTATTCCAGAATATTAATGATAATGTAAACAGTTATTCCTGAATCACAACTCCAAAATGACAAATTTGGACTTACAGCTACTTCTGAATAATTGTGCACATGTAAAAACAGCCCAACTCTGCCATGTTGGAAAGGGGTTTAGCCTACGGGGAGGGCAATGAATGTCTGAAATACTAACTGGTTTGCCGTAGAAGGATATACAGAGCAAGGACAACAGTTTTAATTTATAGCCAGAGCAGTATAGGAAGTGTGTAATGACTGACTCCTAAGTTGCTGCAGCATTTGGTCCACCAGCGACTGGGATCATTTCCTGCATGGTACAATGCTGAAGAGCAGGCCCCAAATAGGTAGCTGTCTGGCCTAAAGTTGAAATATCTAGTGCAGAGGTAGGGAACCTTTTCTGCCCTGAGGGCCACATTGAATAATAGTACGAGCTCCGGGGGCCACATAGAGGTTGGGGGTGGGGATGCCCAATGGGTTTATTGAAGAAAAGCAGGGCCCATATAATGGATCTGTCCCCTACACTTGTGTGCAGGCCCTTCTCTCTGCTAGCCGGAGCTCAGTTTTTCAATGCTTGGGGGTAGAGAATCGATCCAGGGGCCAGATCCAGGGACTAGAAAGGGGCCACATAAAAACTTGCCAAGTGCCGCATTTGGCCCCTGGACCTGAGGTTCCCCACCTCTAATCTAGTAGGTTTGTTATTTACAGGTATTATCCACATTTTCATTTTGGGTGGCTCTTTGGGTCCCTAAACAGTGTCTGTGACAGAAAGGAGGTACTTGCAAGTCCAGTGTTTCAGATATTCCATTGTAGATTTTTTGTGTGTTTCCAGTTTTTCAATTCTGGGCCATTTCCATTACATGTGCATTAGTGTAAATAATATTGCCAAAATGACATCACCAAAAAACTGAAATACCTACATAACCAAAATGAAAAACCAGAAACATGAAAAGTCCCAAAACAGACACCTGTTTGTGGAATGAAAATGGATATCGGTTATTACCTGAACCACCATTTTCATTGTGTAGCTTTGAGGGGTTTTACCCATTTTTAATCACCCATGTCAGCTCTAGTCTGGCCCTTTAAAAAACCAAGTGGCTAATGAAAATTGGGGGAATCTCTGATTGGCCTAACTACTGTAGGGGTGGGACTCAAGGGGGATTATCGGATATCGGCTTTACCAGTATCAGATCTCCCGATATCGGATTTATTGGTATCGGATTATTGGATTTTAACATTGCAGCCATTGACTTCAATGGACAATGTTAAAAATCCGATAAAACCGGCAATGTTAAAAATCTTATATTTTGATACTAACAATTATCAGTATTATTGGATTAATTGGATACCACCCATTATCGGCATTATTAGATTAATCTGATACTGATAGTCCCACCCCTATTAACTAGGAGCTATTGGAAGGTTGTTAACCAGCTGAGGGTAATAGCCAAGATAGGTAAAAGGCTTTGCCAGAAAGTTTAGAGGAGACGATCATGGAGAAGGCTTAGGAGTTGGTCCTGAAAGGATGGCAGCTCTGCACCATCAAAGCAGGCTTGCAAAGGTCATAGTAGACTAGATGGCTGAAGGAGGTCAGGGCAGTAAAGGGCACCCAGCAGAAGTCACAAAGGCAATGCAAGGGCATAAAAGAAGGCAAAGTCTGGTTCTGGTAAAAAACAAAGGGGACTAAAAGGGCAGCCAGGCTCACCAGGGAGGCCTAAGAAAATGCTGAGAACTTAGGAGTTTCTCAGTCTCAAGCTTGAGCTTGTCGGTGCACAGACAGGTGCGCTCTACTGACCTGGTTTGTTCAGGTTAGTAGAGTGCACCTGTCAGCGCGCCAACAAACTCAGTCGTGTGCACAGCACCTTTTCAGACGTCATCTTGGTGCACATTCTTCACATTCACACCCTGCCGCCGGCACTTGTAAGTGCTCTTTAAACCACGTCTGAATGAGCCCTAAGACAGGGTAAAGTTCCCAAGCGAACCAATTCATCATGTAAGAGAAATATTAGGTATAAATTGGTTAGATACGGGTGCTTAAATGGCATAACCAGTACGATTAGTCATTCAACATCTCTGAGAAAAACAAGTGTATGCAACAAAATGGGTGAAAAAGTAGGTCACAGCATGAGGAAAATAATTAATAGGAGGTCACAACACAAGGCTTGAAAATGTTTGAGTCACATATTGTGTGAGAACTTTACCACGCACCATTTAAAATCCCACAGGGAATAAACCAGCGTAAACTTTTTTAAAAAGCAATTTTCTGCTTCCACGCCTGTAAACAATTATCCGTAGCAGGAAACCTTTCCCCCAAGAAACCGCTCCGCTTTTAGTTCTCATTCTATTTCCACAGAGGTTAGAGTTTCATTTTTAACACTGTTTTTACTTCGGGTTTTCAGAGTAGATTAACCCATGGTGAAGGAATCACTTGGGATAATGTGCATGTGGAAAGTCGGCTTGTAATATGTTCAAAAAACTCAATTTCTAGTTTGTCAGGAAAAACACTTCAGATAATTTGCCATGAGTTAACCTACTCCAATGAAGTTTTTGCATTTATATTTTAAGTAGTTGTCATTTGACAAGTGTAACCTTCTACATTTGGTTTATTTGTTGGGTTCTGTTTTTTGAAGTTATGGTTTGGGTGGTTTAGTAGTTTCTCTAGCAATCATCTTTTCTTGGGGGGAGGGGTTTTCTCTCTTTGGGTACCTGTCTCATGGTATAGGTTTCTTGTTATCTTGTGGGGGATTACATTGGAGGTTTTTCAGAAGTTGATGTAATTGGAGTGTGTCTTACTGACATGGTTTTGTTAGTTTTTTAATCTGTTTGGATTTTGTTGTACATGTTGTAATGTTGGTTCTGCAAATTGTATGTCTTTTTATGGGCTTACCTGTGTTTGTTTGTTTTTTACATTATCCTTTTTGTAGTTGTAAGGGTTAGGTTGGATGTTTGACATGAGTATGTGTGTACTGGTTGTACTACACGTTAGTATTATAAGTGATTTTTGTGGTGGAGTGCTTAACTGATTATTTCCTTGGTTTGTGAAGTTTGGTTTTTGCTTGTTTTTGCATAGTTACTTGATGTTTTATGTCAATAACTTAAAGGTTTTGGAAAGCAGCACGTTTTTTATTTAGTTTATATATATATATATATAATGTGCAAGTGTGGTTAAACTGGGGTTAGTGTCTTGTCTGAAAACACCCAGAGTTTAGCCAGTTTTTCAGATACTTGTTTCAGCTCTATTATAAATCAGTTTTATGCTGTAATCCTCTAGTTGCTTAGATCATGCACTTAGATCTCCTCCCAGTGGCAAAGTGGTCAAAAATTCCAGATAGGCAGCAAACAACAGAAAATTCCAGATAAGTGGCAAATTCTAGATAGGCGGCAAACAACAGAGATTCCATCTCGCCTTAACTTAATAGAGTCCACTCCCGTGGGCTCTATAATAGTTATCTGTATGTAAACCGTACCAATTAAGCACTTTAATTGGAGAATTTTAAGGCATATAAATGTCATTTATATAATAAATCTTTCCATTGGCATTATAGCACATTGATAGAAGAGGAAGTGCGTTCAATATGTCAGGACATTTTCCTCCAGAATTTTGTTGTGAATTGTGCATTTATTCTGCTGTGTGAGAGTGCCATGAGAAAATTGCTACATATAATAAGTAGTTCCCCAAGGAGTAGTAAAACATTAGAAAACAGGAAGAGGCACGTGAGTGAATGAGACAGGACTTTCACAACATCAGGGCCTAGACTATGAATTTACTCAAAGAGGCAGAACAAACATGCAACTATATACTTTCAGAGATGAAAGTGAAACATTTTTGCCTTAGTTTTTCCTCCAAAAAATCATTATTAATTATTTAGAGAGTGTCAGCTTTGTGCCTGGCTCTGAACAGTTGTGTTTAAAAACAGTTAAAGGCAAGCCTGATGGGCTTACAACCTAGGATGGACGAGAGCCAGAAAAAGGACAGAAGAACATAGGAAGAGGCAGGGATACATCATGAAGTTGAGAAGTTGCAGATGCTTAATAATAAAATATTCTCTGAGCACTGGAAACACGTGCTGGATCATTTCCTTGTTCTAAATATAGCAATATGCTTTCAATATTACTTTTATTTCTGGTTTTTAAAAGAAGTTTGTTTACTAAAAAACTGATTTAATAACTCAGACTTTCAAGCAGTTTTTCACCCCAACAGCCTGCTTCCTGATGCCCCCTCTACTGTCCTGTCACCCAGGAACCCAGGGTGCATCTCATACAGACCCAAGCACCCAGGAACACCTTCTCCTCTATATCTAAGCTAAGCACATGCAACTGCATCTTCTCAACTTTATTAATGTATCCTTGGGTAATTTCAGATGTGACAGACCTCTCAGTCTGCCATGCTGAACCATGGTCTGGGATCAGTCTGACCATCCATTAGATGTGCCGACTGATTCCTACAGGGGATGAGGGAGGAGACGGGGCTGCATGGCGTGACATGTGGCCACACAGCCCCTTCCCCCGCGCTCCCCCGGTTGCTCGCCCTCCGGGAGATGGGCAGGCACAGCAGCCAATCCGGCTGCTAGACCTGATCCCACATCGGGGTCTGGGCCATGATCTGGACCAGTGGAAGGTAACAGACATTACTTTCTGCCGATCCTGGACCGTGGTCCAGCTAACCATGGGTGATTTCAGATGTTATGAGATCAGAGTCAACCACAGTGAACCACACACAACCCCGCGGCGGGGCCAAAGGGGCCCGAACATCTGTTCGGCGGTCGCCAGATGTTCACCACAGACAATATCTAGCAGAGGACAAAGCTAACCACCCTTCCGGAAGTCCGGCCCAGACCATGTCCAAAAGGGTGGTCAAAGCAATTCCCACCGGGAAACAGCGAAACGTAACGACTGAACGGCAACCACCAGCCGGAAGCAATCAAGATGATTCCCAGCCAGGGACAAAGCACATAGCGTCACTGCCAGGCAACAAGCAACAACAAGGCCGGGGAGGGAGATTTAAAGGGCACCTAGCAGCAGGGGAACATGGCGGGATTGAGCGAGGCAGTAGGGAGAGGCGAGCAGAGGGCAAGCAAGCAAGGGAGGAGGAGGAGGAGAAGGAGGCACAGGTGGAGGAGGTGGCTGTACTGCACATGGAGGTGGTGGAGGGAGAGCAGCAGCAGCAGCTGGGCCAGGCTGCCCTAGAGCCAACAACCGGCCCAGGGGATGAGCCACCCTGGAAATGGGTAAGGGGAGCGAGGGGAGGCAGTGGTACAGGGGAACCAAGGGGGGTGGGCGGACCGGTGGGAGGGGGAAAGGGGGAGGGCCACAGGGCCAAGGCAACCCAGCAACCAACCGCCCCTCCTTATGACCCACAGACACGGAAACGAGCGGTGGGCATGTGGAGGAGGAGGAGGGCCCACATGGGAGATGGCCGTACCACCGAGGGGAACAATGGGGGCACAGGGAAACCCAGGACTTCATTAGGATCTGGGGGACCATGGAGCACCAGCTGGAGCTAGTGGTGAACCAGAGGAATGAGCATATGTACCAGGAGATCGTGTGACACATGGAGGAGGTGGGGCAGCACAGGACAATGGCCCAGTGCCACTCAAAGGTGAAGGAGCTCAAGAAGGGGTACAAGGCCATCAAGGACAACAACTGGTGGTCCGGGAACGGAGCCCAGACCGCCCCCTACTATGACGCCCTGGACCGCATCCTCCGAATGAAGGGATCCATAGTCTCTCTGTGCCTCGTGGGGAGTGCCATGGTCCAGGGCAGGGAATGGGCTGATGTACCCCCTCCCCTCACTGCCCCACTAGAAGGCACCGGTTTCAGGGGCCCCACCCCCCAAGAGGAACACCCCTGGACCTCGGGGAGCAGCAGGTCCCCCACGCACACCAGGCCCAAGATCCCCCACCCAATGTCCAAACTGGGAGGATCTGAGGCCAGCACACTGGTCGCCCTCAGACAGTGGACACAGGGGGACCCCAGTAACACAGAGGGGCTGGCCTCCGAGGGCTCCGAGACCGACATCGAGGGTAAGCAAGCGGGTGTGAGGGGAGATGGACTGGAGGGGATGTGCCAAGGCGGTAGGGGGGTCCACTGGCCATGGGGCCGCCCCAGCAACCCCTGGCACCCAGACCACAAAAAGGGGGCCAGGGGGATGCCGGGGGCCACGTTCCACCTACCGCTACCCATCCTGTTCCTTATCCTCACAGATAATGGCACACCCCGGCACCTGGGACAGGCAGGTGAGGGGGATGTTGGCAAACAGCCCCAGGAGCAGCCGGAGGTCCCAGGTGAGGCAGCACAGCAAGGGAATGGAGAGGGGGCCGGGGGGGCGAGCGGGCAACCTGAACTGTGTGGTGTGGGGGAGGGGGCCTGGGCACAGGGAACCACCAGTGGAGGGCACTGGCTGGCCACCCAAGGGGGGGTGCACAAGACCCCTCAGCCATGGCACAGGATGGGGGGAGGGCGGGAGGGGCACCTTACCAACCTCTACTGTGCACCCCAACAGGGCAAACCGCTGAGGCCCAGCAAGCCGGCCCCATGCCCCTGGCACAGTGGATGAGGGATTACCATACATGGGTACAGTGCCGGAGGGAGGAGCAGGTGGAGACATAGTCCGCACCATCACGAGCAGGGCAAGTGGATTATAGCAGCAATTGAAAGCATGGAGGTGGCCACCGAAAGGGCCATGCAGCAAATGGAGGCCAGGGACCAGAGGCTGCAGGTGGAGGTGCACCTCAAATGGAGGCGGGAGCACTGGGAGCACAGCAGGCAGGTGGAGGCCCTGATGCTGGGCCCCGCGGCACCCCCACCACCGAGTTTACATGAGAAATTGTAGGAAATTAAAGGCTGTCCTTCTCCTGTTCACTTTGAACCATCTATAAGATTTAAATCCAAGACTATGGGAGCAGCTGGAGGTCCCAGGTGAGGCAACATGGCAAGGGGGTGGAGAGAGGGCCAGGGGGGCTGGGTGGAGGACCCGGACTGTGTGGTGTGGAGGAGGGTGGGTCTGGGTGCAGGGAACCACCGGGGGAGGGCACTGGCTGGCCACCCAGGAGTGGGCGCATGAGACCCCTCAGCCACGGCACCCCGGGTGCTGCTGCCCTTCATCCAGGTCGGATCCTGGCACCGGGCTGGCTCCCGGCACCCCAGGTGCTGCTGCTCTTCATCGTCCGGCCGCAATCCCTCCTGTGCCTGTGCCCCCCCTCCCCCAGGTTGCCTCTGTGACTGTGGGGTTCTGGGTCCCCCGACTGCGTCTCCTGGCGTCCTCCCGGGGGGGGGAGGTGGTTGGATCGCCTGCTCAGCTCTTCGGCTCCAGCTCATCTCCATCCCATTCATCACACCCTAGTCGATGCATGGGGTCCCTGTCTGCCTCCTGGACTGTTCCTGGGCCACTCCCTGTCCATGTGGCCTCCCCCTGTGCCTGTGCTCTGCCCCTGAGGGGTCCCGCCATGGCAGGGCTGCCTGTGTAGCTGTGGGGTTGCCCGTGCTACCTGTGCTGTTGTCGGGGTTCTGTATGCCATTCCCTGAGTCCTGCCATGCCCACAGGCTGCCCCCCCCCCGCTTCCCTGGCCCTGGGTCCCTCCTCCATCCTTTGCCCATTGTGCCATGTGTGTTGGCCATCCCGCTGTGTTCCCCCTTCCCTTCCTTTCCCGTGTGGGTGTGTATGCGCCCGGGCGTGTGTTCTTGCTGTGTGTTCCACTGTGACCCTGTTTTCTCTGTGTCTGTTGTGTGTGCTGCCTCGGACGCTCTTCTCCCTCCTCCCCCTCCCTTCCTGTTTCCCTTGTGTGGGCATTTCCTTATGGTGCTTTTGGCTTCCTTTGCCCTCACAGTTGGCCATGTCTGCCTCCTGCCCCTCCCCGGTGCCTTCTGGGTGTTTTGACCATGGCCCAGAATCGGCATCACATCTGTTGCACTTCCCTGGACATGGTCTATCAGTCCAATTCCCTGCCATGGTCCCGATCCCATCACGTCTGTTTGGGGCCTTCCTGGACCGGGGGGGGGGGTGTTGGTGGTTAGTTGGCTCGCTACCACTGGGAATCCACTGTAGTGATTTGGGTGCCTGTAACATCTGAAAACACCCCATGGTTCTGGACTTCTGGGTGGCCGGAGGTCCAGAACCATGGTCAATGTGATTCCCGCCGGAGGTGCACCATGGTGAACATCTGGCAGAACCCACTACAGATGTTATGGGACTTTCGGTCACCACAGGGGGTTCTCTGTTGTTGACCATGGTCTCGTAACGTCTGAAATTACCCCTTGTCTCTCTCTATGTCCTCCTCTTCATTGTCCATCTGAAACTGTAAGCCCCCCAGGGTAAGAACCTGTCTCTAGTTAATGTTTTTTCAGTGCCAGGCAGATTGCTGGTGCTAAATTATTGTTATGGTTCTTATTGTTAATAAATAAAATAATAAAATCATCATCATTATTATTATTATTTTGGGTTCTACTTGGAATTAAAGCAGTCCCCATATCTATAATTCCACAAATGTAGCATCTCATACAAAGTTACAGTTTTAAATGAACTTTTTTTGTATATCAACTAGTGAGGAATGGTTAAAGTGTTGACACCTGAAACTCCATGAGTTAGGTTCTATGAGGTCTAACTCATCAGCCAACCAGAGTGTGAAGCCATAGGGGTTGGAAGGTAAGGTTGGAACTTTGTCTAGAGTTAAGCAGATAGCCAGCTGTGAGTTTAGTAACACACTGGAAGATCTGCCTGAAATACCACCTAAATGTGCTGACTCTGTTAATATTAAGGGTATGTACTTGGAGTCAAGTTGACTACTGGAGGGCATGAATGATAGGTTGATAACTATATCCATGGTTTCCTGGAACATATCTAAACATTCAAACAACAGAGAAAGAAAGAAAGAAAGAAAGAAAGAAAGAAAGAAAGAAAGAAAGAAAGAAAGAAAGAAAGAAAGAAAGAAAGAAAGAAAGAAAATGGACCTGAATAGCAGTTATTATTTATTTCTGAAGTGCAGATACCATTGTGTGAAATCAACAGATAAAATATTTGCTAGAGATATTCATTTCAGCACTAACCTGAAGTTATTGTGTCTGATCTAACCCCTGCATGCCATGCACACATTGTGCACACAGCACACATACATCTCGCGTGCAACCTCCCCCAGACCTCAACATGCAGCCCCGCTATGGGGACAACAAGGCACACACAAACCATCCATCAACCATGCACATGCCTGTGTAAGCTGTACAGGCAAGGGTTTAGGATTGGTCCTATTCTCTTTGTTGAGGAGCATAAAGTCCTGAATGTTCATATCTGAGCCTAAACAGTGGGACATTGGGTAGTAAAACATGAAATAAAAGTTGAGAATTATATGACTCAGTTGCCAGACTGTCCTAGCAGGGAGTAGCCACCAATGTACAACACAGTCTCTGCAGGGGACCTGGACATACCCTTATTAAAGGTTCTCTAGGGTGCCTGAAGACAGTAGCCCCTGGTCACACCAGAACAACACTCCCCTCCTTGGGGTACCTGTAGCTCCAGCTGTGTGCAGCACAGTCAACTTGCATGCAACTCCATGAAAGACGGCTGTTAACTGGGCTTCATGCTTCTATAGCCCTGATGGGGCTCAGCTGAGTTCAGGCATGAGCCTTCCTGAAGCTGCTAGTGACTGCGGGCTGGATAGTCAGGGAGCTAATGCTGCCATGACTCAGCACAGCCAACTAGGGCTAAAAACAGCAAGCTGCCACAGTAGCTGTTTCTAATGGTGCAACAGAGACGTTCATTCTGCTACTTTCATTCCGTTACTTCCACCATTTTCGTCTGCACTTTCTGACATCTGGAAAGTAGCGAAACAATGTTTCTTCGGACACTTTCCGAGATTATTCCGACACTTTCCAAGATTATTTCCAACACTTTTGACAATTCTGATAATTCCAATGCCACAAAGCAAAGGGCACGGAATTAGCAAAATGCTGGCGGAAAAGCTGCAGAAAGTCGCGAGCAATTACAAAATGGTGAAATGAAATATTGATGCAGAAAAAGGAGTTGCCGCTTCAGCCCTACAACCAAGACACACAATGGCACAGGAGGTTTGTCAGGGCTCAGCCCCAACAATTAAATTAAAAGGAGACGGAGCCCTGACAAATATTCCCAGTAGGAGTGTCCACCCTGAAGTTCAAAAGACCATGAAAAGGCTGATATTGGCCATTTCTAGCAGGGAAACGAGCAGCAAAACAATTACTTGCAAGTTTGTGATTTTTTAAATTTTAAGTAGTTTGTAGTCAACCTGAAGGAAATGCGTTGAAACATCTGAACAACTGATTTTTAACAATTTCATTTTTTTGTTTTGTTTCTTTTATCAGTTTCTTGATTTTCATTCAGTTTTCATCAGGAACAATTTAAAATAAGTGGTGAAAAACGAATGGTAAAAACTGAAAAAAGCTGAAATGCATGAACCAAACAAACTGGATGAACTGAACCAACTGAAATTGCAAAAATGGGTAATCGATCCAAGATCAAACAAGTAGCATTTGTTATTCAGTTTAGTAAACAAACTCAGCTGGATGGTTTATTTGGCTTTCATTATTGAGGGCAATTTCCCATGAGACGATATGCACAGTATTTGCCTCCAGGAAAAATTCCAGGAGGCAAATGCTGAGCAGCTTCAAGTTTCATGGGATAGCAAAGCCATGCAGCTTTGCCTCCAATCATGTGAGGATGGAGAGTTTGATTTTTCAGCATTACATCCTCATCATGATCGGAAGCAAAGCTGCACAGCTTTGCTTTCCCATGAGACATAAACCTGCGCAGCATTTGCCTCCCGAGTTTTTCCTGGAGGCAAAGGCTATGCATATCTCCTCATGGGAAAGCGCCCTGAATTTCCTGCCCTGCTCCTCCCTGTGGAGGTCATCATATAGATTAAATCAGGATTCCCATTTCATATTCAATTCTAAAGCGATAAGGTGGCTGGAATGCTAGCCAGCAGTGGTAGCTATTTCTGCCGGAAACAGCGTTTCTGCAATTAGTGGTATGGTATGGCAGAGGCTTTCATTCTGCTAGTTTCATTTCACTACTTCCGCAGTTCCGCTAATTTCATTCCACTACTTCCACAGACTTCACAAATAGTGGAAACATGCCATTTTCGCTACTTCCGCCATTGCCACGAAATAGCGGAACAGCGGTTTTCCAACAATTCTGCAATTTTTCCAATAGTTTCTGAATTTGCAGAATGCTGGCGGAATTAGCGGAATGTCGGCAGAAAAACCACGGTGTGGCGTGGGCAATTCCGAAATGGAGGAATGGAATCACGGCGTGGTAAAAGCTGCTGCTGCTTCAGCCCTAATGAGGATTCAGTTCCCTATTGTGACAGGTTCTGGGGAGGACTCCAGACCTGGCTTTTTTTTTTATTTTTTATTTTTTTTTATTTTAAAACAAATTAAGCACTGCACATTGTCCAATGGACACTGCAAGGCTGGTGGGAAATTAATGAGCAACTCATCAGTGCTGAATTTCATATCAGGTATGAGCATCTTATGGTCCCTATGAACCCCAAGGCTAACAATACAGCTGCAGATTATTTTTACCAGCAATTGCAAGCAGTGATTATTGAATTCCTGAGATGTGTCATTCTGACCTTCGCCACTTTTAATGCTCAGGTAAGGAAAGGATAATACCATCTGATCAAGCAGACTTCAGAAATTTACTGTTGGACAAAAGAACAGGAATGTAAAACAGCTGCTGTGTTTTGTGGCTATCAATAACATGATAGTTGTCGACTCATTCTTTTAATTATTTAATTTATTTTAATTTCTAACATATACTAATTATAACTTAAGCACACATAAGTAGAAAAGAAAGAAAACCAAGGGAAAACATATGAAAATACTCTCTTACCCACTCTTCATGGGTAAAAAAACAGACATGACTGTGGCCTGTTTTGGCCCAGGACCCACCAGCACGTCTGTTTAGGTGCTGCCAGATGTTAGCCTGGGACTACCCTTGGGCGGGTAGGCAGCTAGCATCCTCGGAAAATTTCTGAGGACATTGGATGTGCTAAGGGCCACCCACATGGGCTAGCACATGTGTTCAGCCCTGCCACCTTGAGTCAAGGGCCACCATGGCCAAGTACCATGGCTGGTTGCCATGACTGTCCATCATGGCAGGGTGCTGAGGACAGGGTGGGGGCAGCCACCTACACATTTGTTTAGCTTCTCGCCCTACCCAGGGTGTGCAGGTGGCGGAACAGCTCTCCAGTTATGGGCACGTTTTTTGGTGCCCCTCCCCAACTTGAACCATGTTGGCTGTGATTTCCTGCCCTGGTCCCGGGAGTCATTGCACCACCTGCATGTCTGTTATGTAACCAGTATTACTCTCTTAAGGCCCCAATTTGGAGTAATCATTATTTAAAGATTGCTGCCTTGGGAAAAGTGGATGAATAAGGACATTATAAACAAAGAGCATCTTTTACAGGGATGTTATGAGTTAAGCAAAGAATTTGAGCTTTGTTTAGCAGCTATGAGGCAATATTTGCTGATTCATTCTTGGGTCAGCCAAAGATCCACAAGCAGACCTAGTGCAGTCCAGATGGTTTCACCAGGTTTATTTTTGTCTTCGTCCTTGCTAACAACTTGGGATGGTCAACAATTATTGATATGTGAGTTTGAAAAAGACCTGAATATGCCCTCCAGCTTCTCTCGACAAATGTGTCCTAGCTTCAATGCAAGCCAAGGTATCGGACCACAATAAGATTAAACAAGAATTCTTGTGGGAAATAAACCCAAACAGTCAGACAGCTTTTCAATTTGAACTGCTAAAGGTCATTGAAGAATTAGGGACTGAAGTCTCACTTTGTTTGTCCTCCAATGAAAAACTGTCATCAAGTATTTCAAGTCACTAATGAAGCTGCTGTTAATTGGAGGCTCTGCCCTTCAAATGCCAACTTTGGATCAGTGAAGAGATGCTTTAAAAAACTGGAGGAAAGAAAGGAGCAAGGTTAAAATTTGAGTCACCCAAGACAAGTTTGTCAAGAGTATGCCTAAAACTGGTAGCAGAATAAATATTCACAGGATTTTTTTTCACAATTTCAGAAAGTTTGCAGTTGACCTGAATGACATTCATCATGATGTTGGTGTAGCAGGGAGTGTTAAGTGCCAGCCTGAAAGATGCAGGCACACCTGCTACCAAAGAATCACACTACAGCCAGGCGCTCAAGAAGAGGAGAGCTCCTATCAGCCCACAGGTGCACAAGCCTCAAAAGCTGAGAGCCTGGGTGGGGTCAACTGGTCTAGGTGTGGCCAAGCCATCTTTGAAGACTATAACAGTGGGTACTTTCAGACGTTACGGGGCCCTTTGGCCCCGTACCGTAACGAACGTCTTCGTTCCCCGCCGGGGTCACCCCGGCACGGCCCAACAGATGTGCCGGGGGGATCCCGGCGGGGAAAGTGGGAGGAGCCGGGGCCGCGCGGCGCAACGTGCGGCCGCACGGCCCCGCCCCCTCCACGCACCCCGCCGCCCGCCCTCCGAGGAGACGGGCGGGCGGCGGGGCCAATGCGGCCGCCGCGTCTGGCCGATCGTGCCACGGCCCGGGATCCCGCCGGGGATCCCGGCCCGTGGCACGCGACCAGACGTTACTTTTTGTTCGCCACGGCCCGCGGTCCATTTGACCACGCTTCCCGGGACCTTCCCCCGGCTAGCCCGGGAAGCGTGGTTCAAATTGACCCCGTCTGCAGATTCAGCGTGGCCAACATCTGGCGCACGCTGTGCAGACGTGCAGGGGCCTTTCACCCCGCTGCGGGGTTCACCGTGGTTCAGTGTGGATCAGCGTGATCTCGTCACGTCTGAAATCACCCAGAGAGTGGAACTCTGAGTCAAGAAACAGTCTGAGGAGAAGCAGGAGTCAAGGAGGGCTCTGCCTCATAGCTGGTTACAGGAGAGACTGCGCGTAGCCAGAGGTGTGTGTGTGTGTGTGTGTGTGGACTGTGAGATGACACACTGTGAATAAAATTCTTAAGGAAGAGCTCATGTGGGTTGATCTAATTGGGGTACAGAACCTGAGAAGAGTTAACCCCAAGGACCACGCTGTTACAATCTGAGTAACTGAGCTTTTGCAATTTGGATTGTTTAATTCATTTTTTTCATGCTTTTGGTATTTCATGCTTTTCTCACTTCCATTTTTTTGTCCATCCATTACTTTTTGCACACAGATTTACAAAATAAGGAACACTAATAACCAACAAGAAAGGACAGGGTAAAGACTGGAACTAGACAAACTACCAAAATGGAAACCAGCAGACAAAAAAATCATACAAAAGAACAAGTAACATGAAAAGACAAAAAGTGATTAATCAAATTATTGCATACTGTTTGCTGTCAAGGCACTGAGCCATTTGCCAATTATGATGATGATGATGATGATGATGATGATGATGATGATGATGATGATGATGATGATCAAGAGGAATTAGAAATGATGCCATAAATCCCTGGAAACCATATTTTAAAACTCCATGGACACTTCAGAAAACAGCATTGAAATTGTAGAAATATTTATCAGATATGAAATGTGGACCCAGTGTGATGTTTCATAGGGTAATTTCAGATGTGATGGGCTCTTTGGCCCGCCATGCTGAACCGTGGTCCGGAATCCGTTTTGGATCCCGGACAGGAATCAGTCCGACCGTCCTTTAGATGTGCTGGCCTCAGAGGCGGCTGGTGGGTTTTGAGTTTGGAGGGGCAGTAAGGCCGTCTGGCCCACCAGCGGCAAAGCCACTGGTGGGCCGGTGAGCTGGTAGGTGGAGCCAGGGGGATAGTAGGCAGAGCCATGGGGACGGTAGGCCAGTGACATGGCATAACCCAACAGCAAGGAGTTCCCAGGATTAACATCGGATGGAAGAAAACACAGTCTGCATGCACATCAAGCTTAAAATAAATAATGTATAAACCCCAAACACAGAAAACACTGGCAAAACACTGACAAAACACAGCAGCAAGGAGTTCCCAGGGTTAACATCGGAAAACACAGTCTACTGCACATCAAGCTTAAAATAAATAATGTATAAACCCAAAACACAGAAAACACTGGCAAAACACTGACAAAACACAGCAGCAACGAGTTCCCAGGGTTAACATCGGAAAACACAGTCTACATGCACATCAAGCTTAAAATAAATAATGTATAAACCCAAAACACAGAAAACACTGGCAAAACACTGACAAAACACAGCAGCAACGAGTTCCCAGGGTTAACATCGGAAAACACAGTCTACATGCACATCAAGCTTAAAATAAATAAAGTATAAACCCCAAAGCACAAAATTTTCAGTATTGTGAAGACACCTAACTTCCTTAGATCAACAGCCTAGGGGGAGGAGGATGCAGGGTGGGGGGGAAACAGACTGGGGGCAGGATGCAGGGGGGGAAGGCTGGGAGCCTAGGGGGAGGAGGATATGGGGTGGGAAAACAGCCTGGGGGGGTGCAGGGTGGGAAAACAGCCTGGGGTGTGTGTGCAGGGTGGGAAAACAGCCTGGGGGTGTGTGCGGGGTGGGAAACAGCCTGGGGGGGATAGGATTCTTACCTGCTCGGTGCTGGCTCCGGCGGTCTTCATCCAGGGACTCCGGGCTGCGCTGCAGGTGGGGGGGACTTAGGGTTTTTTTATTTTAAATTGCCCCCGTGTCCTTCTCTCCTCCACGGAGGCAGGACTCACATGGGCAATTTAAAATAATTTTTTTAAAATAACCACTCATTCCCTGACCCCCTGCCTTGCCGCTCCCCCACCCCATCCCCGGCCGCTCTGAGTGGCAGATTGGGGGGGAGCGGCAACAAGGAAGCGGCTGGCCTGGAGGCAGGCAGTTGGAGAGCTGTGCTCTCCAACAGCACGCTACCAGCAGCCATGTTCTTTCTTCAGCATGTGAGGCAGGGACCAGTGCGCATGCGCGCTGCTCCCTACCTCAGGCGCCCAGCCCAAGGCATCTCGCCAGGGCACTTTCAATTAGCACCCTGGTGAGAGCTTTCCTCGTGTCCATTGAGTGCAATGGAAGCCCCTAGCTCCTCCCTCCACAGCACGTCCTATACGTGCTGTGTGGACAGAGGAGCTCAGCCGGGCTGAGCGCTCAGCCGCCCAAATCGTGTTTTCCATTGGAAAACGTGGTTGGGCTTAGCTTTTTTGAGCCTTCTGGGACCCACTCCTCAGGAGTGGATCCCAGAAGTCAATTGAAACAGCGCTGCAGCAGCCTCTGCCTTTGCTTCAGAGCAGAGGCTGCTGTGGCGCTGTTGTCAGTTTCACTGAAACTGACAAAAGCGCCGTAGCAGCTTCCACTCTGAAGCAAAGGCAGAGGCTGCTGCGGTGCTGTGGGAAGTGGCGGCGGTGCATTTAAAAAAAATGGTGGCACTGGCAGGCCCTCGGTGCTTGGGGGGTCAGCGCCCCAAATTTCCTGGGGGGCCAGCTGCCACTGGCTGGCCAGATTCCTACAGGGGATTGGGGAGGGGCTGCATGGCGTGACATGTGGCCGCATAGCCCCGGCCACCCGCCCTCCGGGAGATGGGAGGGCACAGCGGCCAATCCAGCCGCTGCACCCGATCCCATCCCAAGCTCAGGACCACGATCCAGGCCGGCGGAAGATAACATACATTACCTTCAGCCGATACCAGATTGTGGCAAATCCAACCATGGTTGGGGCCCGATCCCACCATGATTCTGGACCTCCGGGCAGCCAGAGGTCCAGAATCATGGTGAATTTGTTTCCCCTCAGGGGTTCACTGTGGTGAACATCTGGAGGGGAGCAAATAGACATTATGGGACAAACAGTCACTACAGGGGATTCACTGTGGTTGACCGTGGTCCCGTAACATCTGAAATTACACATACAGAGATCTTGCTTTCAAAAATGCCAACAGAGTGAGAATAAGACACTATATTTAGTAAACAGGACTCACATTCAACTTATTTCCAAAGTAAAATTTGAGACACACAAACAAGAAACACAAAATGGCTCAATCAGACAAGAAATTGGAATACTATTTCTAGATAGATGGCCAAAAATCTAGATCCAGCACATCTAAGTATAGAAACGTATAGCTATCTGAAATTTTTGCATACCAGAAGAAGGGACACTATGCCATAATACTACATAAAACAGAAGGTCAGAAATAACCCTTTTTTTTTTCTTCTTTACAAAGATGTGAAAGAACAGTGCCCAAAATGCCCTGTTCTGGAGATGCACAAATGATGACATTAAATATGAAACTGAAACAGTTAACTGTGCAGTAACCAGTAACCATTGGATTTGTAGTAGCCAATCCGCACCGGCAATGATGGTTCACAAAGCAGTATCCTTTTATTACTAGATTATTTAACTGATTTACCACTTTACCATATTAATGCTTTGTGCTAGTTATCTAATTGCCACATACTGTTTTCATATTCATTCCATGGCTATCGGCTAGTTCCATTGGTATTCTCTTCCTGTTTATCCCCCTGGCCTTGGTTTCAAGTTTAACACAGTTTCCCATTAGATTCTCGGCAAAAACCTGCTGGATGCAGTTTTGCTGTGGGTGCAGACGTAAATCAGAAACAACAGATTGCAGAAAAATGGAACATTGATTACATGGTAAATCAGTTACGTAGTAACGGTAGAGAGGTATTTATCAGTATTTTGGTTAATTGGTTAACCATTGCAGAATATGGTTACTGATTTGTTATCCAGACTGTTAGAGATTTATTCTTATTATTCTTTCAACTCTAGTGAAAAATAGGTAGCTTGATTTCCTACTGCAGAGCTTTTTGAGCTATCTTGGCCCATGGACCACATAAGAAAATTGGCATGAGCTGGTGGATCAAGTGAGGGGTAGCACCATCTGCTGCTGCCACTGTGGAGTGGGACTAGAGGGGAGTGACCAAGAGGGGGAAAGGGTGTTTATAAATGAGATGATAGCCTGCTGGAATCCATGTTTGATCTGTGCAGTTCCCACTCACACATTTTAGCACGTAAATCTAGTAAACGGGCAGCCCCTGTATGTATTTATGTGCATGCAAGCAGCTCTCACTCAGCCCCCATTTGCAGATTTAGTATGAAAAACCTAATACGCGGACAGGCACCGTGCTCCCCCCACCCACCCCTTCTCAGTATCCCGCCTCCTGTCATGATGCACAGACGCAGCAAACGATGGAAAGAAGAAGCCACCCCCAGCTGTTTCTTTCTTCTGGGCTATTCTCACCCCAGGAGGCAGGCAAGTGCCTACTATTCCCGCCCACCCATCTAGGCCTTAAGGGGGCCATGGAGTTACTAAAAAGGAGGATTCTAGATCAGGACCTCCGATGAGGTGACTCTGACCTGAAATTGCAAAGGGTTGCTATGAATTTTCAACCTATTATCTCACGACTGTGGTCTGATAGCTATTTATCTCAATGGAAGGACTTTCGCCTTAGACAGGCATTTACTTTGTTCAGATGCTGTGTTAATCCATCTGCTCTTTTAGAAGGGAGATATAATGGTATCCCCAGAGAAAACAGGAATTGCCCACTGTGCTCGTGCCTGACTACTGGAAGAGCCCCACATACCCTCTCTCTCTGTGGCAGACATCCGCTGCCACCCGCTAACGTCCACTGCTTGTGCCTGACTGCCCACCACCAACCCACCCACCCACACGCCAGTGAGCTCGCTCTAAAGGATAGTATTCTTCTTGTCCTCAAAGTAAAAATAAAGTTTACAAACCTGGCAGCACCTCCTGTGCCTGGCTCTTGCTCCTCTGATGAGGAGCCGGCGACCTCCACCACTGAAGGCCCAGTAGCAGCAACCTCAGGCTCTTCCTCTTCCACCGGCTCCGCCACCTTGGCCTTCCTCCAGTCCCCCCTGTTCAGCTTCACCCTCTTCATTTTTTTCCCTTCAAACACACTTACCAACTCACCAACCAGTCAAAACAACACATTTAAACCAACACACAGTCCAACACAGCCAAAACACACCAAACAAAGCCAAACAGCCAGCCAGCCACAACATACACGCTCTCTCTCCACACAAGCTCCACATGCACTCAAGTTGCCGGTTTCCGATGCAATCACGGGACCATGAGATAACTAGACCGATTTCCGAATGGCAAAACCGAACACCACCGAGCAAAACAACTGAGCCCGGACCCGGACCCCTAACCAAACAACCGAACTCAAACTCTGCTCCTGAACCGGATGACTGAACAACCGAATGGAGATCTGTTCGCACATCCCTAGTAAATGCCACGCTCTTTATGGAGCTAACTGTGGCAAAGCTTGACCCCTGATTAATGGGTGCTTTGCTCTTTGTAGAACTGACTGTGGCAAAGTTTGGCTCCTGATGAGTGAGTGCCTCTCTCTTTAAGGACTATCTATAACAAATCTTGAATCCTGGGGATAGATGCCACATTCTATAGAGAGCTGTCAGCAAAAAGGCTTGTTACTTAGAGTGACTTGTGGGGGGGGAGGGAGAGAGATTAGGCCATCACCTAAGGCCATGCTGCCCTTAGGCACAACACACTCCGGCGCGTGCCTACGGCACAGGCTCTGGGCTCGTCTAAAAGCCCTGCGGCCAGATGTAGAAGGGCAGGGCTCCCCGGGAATCTGACAGGTCAGCTGAAATCCTTCAATCAGGAAATAAAAAAACATAAACAAAGTCTACGGGAGGAATGCCCCTTCTTACTCTCCTTGTAGCACAAGGGGTCCTATTAGTATTAGCATGCAGACAGCGGCTTCAGCAAGGTCCCTGCCACCCGAAGTCATTCTCCCACACCCCTCCTCACACATAATACACAGGCCGCAGGCACTGGGCTCGCCTAAAAGCCCCGCGACTGGAAGTAGAAGGGCAGGGCTCCCCGGGAATCTGACAGGTCAGCTGTCTTGCTCTCCTTGTAGCAAAAGGGGTCCTATTAGTCTCAGCATGCAGACAGAGACTTCAGCAAGGTCCCTGCCACCCGAAGTCATTCTCCCGCACCCCTCCTCACACGTAATCATGATCAGGGTTATGGGATGGCTTCCTTGTGAGAACAGACTCAATAGTTTAGGGCTTTTCAGTTTGGAGATGAGAGAACTGAGGGGAGATATAGTAGAAGTTTATAAAATCATGAGTGGCAAGGAACAAGTGTATAGAGAGCTGTTATTTACTCTCTCAAATAATATTAAAACTACAGAACACTCCAGGAAAACTAACTGACAGCAGATTTAAACAAAATAAAATATTTTTGAACTCAACACACAATTAACTTGAGTAATTTATTATCAGAGGATGTTTATAAAGGTCAGTAGCATAGCTTGGTTTTACTGTAACCAAGCCAAGAACGTATACCTGAGTTCTCGCATCTTCATGAATGTCGCATCCCTTGACTCTCCTTCTGTTCCCCTTCCCTGTCTCCCCTCCCCCTGTCTTTAGATTGTAAGTTCTCGGGCAGGGACCGTGTCTATCTTGATTTTTTGTAAAGCGCCAGGTACATTGCTGGCACTATGCTAATAAATAAATAAATATAATAATATTTTCTTTTGCTGTCCAGCATATACTAATTTGCAAAAAAATATTTAAAGTTATTCACAAATGATCTACAATATCTGATTTGTAATAAACTCTTACTCAAAATGTTAGGTCCTTTGTATTCACGATGCTCAAGAGCTCAGCTCGGTTCTGTCTAGGCGCAATTTCTCTTAGACAAAAACTGCTGGATAACTAATTGTTCAATGCTTTATGCTCTAAGATGTGATTGGTACTGGAATTTTATTTTATTGTTTTAGTATTTTGTGACAAGTTAAGTCACGTTGAATTTTTTAAAATGTTTTTGGGACTGGATGAAATTTTAATTGGATTGCTTATTATTGTGCCTTTTAGTTAAACCAATTAATTTTGTTATAACTATTATTTAATACAAATAAAGTTCTTCTTCTTCTTCTTCTCCTCCTCCTCCTCCTCCCTCCCCCACCCATGGGGGTTCACACCTGTCAGCACTTTGCGGCTGGAAGTAACCTTTTGCTATGCACAGAATGCCAGGGGCGGCTGGTGGCTTTTTAGTTTGGAGGGGCAGTAAGGCCGTCTGGCCGGCGAGCTGGTGGGCGGAGCCAGGGCAACGGTGGGCGGAGCCAGGGCAATGGTAGGCAGAGCCAGGGCAATGGTAGGCGGAGCCAGGGCAACGGTAGGCGGAGCCAGGCATTCCCAGGGTTAACATCAGATGGAAGAAAACCCAGTCTAAAATGCACTTCAAGCTTAAAAGGGAAACAGTGGCAAAACCCTGGCACAACCCAGGAGCTCCCAGGGTTAACATTGGATGGAAGAAAACAGAGTCTACATGCACATCAAGCTTAAAATAATGTATAAATCCAAAACACAGGGAAACACAGAACA
>QEPC01015363.1:130530-155840 GCA_003113815.1 Sphenodon punctatus | reverse complement strand
CTCTTCCCCCCTCCCTTCCCGTTTCCCTTGTGTGGGCGTTCCCTTGTGTGCCTTTTGGCTTCGTTTGCCCTCAGGCGGCCATGTCTGTGTCCCGCCCCTGCCCGGTGCCTTCTGGGCGTTTTGACCACGGCAGGGGTTCGGCTGCACGTCTGTTGTGCTGCCCCAGTCCGTGATGGTTCAGCCCGGTTCCCACCCGTGATCCCGGTCCCGTCACATCTGTTTGGGTCGTTTTTCCACCCCGGCCCGTGGTTGTGATGTTCAGCCCCCCTGGGGGTTCACTGTGGTGAACCGCCCGCCCGTAACGTCTGAAATCACCCACAGTGAGGAGCTGTGCTGGGGTCAGTCTTGCTGGGGGGCACTGAAGCAGCCCGGAAGTGGTGAGAGTGAGGTGGGGGTACAAAAGACAGGGCGGCATCCCCCCACCTTTCCCTACCAGCTGCTCCTGCCTGACCTTACCACCCAATCTAACAGCTGCCCTTGCCAGCCAAGTGGGAATGGTGTCTTTCCCTCCCTCACTGCCTTCCATCCTGTTCTCTCCTCTCCCCCCACCCCCCACTTCCCACGCTTTCCATTGTGTTTGTTGCTGCTGTATTCTGCCTGGGGAGTATCCTGCTGCTCCCCATTGCTCTCCTGGCCACCTGTGAACCCCAGTAAAGGGGGGGAACACATAACTAGATAGTAATAAACAGAAGACTTTGCACCACCACCACCACCCCCCCACACACACACACACACCCTGGTGCATTACCTTACCATTCTCCTCCACTTCCTCTATGAACATTGTTGGCTCCAGGGTGGGGACAGCCATGGAGGGATCTCTGTCAGGTGTCATGGTTTCCCATGGGGAGAGCAGGACCAGTTGGAGCTGGAGGGGTGGGGGTTGTTAGCATTCTAGCAATACTGGGGTGGCCAGACCTGTCCCCTTGCCCCCTGTGTGTACCAGCACCTGGGAGTGGGTTAGGAACTTGGATTTCACCTGCCTGAGTCCTCCTGGCACAGCTGACTGTGTCATTCACAACCTCTGCCCTGGCAGGGCAGGCAGCTCTTCCCACGGCAAGAATGCCCAGTCACCCAATGGCCCACCAGAGGGGACCTGACCTGGCTTGGACAGCGAGCATTGGGCACGCACTGCAAATCAGGACAAGCTGGGACAAGGCATGTTTGAATTTAGCACACGCTGGGCTTTTAAGGTGCCAGTGAGAGCAGGAAAAGGAGCAGGAAGCGGTCACTGCTTGGAGTGCTTTAGGCTTTATTTCCCCCAAGATTCTACGTTGCTGATGGACTTGTATGTGAGAAGGCTGAACACAACCTAATAGAAAAGGCGCGGCCACGTGAGCACACATTAGCCCGGATTTGTCCATACAGTGGACCTGCAATGTCCCTGGAGTGGGAGTTGGCCATGGGATGGGTGGGAGCTAACATCTGGAGGACACCTAATAAATGCGCAGCAAACACTTACTAAACACCTACCTGCTCTCATTTGTTTTCCCCCCCAAGACAATTTTGCTTCAGTCCCTGTTCTCTCTCTATGGAGGGGAGCAAAACCCTACTGTGTGTATGTGGAGGGTGGTGGAAAAGGAATAGAAATGCTCCTTGTTGTGGACACTTCAGTATGAATGATAGGAAGGGAACAGCTTCTGGGTTTGTGTACATTATCTTGTGTGTGCACAATTGCTGATAATGCTATAACTGAAATGAGCAAAAAACTGAATTAATGAATCCAAAAATGAAAATAATCAAAGCAGAATACCTGAAATACTGGATATGTAAATACCTGCTCTGGTCATAGGTAATATTTAGATATTCTGGGGGCTACCCCAAAAAAGCAAACAATACTCTTAAATAATAAATCTCTACCACCTGTTTCAGTGCTAATATTAGCTAACAGACTATCTGTTTTTAGAGTGGTTCTCAAACTTTTTTTTTAACCTCTCCTTCCTGTTCTCTGTGGCATTTGATGAATTTGTAAATACCTAACTTCATCTCCACCCAGCCACCTATCTGTGTACTTTATTAATAGTTCTGCACTGGTTTGTAGTTGAGAATGCCAATTGTTATGCTTTTTTTTTTCTCTCCCAACCTTCATTCATTGCAGACGATCACAGATAAGAAATATCCATTGGCATTGGCCGCAATCCAATGCTGTGCGGATCCCTGCGCGGAGCCGTGTGCGCGCGCGTGCCTGGGCATAATGTCTCGGCAATGCGGCTCTGCATGCGCAGCTGTGCATGCACACATGCAGCTCCGCACAGAATTCACACAGCATTGGATTGGGGCCATTGACATTAAATACCTGTAACTGACTTCTCTCTCTTCTGCAGGGTAAATTGCTCAACCCGCTGGCAGTTTGAAGGACACACAACCAGCCAATCAGGTCAAAATAAGGGATTCTTTGCTTTAACAAGTCCTCGCGAACACAAATCATCACAATGCACTCCATAAAAGATCCTTGGGGTTTGGGATGAGCCTTGAGTGGGCAGGCAGGCTCCCAACTCCCTGGGACCTACTTCTTTCCTCTGAACCCTTTCCTCTCTTCTGGTGGCCACAGAAAACAGTAAGTCAGGTCTCAAGGCAGGAAACTCCCACTTTCCAGCCTTCCTTTCCTAACCCCCTTTTTTCTCATGTCCTTGAAGCTTGGCTTCCCTCAGCAGAGTTCTGGAGTCTGCTTCTCTTATAGCACCCAAAGGGGGATCCAAGGTGATAAGTAGCCCCCCTTAAAGGGACTGCTGCCTGCCTTATCACAATACCATCAACCCCAAATGGAAAACTGAAATGCAATTGACCTTTCTTGGTTTCCCCTGCAATCAAGGAGCCAGGATTAGAGCTTAAAAGTTGCTTCTTGAAGTCAAGGTTTAAACAACTTTTCCTGCCTTATGAGCTACAACTCTGGTGATTTGCCACCCTGCTTTCAAACAGCTAAAGATTGCATTGCTTATTGTTACTAATCCAAAACACTGTGGCCAGTTGTCACAAGATATAATTATGCCCAGCAGCTACAAGCACATGGCTTAACTTGGTTCCTCGAATACCTCAGTGCTATGATTAACTTGTGATTAACTTGTGATAACGAAGTTTCTGTAAAATCTTCCTCATTACTCAAGAAAAACATGTATGCAGGGAATAAAAGAATGTTTGTGCTGGGGAAGAAATATTTTAAAAAGGAGATTAAAAGGTGCAAAGGAAATTATAGAACTCTAGAATCAAGGTGTGAAATTTTGACAGACTTTCCAGGAATGATTTACAGGGTGTCTTTGAGTGGGATTAAAATAAAGCAAAGAATCTTGCTGTGGATATGGGTCTGCAGTGGGTTGGGGTTTCACTTGAACCAATTTAAGTGAAAGCATGGTGGATCTGTGTGCTATTAAAACCATCTGCTGTGGCTACTGGAATATTCTTATATTTATTTCCGGACCCCTCCGCCCAACCCTATCCCTGCCTGCCAAACACCTGGCCAAACAAAAAGGTCTTACATCTTCCCCGGAAGACAGGCAGGCTCAGACTTAGGCAGATCTCCAAGGTAAGAGAGTTCCATAAGTGTGGGGCAGCCATTGAGAACACCTCTCTGCATGCCCATTTTGTGAAAATGTCGGGCAGATGGTACCTGCAAAGGCGGCTTCCAGCCAACCTCAGAGGCCATAAGGGAAGAGCTGGTCCTTCAGATACCTGAGACCCAAGCTGTTTAGGGCTTTATAGGCTAAAACCAGCTCCTTGAATCATGCCTGGAAACCTATTGGCAGCCAGTGCAGGCTCTGAAGCACTAGTGTAATGTGCTCTCGATGATCTGTTCCCAACAAAGGGAAGACCACCGCATTCTGCACCAACTGCAGCTTCTGAACACTCAAGGGCAGCCCCATGTAGAGCCCATTGCAGTAGTCTAGCCTTGAGGTAAGGTTATGAAGGCATGGATGATGGTGGCCAAAGCCAAATCTGATTTTAAAAATGGTCACAGTCTTCTCACCATATGTAATTGGTGAAAAGTGCTCCTGGCAACCGCAGCAACCTGGCAATCCAGGCGCTGCAGTGAATCCAATATATCTTCAAAGGAAGAATTAAGGAGCCTTACCAATTACCGTCAAATAAAATCCTGCTACTAAGTCAGCTTCCCACGAGAGCTTTGATGCAAAGGGGTCTTCCTCTTGGTGGTAGTGCGGAAGGTAGACATTTTGGGAAGAAGTGTTGAGATTTGATGCCATGCCACTCATGTGCAGATTAGTGTCTGAAAAGCAAAATGAAAATTATTAATGGAACACAATTGCCACCATGCCCCACAACTAAAATCTGGACCACACTACTCTGTGGCAGGATAGGATACTGTAAACACTAGCAGAATAATGCCCTAGGTCAGAAGTGGGCAAACTGTGGCTCTCGATCCACATGCAGCTCTTTGACCCCATTGTGGTAAATGGATGTGGCTCTCTGGATTAGGAAACTTTGTCTACCCCTTCCCTAGGCTCCGAGGCATTCTGTCCGTCACTATACCTGCAGCCTACGAAGAAGTTATTTATTGGACTTTAATTGACAGTTGTAATCTATAGAGTCCCCCCCCCAAAAAAAAAAAAATCTGAAGAAAAGAGGCTAGGAGAGGGAAATTGTTGGGATGCTCTGTGAGATGAAAGCCTGAGGCAGGGAGCAGCTTCAAGAATCTCAGTTCAGGCAAAAGATATGGCATGACCAAAAGCAGGGGGGTGTTTAGATTAGACTGCAACTACAGTTAAGCTTGTAAATCAGCAATGGGGAACACTGCCCTTGCCATAGACCCCTTGTAAACTTAGTATAAGCTCTGTGCAGGCCAAATAAGAGCTAGAATGAGGTGGCTTAGGGGTGTACTCAGAATGGGGGAAGAAAGGGGAAGGCCCCAACCAAGGATCTGTGCCATAGATCCATCCTAGAGCTGAAACAATTATCTAATTCAATCAATCAATACTTTATTTGCCATGACCAAAGGTCATGAGAACATTAAAAGTTCCAAAATGGAACAAAATAAAACATATAAAATATATTGCATTACTAGGGATGTGCGAACAGATCGCGGTTCGGCTGTTCAGTCATTCGGTCCAGAAACTGCGTTCGGTCATTCGGTCTGGGGCCCAAGTTCAGTTCAGTGGTTTGGTGGGGGTGTATCGTGGTCCCATGATCTTGTCGGAAACCGGAAACTGGAAATTTGAGTGCGTGCGGCTTGTGTGGAGTGTGTGTTGTGGCTGGCTGGTGTGTGTTTGCCTTTTTGGTTTGGTTTGACTGGGTTGGTTTATTTGCAGTTGGATTGGTTGGTAACTGTTTGGTTGTGGTTGGATTGGTTGGTGACTGTTTGAAAAAGAAAAAAAAAATGAAAAGGAAGATTATAAGGGGCTGGCCAAAGAAGAAGGTGAGGATGGTGGAGGAGGTGGAGGAGTAAGAGCCTGCCACCGCTGGACCTTCGGGGGAGGTGGTGGTCGACTTGTGCTCCTCCTCGTCAGAGGAGCAAGAGGGTGCCACTGCTGCTGCTGCTGCTGCTGCTGCTGCTACTGCCAGGTTTGTAAACTTTATTTTTGTTTATTGTTCCATAGAACTTTGAGGACAAGAAGAATACTATCCTTTACTGGTGTGTGTGTGGGTGGTGGTGGGCACTGGCAGTCAGGAACAAACAGTGGGCATCAGTGGGTGACTGGCAGCGGACGTCTGACTCTGCCACAGAGAGAAGGAGTGGGGGGGCTCTTCCAGCAGTCAGACACAAGCCGAAGGAAGCACCCACCCAAACACATGCCAGACTGCCAGCCATCCCTAGCAAGGATCTCTCTTCCTCCATCTGCCCTCCCTAGCCACGAGCATCCCCCGGAAGGGCAGGATTTGCACATGTTGCCTGGCAGGCTCTACTAGTCCAAAGAAGGGGAGGATTTGCAAGTGCAAGTGCCATGCTGCATCCGTCATAGCAGGGGTCTCTGTCCCTCCAGAAGGGCAGGATTTCTTTGCATATGCTGCCAGCTGGGGACCCCAAGAAGGGAGGACTAGAGGTATCATCATAAATGCATGATATTATGTGTTGTTGTTGTTTATGTGTTCCTGTTTCAGAGAGGATGACGAATCCGATGCCCACTTCACCACTTGTGCCCAGGCCAGAAGAATCCCAAGGTGGAGGCTGGAGCCAGTTGAGGACACCTGGAAAATGAGGTCTTGGGTCTGGAGGTGGTATGACCTCATGAGAGACAGAAAAACAGCCGTGTGTATGGTAAGGCACGGGGGCTGGAAAAACAGGGAATGGATTGCCCTATGACCCTTTAGGAAGTCCCCTGCAGAGAGAAAGATTGGCCAGCCACCCACTTGTGGAGACAGAATGCAGGCAGGGCTTGACAGTCTACAGACAATTGGTCTGGCACAGTATGGCACTTTTTATGTTCCTATCTTTTTATCTTCTTTAGATCTGCAGAAAACAAATTAAGCGGGGCAGTCAAGGGACCACATCTGGGCTCATCGCCCATGCCAAGAATCTTCACCACCTCATGGTGGAGTGTGGTGTGGCACTGGCTGGAAGGCTCAGCGGCAGCCGCACAGACTCTGGGGTGGAGGAGCAGAGCCGGCCAGGAAAGGCCTGGCAGAAACGGCGCCACCTGAGGCCTTCCCCCACCAGCTCAGCAGATGAGTCGGAAGCCCACTAGCAGGAGTCCGTGAAGGAAAGGGCCTTTCAGGCCAAGCTTGAGGGGGCCGACCACAAATGCATGGATGACATGCGGTGAGCTGAACACACTCCATGGCTGACAGGCTGGTGGTGCGGTTCTGGCAGCTCCGTGATGACGAGCGTTCCGTGGCGGCTTATGCTGAGTACCTCTGCTCAGAGAGGGAGGAGGTGGAACTGCACCGCCAAGCGGTCAGTAAGTGGAAGGCCTCCATGGAGGGGGTCATTGCATTTGCCCGCAACCATGGGTACGAGGTGGAGGAGGATGTGCCCGCTCCTCGGACCCGCCGACCCATTTCACCCACATTGCCCCACAAACCCCTAAGTTTGTTTCCTGTGTTTGTATGTTTGTTTATAGTTTTCTGAATCTATAGAACGTTTGTATAGTTAAAGGTTTTTAAAGTTATATTTGCTGTTACCTGCTTTGTTTGACGTGTCCAATCTTGTATCCCTCTGTGCTGCTTCTGGCAGGTGGCATAATCTGATTGTATACAGTTTGTCACATCCCTACCTGACAGCAGCAGCACACATAGCGTATTAACCCCAAGGTGTGCCAGCAGGGTCTCAACTTGCAGACAGCCTCCTAGGAGGGGCAGGGCTTGTGTCTGGTAGTGGGCATCTGTGGGTGGGTGTGGTGCGGAGGAGTAGGCTTGTGGGGAGGGGGCACAGATGAGAGCTCTTGTTGGTTATGGAAGGTGATGCGTGGCAGGTTGAACTGGATGCACCTCCCCCCCTCCTCTCTTGTTCTAGCGGGGAGCCTCTCTCCCTCTCTCTGGCCATATAGTGCAGGTGTGTGACAGCGTGGGTGGGATCATGACTGTCTCTCCTGCTAGCAGGGATACTCTCTCTCTCTCTCTCCCTCCATGAACACAGCACATTGCTAACTCGTAAAGAAAAGGTGGGATGGCAAATCTCCGTGAGGGCCCCAGAGAACCCTGACGGTGGGTCCTGGGGTTAGAACGGCAGCTTCTTGATACAGTGGGTGGACATCCATCCCTGCCTGGAATGACGTGGCACAGCAGAGACGGCAGCAGCAGGATTTGCCTGTATGCACAGCACCCACGGAGCCAGCATAGTATGATTTGCTAGGGAAGAGCAGCTAGGGAAGATACGGAAGCAGAAAGTAGCAGCAGGATTGCGTGGCTACATTAGGATTTGCAAGGGTAAAGCACCCATGGGCCATCAGACAGCAGTTGCGTGATTTTAGTACTACCAGACCAGCATGGGAGATCACACAGGGTTTGCAAGGGCAAGCCGACAGGCAGGCAGACTGAAGCAGGCTTGGATCTTGGCCACCTGGGCAGGCAGGAAGTGTGGCATGAGAGGCATGGCAGTGGGGAAGGCAGGCTGGGACCTTGGCACTGGTGGGGCTAGAGGCTGGCTGGCAGGCGTACAACTTCCCAATATCACCCTGCATCATGAGGTCAGTTGGATCGCCCGGCCGAGGCCATCTAGTGAGAGAGGCAGGGTGGGCCCCGGGCATTGGGAGGGAGGGACAGCACCTCAGCACAACAGCAGCAGCCCAGATTGAGGATTGAGATGGCAAGACAGCATATAGCCAGCACTGGAGCTGCAACCAGCAGACCTGGCATTGCCAGGGTACAGAACCCATGGCACAGACAGCATATAGCCAGCATTGGAGCTGCAGCCAGCAGACCTAGCGTTGCCAGGGTAAAGAACCCGTGGCACAGACAGCATATTAGCTAGCATTGGCAGCTGCAGTCAGCAGACCTAGCGTTGGTACTTGTCTGGGTACAGAACCCCTGGCACAGACAGCATATTAGCCAGCATTGGCAGCACGATTTGTCTCTTGGCACGCAGCACCCATGGAGCCAGCATAGTAGGATTTTCCAGGGAAGAGCTCCCATACAGCATCAGATGGTAGCAGCAGGATTGCGTGGGCACATTTGGATTTGCCAGGGCAGAGCACCCATGTACTGGCAGACAGCATCTGCAGGATTACCAGGCCAGCAGGGGACATTGCACAGGGTTTTCAAGGGCAGGCAGACATGTAGCATAACATGAGTGGAAGGTGGGAAGACTGAGACAGGCTTTGATCTTGGCTACCTGGGCGGGCAGCCAGTGTGGTATGGGAGGCATTAGGGAAGGTAGGCTGGGATCTTGACAGGGCACTCGGATAGGCTGGTGAAGACTGTGTAGCACGAGAGAGAGCCAGTCAGATAGGCGGGCTGAGATCGTCTAGCCAGAGGTCAGCTGGCAGGCGTACAGTTTCCCAATGCCACCCTGCAGCATGCAATCAGTCAGATAGGTCGGCCGAGGCCATGTAGTATGAAAGGGGGGGGCAGGATGGGTGTCACTTCAGAATTGGGAGGGAGGGACAGCACCTCAGCACAGCAGCAGCAGCCCTGATTGATGAGGAGCCCCGTCCCAAGACTGCCCCTGGCATGGTATGGTATGCATGCCACTGCATCATCAATCCTGGTCCAGGGGCAGCTCTGGGAATCCCAGCAGCAGAAGGGCGACCTTCAGGAACAAAAACTGCTCCAACTTGGCCCCCCATCTCAGGCGGTGTGGGGAGCAAATGTCCCCCACCATGGAGAACACCCACTCGCTGGGGACACTGGTTGGTGGGCAGGACAATAATCCCCTGGCCACTTTGGACAGGGCCGGCCACACGTCGGTCTTGCCGGCCCAGTAGGCCAAGGGATCACTGCTGGGATCGATGCACAGCTCCTCGTCCAGGTAGGTCTCGACTGCTTCTGAGGCGCCATCGTACTCCCTCTCATAGCTGTCCCTGGGCACCAACGCCCCCACTGCCCTCAGCCATGCTGTCTGCCCTTTTGTGCTGGGCCCCATGCTCCCCAGAGTGGGCTGCGCAGAGGAGGAGCTGCTGGCAGTAGCAGTGCTGCTGCTGCTGCTGATCCTTCTGCTTCTACCTCTAGGCCTGGAGGCAGGGATAGACCCCTCTGACTGAAAGGGGTGGCTGCTCCCACTCCCACCATCCCCAGGGGTGTCCTGCTGCGACTGCTGCTGTGGCTGCTGCCGCAGCGAACTCTCCAGAGCCCGCTCTGCCTTCCGGACCCTCCCCACAAGATCATCCTTCCAGAGGCCATAGAGGATTGACTTGCGTGCCATGCTGCCCTTGTAGGGATGGCGAATGCGGTTTGGAAGTTCGGACCGTACTCGACCAGTTCGGTTGACTGAACCGAACTTCCGAACTGAACTGAATTTTCGAACCGAACTGAACCGAATTTCCAAACTCAGCTCTGTTCACCCATCCCTAAAATATAATATTCAATTTAGTTCAATGGGTTTTGAATTTCTAAACTTTGTTTGGAAGTTCGGAGTTCGGACCAAACTCAAACAGTTTGGTCGACTGAACTGAACTTCTGAACCGAACCAAATTTCCGAACTAAACCGAACCGATTCGAAGGCTATCTAGGTGTACTGAGCTCACATGAGCTTCGCAGGAACTTTACCAGACTGTGATTTCAATTTATTGAGACCACAGTGATTCAAGCTCGGTATAAGGCACTCCCAAATGACTGTCGTAGTTGTATTTCCCAGGCTGGAGAAAAGGAAACAATAGAACACATTTTATTTAAGTGCCCTCTGTATGAGGTTATAAGGGAAACATGGATTACCCTATTATTCCTCGGGAAGGAGTATCTGGATTTGGTCCATAAAACAAAATATATATTGAAACTCTCCAAGGAGGCCGAGTGCAAGGCTGTTGCCACCTTTGTCCAACTTGCCGATAAGATCAGGGTAAGTGAAATTTAAAAGGACAAGGCTGTATATCTGGCTGCCTTGGTGAACTGGTTAAAGTTGGATTATATTGGCCAAAGTGATGTAGTCTTATGTACCTTAATCAGCATTAAGCTGGAGGCCATCTTGAGCTCCCTTAATCTCCTTAGCAGGGGCCAAGCTCTGCCGCGGTAACCCCCGTAGAAGAGCAAGGCATTTGTTTTATTAACCTGAGCATGTGGAGTATAAAGTAGATGTATGAGTATGTCAAGTATAGCGTAGATACTAGGATGCTGTATTAGTCCTAAATTTCGATTGTATGGCAAGCTGTTTATGTGCATATGTTTGTTATTGTTATGTATTTATTTATTTTTAAATGTGGCAATAGCGAAAGCTAGCAGTAAATAAATTCAATTCAATTCAATTCTATTTAGTTCAATGGGGTTTGAATTTCCGAACTTTGTTCGGAAGTTTGGAGTGCGGACCGAATTCGAATAGTTTGGTCGACTGAACTGAACTTCCAAACTGAACCAAATTTCTGAACTGAACCGAACTGAATTTCTGAACTTGGTTCTGTTCGCCCATCCCTATGCCCTTGACCCTGGGGTCCAGCATTGTTCCCAAAACATATTCCCCCTGCAGCAGAACCTCATAAAACCTCGCCTTCAGGCCTGTCTTGAGCTTCTGAGCCAGCCCAACTGCCTCAGCCCCTGCAGAATCTCCTCAAGACTCCTGTTGAGAAGCTGACCCAGAGGGGTCACCTGTCTCATTGTGGCCATGGAGGAGCTGATGGTCTCCGTCACTTCCAGGAACGGTCTCAGAATGAAAACCATCTGGGAGAGGATCTCACATTCTGCCCCATTGAAGCCTGGAGGTGCCCCGCTGTCTGTGTCCAATTGCACCTGATGCAAGGCAGCTTTCTGCTCCACAAGCTGCTCAAGCATCAGGAAGGTGGAATTCCACCTGGTGGAAATGTCCTGCACCAGCAGGTGTATGGGGGAGCTTTGCTCTGCCTGCTTCTCCCGGAGGAGCTCACTACCCTTCACGCTCCTGTTGAAGAAGCCCGCCAGCTTCCTCCCACGGTCAATCAGGGAGCTAAGGGTGCCTTCCCCAATCCCCTTATCCCCCAAGCCCAGAGCATCCTGACCACCAGGTGGAGGGTGTATGCTGTGCAAGGGATGCTCGCAAAGCCCCCATCATGGACAGCTCTCACTATATTCGCCGCATTATTGGTCACCACACTCCTCAGGGTGAACAGTACACCTGGCGTGACCCACTTCCCCACCACGGCATTCATGGCTGCCTCTATGTTCCTAGCAGTGTGCAGGCAGTCCATGACTTCCACGTGAAGCAGGGCCCACCTATACCCTACTTCAGGCACCCCCAGCCCCTGCCAGCTGTTCCTTCACCCACTCCTTCAAAGCCCCATACAGGGCTGGCGCCACCATACGACTCAGGGTGGTGCAGGACGGCAGCTTAAAATGGAGGGCCAGGAACCCCATCAGCCACTTAAACCCAGTGTCCCCAACAATGGAGAAGGGCTGGCCATCGAGAGTGATTATCTCGCCCAACAGGCGCGTGGCTTTCTCTTGAAAGCCATGCCACCCTCCAGCTGCCGATGGCTTTGCAAGCTGCCCCCACCCCAGCTCCTCCATTTTGGGCTGAAACTGCTGGCAAGGCTGCTGCTTCTGCTGCTCCCCCCTAGCAGCGATACTGCTCCTGCTGCTAGAGGCAGCCACTGGAGCAGGACGGTTGCCAATGAAGGAGGCGGACGGCTGGCCCCTTGGGTCGGGAATCTGCTACGATTCACTGACCCTGCCTTTCCGCTTAGCATTGCAGCACTGTGGCATGTTTTCAGGTGCCTCGACATGGTGGTTGTGCCAAGGTTGGTGAGCACATGCCCACGCTTCACCACCTAATTGCACAAAGTGCACTGCACCTCCCACAGATCATCTGCCTCAACCACCTTAAAATGCTCCCAGACCCATGATTTTTTTGCCCCTCCTGCCTTCTGGCCCGCACTGGGCGACGCACTCCTGAGATGCCCTTCTCAATGGCACTGGCACTAGCAACACAGCTCGTGGAGGGACAGCCATCACCTCAGCAGCTCCAGATACAGAGACCTCCTCCACAGAAATCTCTGCATCGCTGTCCCCATCCCCAAACAGAGTGACGGAGGCTGCTGAACTCCCCATGCTGCTCCCACTCTGAGCAGCACTCTCCCCCTGCCCCCTATAGCTGCTGTTGCTGCTGCTGCTGCTACGCTCCCTTCTTCCATTGCCCAGGGATCGGGCCTGCCTCTAGCAGCAGGGGTGAGATCCATCAGCTCTGGACTGCTTTGGGGGATTGCCTCTATAATAATGGGGGATTTTGGGGACAATGGTGACCCCTGAGGAGCTTCAGCCACTGAATCGCCTGCATCTGCAGCTGCAGATGGGACAGCCACAGCCTCTTGCACTGCAGGTGTTCCACTACCCTGCGTGGCAGTGGAGGACGCTGCCAGGAGGTGACGCCTAACCCCCTGACCCCTAGTGCCACTGGGAACACTAGTGCCAGGAGAGGAAGACCCACAATCAGGCCTGTGCAGCTTGGGGCGTGGTGATGGGCTGCTGCTTCTGCCTGCTGGCACTCTGCTGGCATGGCCCCTGCCACCTCTGCCTCGTGCCTCATTGCCTGGCTTGCAGGCAGCAGACCGGCCTCACCCTTTCCTACCTCCCTTCTCCATTTCTCCCACCCAAAGAATGCACAAATATTTTATAAAAAATAATTTAAATTTTTTTTTAAATTAATCTTATATATATATATATATTAATTACACTAAATCTAACTGCTATTAACTATCTAACTATTATAAAACCAATGGAACTAAATAATGGAATATCTAACACCTAGTCCTACAAACACACTCTAAAACTGAATCACTGATCTCTATAAACTATAACTAAGCTAACTTAACTGTAATAACTAATAACTAACTCCTACCTAACTAACTACTATAATATCTCTCTTTCTGTACATACATACATACATACATACATACAATATTGCACAGGGATGGGGGGGGGGGAGGAACACAGACAGCTCACAACAACACAGGGAGGGGTACAAAAACTGAACTAAAACCTAAATCAATCTAATCCTACTCTAATAAATCAAAAAACAGGGGAAGGAAATGAGGGATGGAATATGGAGCGAGAGGGAAAGGAATGGATTGTATGGAGGGTAGGGAGATAGAACACAGGGATGGGTAAAAAATAAAAACAACAGCTAAATCTATCTAATATAATCTAACTAAATGATAATAGGGAGGTAAATCTGTTGGATGGGTGAAATAGGAGGAGGATTGGGAATGGATGAGGAAAGCAAACTGCTGGGAGTCAGAGGGAGCCTTCTGGAAACACTGCTGTCAGGAACAGTGGCTGGCTCAGAAGGTACTGGAAAGGGGGAGGGGAATGAGTTTTGTTACTTGCTGCACCCGCCTTACCACAAACCCCTTTGGCTCTGTGCAGCCTAGCCCCTGGCCAATTGCAGACTGCCAAGCCAGTGGTCTGAGGAGAAAAGGGATGGTGATTGGGCAGGCTGGCTGCTACTTCAAGCCTCTCCACCCCTGGTGTCAGGAAGTCTGCTCCTCAGCTAACTCCTCCCTGTCACGTTTTTTTGCCTTCCAGTCACTTTTTTCCCTCCCAAACTCAATCGAACGCGGCTGAACACAAACGAACTGTTCGGTCAGTTTTTGGTTCGGTTTAGGTTCAGGTTCGGTCGGTTCAGTTCGGAAGTTCAGTTCAGAAGTCCGAACAGACAGAGTTCGGTCCGAACTCCGAACATCCTAACCGTGTTCGCACATCCCTATGCATTACAATATATATTTCCATAATCAAAGCAACCAAAAAGTTAATTTACAAATTCAAGGAGGCCCTGATCTTAGCACGCCTTTGTAGCATCAATGCATGAACCAGATTTGTGACTTCTTTAATCACTTGGTCCTGAGGATTTGCTAACAGATATTCCAATTGATTTGGAGTACTCCAAAGTAACTTCCCCTGCAGAATTGGGTCTAGAAGTTGACTTCTCACATTTTTAGTAAAGCCGCAATACAACAAATAATGGGTCAAACCCTCAGGTTGTTGCAACCCACAAGGACACAGCCTAAGGCTATGTGGAATCTGGAGGTATCTTCCCTGCAGAAATCTAGATGGCATTGGTTGAAACCTCAACAAGGTATATGCATTCCGTATTCTAAAGTTTTCAAATATTGCCAAATAATGTTCCCAGCCAAAATTAACTTTAAACTTTGGGAGCATCGGAGCAATCTTATTTTGTCTTATGACAGCCATATCGTCCTGCATATGTATATCCCTTAATTTAGTCTTAAGTATCTCCCTGGCTTTAGCCTTAGGTAATTCCTGTAAAGAAATAAAAGAAAGGCCAGCCAAGTTCAGCTTGGAATTAAACTTTAATTCCACCTATAGTTATTATCAGAGGCCACTGCTTCCAGTCAACAAAGAACTCTGAGGTGGGTTATCTAATTCAGTAACTGTGGTTAATAACAAATATTCCAGACAGTCAAATGGTTAACCTCTTGGTAACCAAATACCATTTGTGATTAATCAACTTTCCCAGAATAGCAAATACCACCAATAATCATCAGTTCACCAATTTGCCACTTCTATGTTTCTGGTTTACTTCCACGTTTGCATTCTTTGATGTTTACTTGGTTTCAGCCATTTGTTTTTTTTGTACAGGGACATCTCTCCCTCTCACGCTCTCCCCTTTTTTTAATATATAAGACTATTGCCCTGCATTTTGTCTCTGTGGTTTATAGGGGGGCGGGGTCTTAGGAGAGTAGAATAGTAGAAGTAACTGTGGAACAAACGGGAGAACAGCAAACACGCAAATGGCAAAAATCAGTACCACAGTAATTGGTAATGGTATGATGTAAATCAGCTAAGTGGCTGGTTCCTAATCAATTACTGATTAGTAATTACTAATCAATTACTGAACAAGGCATTAACTGATTATTGCTTCATGGGTTTGGTTACTGCAAATCTAACAGTTACTGATATTGTTGGGGATAACCCTTTCACAAATCCACCCCTGATTTCTTTTCACCTGTGCCTCTTTTCTTTGATGATCTACAGTACTTCAAAACTGCTCTGTTTTCAAAACCCTCCACCAGTGCCTTGGCTCTTGCCTTTTGTATGGATCTCTCAACCTACAGTTTTAAGCACTTCAGTGACCACCACAGACCTGACCACCATCATCCATGCCTTCATCACCTCGAGGCTGGACTACTGTAATGAGCTCTACGTGGGGCATCCCTTGAAGATGGTCCAGAGGCTGCAGCTGGTGCAGAATGCGGCTGCCCATCTCCTTAGCGGGGTGGGCTGCCAAGAGCACATTACATCAGTGCTCCAGGCTCTGCACTGGCTGCCTGTAGTGTACCGGGCCCGCTTCAAGGTGTTGGTGGTAACCTTTAAAGCCCTATACAGCCTTGGCCCAACTTATCTGTGGAACTGCCTTGCCTTCTGGGTCCTTGACCGGCCATTGCAGTCTCCGGGGATGCCTTTCTGTAGTTCCGCCATGTTACTTGGGGGGCCACCATGGATAGAGCATTCTCGGTGGCCATGCCATGGCTCTGAAACTCCCTCCTGGAGGAAGCTCAACTGGGCCTGTATCTCCTGACTTTTAGTCGTAAGCGTAAGACATGGCTGTTCTGCGAGGCTTTTGGCAGAGGGGATGGGTAGGGAGAGGGGAGGTTGATTATTACTCCTGCCCAGCATTGGTTTTATACTGCTGAATTGGTTTACATAATAGTATATTTTTGTATTGTTTTAATGTATAAGTTTTTAAAATGGAATTTTAACTTTTATAGATGTTTTATTTTGTATTTTGTAAGCTGCTTTGAGTGCTGTGGCAGAAAAGTGGGATATAAATGTGACTAAATAAATAAATAATACAAGTCCATTTTGATTTCCCTATTTGCTTCCCCTAATAATTTATAGAAATGTTTCAAGTTTCTTTTTTAAAAAGAATTTTGTTCTGAATGTTACACTGCAAAACAAATACTTGATTTGGGGTCCCCCAGGTTTCCTGGGTATCTACCATTTATTTATTTATTTCTACAATTTATACCCCGCCCCTCCTGAACACAGCTCGGGGCAGCTTCCAACAATATAAAAATACATAAAAACAAATATAAAACATTTTAAATGTTTAAAACAGGGCCCCCGGGAATTAAAACAATAAGCAGAGTAGGGGAGAAAAACATAACCCTAACCCACCCTCCCCCTCACCCCAAAGGCCTGGGCGAACAGCCAGGTTTTACAACACCGCTGGAATGACAACAGGCTTGGGGCCAGGCGATCTTCCTCCAGAAGGGAGTTCCAAAGACGCGGCCCAGCCACCGAGAATGCCCTCTCCATTGTGGCCCCCTGCTTTACGCGGGGAACCTCCAGGAAGGCACCCCCGGCTGACCGCAGGAGCCTCTCTGGAGCGCAGAGGACGAGGTGGTCCCTGAGGTATGAAGGGCCCAGACCATGAAGGGCCTTATAGATCAACACCAAAACCTTGAACCTAGCTCGACACGCTATCGGCAGCCAGTGCAGAGTCTGGTGTGATGTGCTCCTGATGACCCATCGCCGTAAGGAGACGAGCCATCGCATTCTGAACTAGCTGCAGCCTCCAAACCAGGAACAAGGGAAGCCCCACGTAGAGCACGTTACAGTAGTCCAGCCTCAAGGTGATGAAGGCATGGATGAGGGAGGCCAGGTCTGGGCTGGAGATGAACGGATGCATCCTACGCACCAGATACAACTGGCGGAAGGCAGCCTTAGCGACTGCCTCCACCTGCCGCTCCAGGTGCACGTCCACGTCCAATATCACCCCCAGACTCTGGACCTGCTGAGCTATAGGAGGGTGAACTCACCCAATCAGGGGGGCCACTACCTCCCTCACTCTCCCCACCAACATCACCTCCATCTTATCGGGGTTGAGCTTCAGTCTGCTCTGCCGCATCCATTTCGCCACGGCCTCCAAACATTGGGATAGCAACTAGACGGCTGGGTCTGGGTCAGTTGAAAAGGAGAGGTACAGCTGAGTATCATCAGCATATTGGTGACCATGAGGAGGACGTTCTCTGTGGCTGCGCCGCAGCTGTGGAACTTCCTCCTGTTGGAGGTCCGCTTGATTACCAACCTCCCCTCTATCCGCAGACAATGTAAGACCTGGCTGTTCTGCTGGGCCTTTATCGAGGGAGATTGAGTGGGTTGGGTTAGGGTGGGTGGGTATGGGGTTTTTTAGGCTGTTTTAGTTGTAGTTTTATTATTGTGTATTTTTAATATGTTTTTAAAATGTTGTTAGCTACCCCAAGATGCCTGAGGCAAGAGGGGGTGGCAAAAAAGTTATAATATAAATTAATTAGTTAATTAGTTAATTAATTAATTGGTTAATTAAATAATTATTGTGTCAAATGAAAAAGGGGGGAATTAACTTTTGAATCAGCAAAAATTTTCATTTTTACCAAAAACAAAATTAAAGAAAAAACAAAAAAATTATTAATATTGCTAGCGCTGAAATGAAAATACTGTCATTCGAAGTTGTTTCACCATTAAAGCTCTTTGGGGCCTAAGGCCTCCCATTCCAAGCTGCATAATTTACTAGAAAGAAGCATCTACTAGGCATTTCTCCCCCCTTTCTCCCTCATGGAGGGTTCTGTGAGAACATAGCCAGGATTTTCTATAGATCAATACTAGAGATGTTAGTCCGCAAAGGAAAAGTAAAGGTGTAAAGTCAGGGGAAATGTCCCACTCCCTGAGACACTCCAAGACTCTACTAGCCCCCCTCCAATCACACACCGCACATTTGGAAACTTCTTCAAGTTTAAGATCAATTCATACTTGTAGAGCAGCAGGGGAGTAAAGGGCATGGAAACAGGAACTATAGTTAGCAGAAGGGAGCTTCAAATGCATGCCCTCCTCTCCTCCCAGCTCAGGAGACATCCCCCAAATCTACAGGAGTAGGTGCTAGAGGTCACTTTTTCGGACACTTTGTAATTCTCTCTTTCTGCCTCCACCCTTTTTTCCCTGTGGCTACTGTTGTCATGTACCCCATATAATAAGCTTATATATTTTGGCCCTCTGTGTTTCAATGTATTGAAAATTAGAATTAGCCTTTGTATGGGGAACTTTGGTTGAACTGTTTGTATAATGACCTCTCAGTGAACTCGTGACTATATACTAGGAGAGAAATTTAAATTGTTAGAATCTCCATTTTGACTTGTTTTAGAACTGGGATCTTATCAGTCTGTGCCTCAGTGATTAATGACTCCATGGCACAAGTATCTCCTTCCCTCCAAGCTTCAAGGGAACTTCCCGTGAAGTAAAGTTTTAGCCTTAAATTGGCCAGCAGCTGGATTCAACTAATTGGTTTGCAGTTAATTGTGAAGAAAACCTGACAAACTCCATGATCACTCAGTCTATTCTGTACCTGACGTCATCTGACATCTTACTATGAGGGTCAGAGCAATTCTTTGATTCAGGAGAAAGGATTCTAAATTGGCATGAGAGTCTTTTCTCACCTTGATGGCAGAACTGGGCACAGAATTGAGTAATATGAAAGTATATTCTTTTGATACCTTTGAGCCAATGAATTAAGCATATGTTAGCTTTTAAGGCTGTTTCTTTAAACAGAAATGTTTATTTAGATCATGTACTTGTAATTGACTTTGATTCTCTTTGGTAACATATTGGTACTTTCTATTTGAATTTAAGTAAACTATGCTTTATATTTATAGCATTCTTTGTCTCATGGCCTCATTTATAAATAATATTGTCTTTACAATACTTTGCTGAGATGGTTGGCTTTTAGCACAGTGTAAAATAAGTTTCCACAATCTGAAATATAGCCGCCCTATATCTAGTTCAAGATTATGTCTGGCTGGACCACTAAGCGCATGTTCCTTTCGAGGACACTGAGGCACAATGCAACACTATGTGGCTGGCTAGTAGAGCTGAAACAAAGAGGCAGTTTTTTATTTCTGAATATTATTCACATTTTCAGATAGCCATTCAAATTAATATCAACCCCCCCAAATGATATTTGTGTATTTGTTTAAGTCAGATATTTCTTTTGCGCTATTCCCAATTTTCTGCTGCTGTTTTTGGACATTTCAGTTCAGATATTAGGTTATTTGCCCAGACATTCAAACAGAAATCACTTGAAAAATGTCTCTCTTGCCAACTCCAACTCCTCCTCCTTTCCCCTCTCAGTTGGTGTTCCCCAAGGCTCTGTTCTTGGCCCTCTCCTCTTCTCTATCTAGACCCTGTCCCTAGGCAAACTCATTGCCTCCCATGGCTTCCAATAACACCTCTACACAGATGACACTCAACTCTATCTCTCTATTCCTTCTCTCTCTGTCTATCTGTTCAAGCTCATCTAACCAGCTGTATCTCTGATATCTCTTCCTGAATGTCTCAACGTCAACTCAAACTCAACCTGACTAAAACTGAACTCCTTATCTCCCCCCTCATCCTTCCCCCATCCTTTCTCTCCCTCCTCCCTGTCAATCCTTATCAACGGGGGTCACCATCCTTTACTCACCCCTTTCTTTTAAACTCTACATCAATTCTGTTCCCAAATCCTGTCGCTTCTCCAACCATAACATTGCTAAGATTTGCCCTTTTCTCTCTGTCTCCTCTGCCAAAACCCATGTTCACACCCTGGTAATCTTTCACCTCAATTACTATAACCTTCGTCTCACTGGCCTCCCCCGCTCTCCCCTTTCTTCCCTTATCTCCAGCCAAAACTCTGCTGCCAGGATCATCCACCTCGCCTGTCACTTCAACCACATGCAGCCGCTCCTCTTGTCTCTTTACTGGCTCCCCCTTCCTGAACGAATCCTGCACAAGCTCCTAGTCTTCACCTATAAAGCTCTTCACAACCTTGCTCCCCCTACCTCTCTGTGCTAATTTCCCTCTGTACTCCAGTCCGTGAACTCCGCTCTTCCTCTGTCCCCTCTCTCAACCTCCCACACCTCCCCTGCTCCCCTAACTACCTTCATCCCTTCTCCCTAACTTCCCCCATGCCTGGAACTCCCTTCCTGCCCACATTCACCTCCCCCCTCCCTTAATACCTACAAATCCCTCCTCAAGACCCATCTTTTCTGCTCTGCCCTCCCCAATTTCTCACTCCCCTCTCCTAACTCCTGCTGATACCTTTTATCCAGTACAATCTGTTCCGTGAGGTCTGTGTACTCATATCCTCACCACCTGAACCAGTGAGCCATAATTCTTGATGTAACCAAGCCAAGCAAGTGCACCTGAGACCTAGCATCTTTGTGAATGTTACACCCCTTGTCTCTCCCTCTGTTCCCCCACCTTTGTCTCCCCCCTCCCCCCATCTCTCAGATTGTAAACCCTAGGGCAGGAACCATGTCTATTCCATTACTTTGTAAAGCACCAGGTACATTGATTTCACTATATAAATGCTTGATAATAATAATAATTAATAATAATACATTCAGAAAAACCAATATAGAGAACTGAAATGAATAGCCCAATGAAGCCGGACTAAAAATCAACTTTTCTCCGCTTCATTAGACCTGATTCAAAGAGGGCAAAATCAATTAATACAGTATTTGACAGGACATTCAACTGGTCTCTCTTCCCTCAATAATATTTTAGATAGATTAATCTATAGGTTTGATGAGATTGGATAGATGTCCAGTATTTCTTACTTTAACCTGCAACGTGTCCTAGACACTGTACAGAGATGCCTGCTGAATGGTACTTTGGCATCATATAAACCCAAGGTGGCCAAAGTTCCCAACCCCAAAAGCTCCACGACAAGAACTGCATATGGCCAAGAGCCACAAGACGTGCATAGGCATGCACGCACACAAAGGTCTTCTGCTTTGTGATTGGCTGGCAGAGCTGCTGCTATTTAGCCCTGATAGCTGAGAGTCTGAGGAGCAGCTATGATTCAGCTACTGAGACTCAGGTGCAATGAAGTAAAATGCAAGACTATTAAGGAAGCGAGGGTCTCAGGATCAGTCCTGGCTGAGAGTCTCATGTGAACTACCCAAGAACTGCAAGAGACTCCTGACCACAGCTTACCCAACCCCCGGCATATATTGTCTAGGCATGCTACAGAATCACTCAGCCTGCATTTGCCTGTACTTAGGCAAAGCATAGAAAAAGAGTCCTATATTTTGCCCACTATCAGTCAAGTATTTTATAACATGCTACTCAAAAGTCAGGAATGAGGGGCACATCCATTTCCTCCCCACCTGCACTTATGCCTGTTTCAATTCCACAAGCAGAAACATGTCTGTTTCCCTAAATGTAACTCACGACCTAAATCCTTCTTCCCTTTTTTAAATGCATAACATACTCTGGAATGTATTTCCTGTATGAGCTTGAGCTCTGTCATTCAATTAATCAAGCCAAATGGAGGGAGAAGAAAGCTCTTATTTTAATCAACCTGTCCAGAAGGGGCTAGAGAAAAAAGCTATCATAACTAGAAGAGACTTCAACAACTAACATTTTGTGTTTCTCCAGAGGAGAAAAATAACAGGGTTTGTTTGCATAAATAACTTGCTGAGTAGCTCCCGACTTCTCTCTATATTTATTGTGTCTCTCTGAACAACAGTCCCATGATGTGCTGCTGAGCATCCTATAGCTCAGATGGAGCAAGTGAACAGCTTTCAGCCACATGAAACCATTGCATAGACACATTTCTTTATCCCACCTAACCACTTTCTCCAGAGATTGACAACTTCATTTCCATATTAACTGCAACAGGAGATGGGAAAATTAGAGAGCGCTCAGTGCAAAACCTGTGGTGAAAGTCCTCTAACTTCTCCTGTGCAAAGCTGCCCTTCCCTGTTCCCTGTCTGCTCCAAACTTAGGAGCCAGACAGATCAATTCAAACAAAGTCAGGGCACAAGAAACTGACTTTAAGTGTTCACTGAAACTCCATTAATATAGCTATGCTATACAGTCAATCCAGGGGATGCTCACTGCTGTGTATGTTACAAAATGTGCTGTCTGAGAAATAGTTCTTGGCCCCAGACTGAGCAGAATGGCCCCAGACTGGAAAAGATATTTATTTTTTCCTTGGAGGGAATGAATAGTTTTGGATTCCCAACACAACTCAAAATAGGAAACCTGTGACTGACATACATCTGATAGAGACTAGGGGTGTCTTTAGACGTATCGTCAATGGTTGTCTGAATGTATGTTTTGACCTTGATATGAACACCGGTTTGGCCCTGGGTTCACCATGTGGCACTGCTTAGACACAAAGTTCATCTTGGGAAAAATCAGTGTTTTGCTTGTCACCTGATCTCAGCACACAATTGCTGCCACCTCGTTCCCTGTGTTGTACATGCTAACACACCACGTGATATCATTAGACACAACGTTGGCCACGTGTTCAGCTGAAACATGCAAATTATCCTTGTGATGCAATGGTGTTCACATAACATGTTCGATGGGTGGCCAAATTGGTGTTGGGATTGCTAAGGTGTTTACACACAACGGCCAAACACATGCTTAGGGGTTTTGACACCGAACTTTGTTATGTCTAAAGGCACCCTAGGTAATACAGTGATATCTTCTATTGGACCGACTCCAGTTGGTGGAGGTAGGCAAGCTTTCAGACCTCACATGGTCCTTCATCAGGTAAGTCAGGAATTAGAACTGGAGACTGAGCAAACAGTGAGGTATAACAGTGTTTGGAAACCATGACAAAGGAAGGGGAGGGGAGGAGAAGATGAGAACAAGCCCCAGAATGGAGGCTCAGAATTCAAGAGGATAGAATACAACAAGACGGAAAGAGTAAGAGCTGCTGATAGTAAGAAAACAAAGTTTTCTGTAGCTGTAGACAGTTATTAGACTGAAAAACGTATAATGGCTTGTGAAACCTGTGTCCAAATTGAGTCCCCCATTGTTCTTTGTATCTAGCAAAGCTATGGATGTTTGTTCTCAGGCTTGCCTTTTAAAGGTGTTGCATACGTTTCCTTTCAAGACAAGGACAGAGAGATCAGAAATAGAGTGAGCATTCACTTCTCACAAAGTGACAACAGTAGAATTCAGGCTCTTATCTATGATCTTTTTTCTGTGCGAGTTCATGCATTTGTACAAGGGTTGGTGGGTTTCGTCTACATAGTTCCCATGGAGGCATTTAGTGCACTGAATGAGGTATACCAGATTTTTATATTTGCAGTTGTAAGTCCCTTGTATTCCAAATAGAGTTCTATGGGATGTCGGGATGCTGTTCACATTAGAGATGTGAAAACACGTTTTATATCTCCTGTTCCGGCAAGGTCTTGTTCCTGCAAGGGTGTCGGTGTGCTGGGTGGTGTGCAGTTTGCTCCAGATAATTAGCTGGGAGAGACTATGAGGTGGCTTGAAATATCACTATACTACTTTGTCTCTATTGCCTATATCTGGACCAGCACAGCAACCTTACTTTCCCTAAACATCTGATTAAAAGTCTGCTGTTATTACTGAAGAATTAGGGCTGTGCACAGGGGCAAGTATCTGTATTTGTATTTGTGTTTTTGGTATTTGCATTTATTTGTATCTTTACCTGTGTTCACTGCATTTCCTGCTCAGCATTCAGACAGTGAATTTTATACCAGATAGAGGTTGTAAGAGGTCTGCAAGATATATTTTTGAACAGGTTGTTCACAGGCTCTCTTTCACATTTGAGACCATATATGGAGCCATAGAGGATCACAGAAAGAGATATGCATAGATCTCTCCAAGAGTTTATAGCTAATGAGAGCAGGCTACATAAGGATTCTTTTCCTCTATGAACTTTTAAAGTAAAAGGAATTTCAATTGTCCCCTGATGAAGGGAAACTTCCTGAAACACATTGGGCTGTGATTATTGTATTGGTTGGGAACATTGGGTATTTTCAGACATGACAGGGTGGCATTCACCCCGCCACGGAATCACACAAACGATTCCCCGCCGGAATCCCACCATCACAGCCAGCAGACGTGCTGGCCGATTCCGGCGGGGAATCTTGGGGGGGGCGGGGCCGCGCAGCACAATGTGCGGCCGCACAGCCCCGCCCCCCCATGCTCCCCCAGGCACCTGCCCTCCGGGAGATGGGCGGGGCATTGACCATGGCCCGGAATCAGCACTTCTGATTCTGGGCCATGGTCAGGGGACAGATGTGACGCCCCCATTGATCACGGGTAGGGCTGTAGCGATATGCCGCCACGGCAGCTGTTACCGATGGAAACGCCTATTCCGCACATTGCGGCACGGTTCGCAGAGGCAGCTTTCCGAGGGCTGCAGCTGCGGTTTGTCGCTAATGGTGCCGCAGCATCGGAACTGGTGAACGGAAGTGAAACTTTTGCAGATTCCAATAAGAAGCAGCACCAACTCCCCTTTCCATGGGCCGCGGAATCTTTGTGGTTATCTGATCATTGTATCATGTTTCCGCCACATGGAATACAAGGTATCGTGAGACCCGGAGGCATGATCAACCTTTGGACCCTGTTGACGACACCCACATGCCCAATTTCATTGACTAGGGCTTTCCCAGAGAGACATGTCCCGCCTTCACCATTAAGTATAAATAGGTGTGTTTGCAGCTTGTTTCTCCCGCTTGATCCCCAATCGCAGTGAGAGTGAGTGACTGTTGGAGCTGCGCCGCCAGTGTCTGTGTTTGTTAACACACTCTGATTTTCCGCACTCCACGACAAAGCACTGCATCGCGACCCAAGGAGAGAAAGTCCTATCCCTGCATCGATTTTTGCTAACCTAAGAAGGTTTTTGTGTAAGTGCTTGAACTTTTCTTCTAATTCTTCTAAAGTGTGCTTTATTTAACAGCTAATTTAGTGCTAAAGCAGCTAAAGTAATTCTGCTACAGCTGCACTTTACATTTTCCATTATCCTTTTTTAAAGAAATGTACACATGTTCTAATCTTTATTGCTGTGA
>QEPC01015363.1:108028-118504 GCA_003113815.1 Sphenodon punctatus | reverse complement strand
AATGAGATTTAATGTGGACAAGTGCAAAGTGATGCACATAGGGAAAAATAATCCAAACTATGCATACACAATGCTGGGTACTAAGCTAGGAGTTACCACTCAGGAAAAGGATCTGGGGTGGTTGTGGACAATACAATGAAATCCACAGCACAATGTGCGGCAGCAGTCAAAAAAGCAAACAGAATGTTAGGAATTATTCGGAAGGGGATAAAGAATAAAACTGAGGATGCCATAATGCCTCAATACAAATCAATGGTGCAACCGCACCTTGAATATTGTGTGCAGTTCTGGTCGCCCCATCTCAAAAAAGACATAACTGAACTAGAAAAGGTACAGAGAAGGGCAACAAGAATGATCAAGGGCATGGAAGGGCTCTGGTAGGTAGGGGCTCTTCAGCTTCGAGAAAAGATGACTGAGAGGAGATATGATAGAGGTCTACAAAATCATGAGTGGTATGGAACTAATAAACAAGGAGCAGTTATTAACCCTCTCAGCTAGTACTAGAACTAGGGGATACTCCATGAAACTCATGGGTGGCAAGTTTAAAACAAATAAAAGAAAATATTTTTTTCACTCAGCGTATAATTGGGTCATGGAATCTACTGCCAGAGGCCGTGGTAAGGGCCAGTACTATAGCTGAGTTTAAAAGAGGTTTGGACAAGTTTCTGGAAGATAGATCCATTCGCAGCTATTAGCCATACAGGATCAGGGAACATGACGGGTGCTGGAAGAAAACAACAGGAAATGGATCCCCCATTGTGACCTGTTGGGTGCTTCTCCCAATCCACCGTGATTGGCCACTGTCGGAGACAGGATGATGGGCTAGATGGACCATTGGTCTGACCCAGTATGGCACTTCTTATGTTCTCAAGACACCTATGTGTTGTATGCATGGATGCCTTGGGCATGTGTCTTTCCTCTCGTTACACTAATGAAGATGAAGATATATTATTGCAACAGCAATGTACCTGATGCTGAACAATCGTGATTAGAGACAGGTCCCTGTGCCAACTGGCTTACTAACTAATCTAAGATGGCCAAGGAGAGGGGCAACATGAAGAGAAGCATATAGGGAGAAATAGAGACACATTCATGAAGCTAAGACGTCTCAGGTGCACTCTTGGCATAGTTACAAAGGAGGAAGGGAATCCTGAAGGGTGAAACAGTATAAGGAGAAGCAGAAAATGAGCAAATGGGGGTGAGAAGCTAAGGAAATTCTGACAGAAGAGTCATGTACCTTGCTGGAGATGGTGGTAGCTTATAAACCACTTGCCAAATAGATCTAGCACATGCAAGCTTTGGCAATGTACAGCACATGGGTGCCTCAAAAATACACATTGGCTGTAGTAGACAACCAGTGTACATACGGGCACAGTTCACGTTCTCAAATGCATATCAGATGTAACACTCAATCCAGCAGCATACCAAGGCTCTGGCAAGCTCAGGCTCATATCCCAATTATGCCCACCTCCTACTCAGGGCAATCGGGTGGAAGAAGAAGAAGAAGAAGAAGAAGAAGAAGAAGAAGAAGAAAGATCTGGGGGGGCGCTTTGAAGGTGACCTAAAGTCTGCAAAGATATTTTCAGAGGAGGAGGGTGCAGGGCCAACACTGCCCCCATCCACTCTGAAAATTTCTTAGCGGCACTCAGACCACTTGCAAAGGGCCCTGCCAAGAAGGAGGTTTTCAGAGTTGGCAAGGGTGGTAGTGCTGGCCCCACCTCCACCCACTCTTAAAACTTTATTCCTGGTGGGATTGCTGCTGCTTGGGGAGTGGGCACTGGGAGGGCACTGTCTTCATGGGTAAGGCCTGCCCCCCATCCTGAAGACTCCACCCCCCTTCTTGCCCTCAAGGGGGGCCCATAGTTTGGACATGAGCCTGGACCCACCCAAGCCTTGCTACCCACTGCCTGATGCATAGCCAGGTGGAATGGGCAGACACACACAAGTGTCTAAACTAGTGTGTGTGTTTGTTTTTCTTTTTTCTAGGCCTTCCGGAAGTTCCCCGGAAGGCCTAGAGCATCTCTGACGCCGGCGCTGAGGCCGCTGGACCGCCCGCCGCCGCAGCACCCGGAGCTCCGCAAAGGTACAACAGCACTGTCACTTGTAGTAGGGGTGATCCCTGGGGGGGTGTTAAACACCCCCCCCAGGGATCGGGTCTATACTTACCGGTGGCTGCGGGGACGCCACGGCCTCTGGTGCTTGGGGGGCGGTTCTTTTTTTTAACAAAAATCCAGGCAGGGTGGGTGGGGGGTGTCCCCCCCTTCCACCCGCGCAGCCTGGACTCGGGGAGGTTTTTTTTTTTTACTTTTTTGGTGGGACTTACATTGCAGCCATTCATTTAAATGGCTGCAATGTAAAAAAATCCGGTACCCGGAATCCAGTAACGGGACCGGATTTACCGGGTTGAATCTGATAATGCCGGTATGCTCAGTACCGGCATTATCGGATACCGGATTTACCGGCACGCCCACCCCTAGTAAAGATACAGGCAAGACAAAGAAAACAATCTAATAATGCAATCCTGCTTTGCAAGTTTCTCTTGATGACGGCTAAAGAAACAAGACTGGCCTGCCTCTATACAGGTCTAAATTATCCTATAAAAAGAAAGTGTGCTTTGTCTTCCATCTAAAACAAATCAATCACAGCAAAGAATTGATTCAAGAGACACCTCTCTTTCGTATGGAACATAAGAGACTGAAGAGAAGATGGAATAGAGAGGTTTACTGTTCCTCCTGTAATTTAAAATCAATGGGAGTTGCAATCCAGATAAACAAATATTTCCCATTTGATACGAGGGGAAAACAATAAAGGAAAGGGATGAATGTATGGTATTAATGCAAGATCAGGTTTTAAAAGCTTTTCAATTCTTTTATTAATATTCCAGTCTTGATACTACTAGCATTCTAGATAGAAGATGGGTGGATATACATGCATATGGAAGCTCTGAAGAAGAACATTGCAAATACATGTCAAAAGTATGATAACCTATATCCAAACAGATGTCTATTGACATCATCAAGTTTAGGATTTAGCATTTTCACAGTGAATTAAATAGTGTACGGTGTCCCCACAATCACAGTAGCTGCAGTTTCATGTGAACGGTTGAACTAGAAACTAAAAATGAGAAATATGTATGAACTTACTGACAGGAGCCAAAAATATTATCCATGACCCAAATGAGTACTACATATCCATTTCCTCAAGTATAATATATATAATAAGTTGTTATTCTTTTGGGCTACCCATAGTTGAACTTTTTGGCTCCTGTCAGTAAGTTCATACATATTTCTCATTTTTAGTTTCTAGTTCAACAGTTCACATGAAACTGCAGCTACTGTGATTGTGGGGACACTACACTATTTAATTCACTGTGAAAATGCTAAATGCTTAATGCTTGATGAAGTCAATAGACCTCTGTTTGGATCTAGCTTATCATACATTTGCCATGTATATATATATTTCTTTCCTTCAGTTTTTTGGTTCCTTGTTTATGGTTGTTCAGTCATTTTGGTTTTTCAGTAACGTTATTTTCAGCAATTGTGCAATCACAATCATGATAGTGATGGGAGACCATTTATAATGGTTTTATTTTTAGTTGTTTAATCTGTTGTTTCAGTTATTGTGAGCTATCCTAAGCCTATTGGATAAGGGTGGGATATAAACTGAAAACAACAGCAACAAATTTTGAGCCACAAACTGAACAACTGCTGAGATCAGGCAAAAGGTTCCACTACAAAAAATGTAACCAGCAGCAGTGTCTTGGCATGGCTAGTTAAGTGTGGGTGGAGGGGAAAGGGGTGTCTTTTATTGTCAGAAATTAAGAACTATGTATTATAAAATTTGACATACAATAGGCAAACACAGGATTGAAAAGGAGGATTGGAAGACGGGAAACTGACCTAAATAAACAGCCGCAGGATTGTGGAACGCCTTTGTCTTGACTAGAGCTTTCAACAAAATAGTACAAAACACTCATAGATTAAGGCCAGTACGATCATCTATCTAGTCTGACCCTTCTGCATAGATTCATAAGAGTTTAAGACCAGAAAGAATGTACCAGAAAAAACATGTATAATGCTAACCCAGTAATCTCATTCATGGGGGCAACCCCATGAATGTAACACCCATTGATGTAAGTAGGACTACTCATGCGTGGAATGTATGGCTGCTTTTAAACGAGGAGCGCTGAAGCGCCTCCTCAACGCCGAATTAAAGCAAAGCCACCGGAAATGACGTTCTCCCCGTTGCCGGCGGCGGCGGTGGCTGGAGACACGGGGCTTTGGAGCGGCGCGTTCTTAAGCCAGATAATTGAACTCTTAAGAACGCGCCGCTGCAAAGCCCCGTGTCTCCAGCTGCCGCCGCCGCTGGCAACGGGGAGAACGTCACTTCCGGCGGCTTTGCTTTAATGCGGCGTTTGGGAGGCGCTTCAGCACGCCCTCGTTTAAAAGCAGTGTGAGTCTGATCAGTGGAGACAGCATGAGGCTGCTCACATGTTGAAGAACTGGTGAGATCATGCTGTGCCATAATATAGGACAGGAATCAGCTACAGGTCTGTATCTTTTGGGTGCCAATTTTAAAACCTAGCAAAGACTTTAGTCAGTACTAGAAACAGTTGCACTTCTGATCAGTAAAACAGGCCAAAGTAAATTTTTTAAATGAGGATTGGCTGAAGAGGGTCATCATAGAAAAGCTGACTTATTGCTTCTGGTTGGGAAGCTATCCCTACACCAGGCATATAGCTCATTAGTAAATTATTGAAATAAAAGGACTAACTACAGAGGCCGGAGTTGGATTCATCTTTTGATTGTTGTTGAAAGGGTCGGGTCATGAGTATCCATCAGCATCAGGACTATGAAAAGTAGTGTCATGATCAGGAGCACAGCCAGGAATCATGGGACTAATTATAGTGGGAGATGTAGGGGAAGGCATCCTCTCCCCCCAATTCTAGGGATGGGGGTACGGCACCGAGATGGATCAGTATGTCCCACAAAATTTAGTCCAAAATTACTCCCATGGCCAAGGATCCATGTTAGAATCAGGAGTGGGAAGGGACAAGACAGCGTCAGAGTGTTGGCAGGGGGTAAATACCAGAGATCGGTACAAGAAAGAGTATACCAATTGGAGATGTAGGGTCATCAACAGGAGGGTCGCAAGAGGGTGTACATAAGAAGAGGAGACAAGAAGCAGGGTCCCAGTGGAGAAAGGCAGGTAGGCAGTGGAAACTGGGGGAGGAAAGGCAAAGGGTCCAGGAACAGGTAGCCAGTGGTGGAAGCGAAGCAGATGCTGGAAGATGGGGAAGATGAGGCAGACAATCCAGGGTAAGGTTGCAGGGACTAGGAGCACACAGATAGGAGCCAGGAAGCAACAGTCTGGAAGTGAGTTGTTGCACAAGGCAAGGCACTGAAGCAAGATCCAGAAGTATAGATGCAGCCTCAGCCAATCAGGGCACGGGTCATGGTGGTTCTGTCAGAACTGGTGGACAAGCTAGTCAGATTCAAGTGTCAGAGGACTGATCTTAAGAACTGTCCCCTGGATGGCTCTGCCTATTTGATCAAGGATAGCAGCCTTGGAACCAACAGACCTGGGTTTGAGTCTCACAAAAACTGAAAATTAACACCATTAAATGGGAAGCCAGAACTTTATCTGCTACAGGAGCTGCTGTGCTGTGTTTAATGTGGGGTTGTGTTCATTAGCAATGCCTCAGGTGTCAGCAACTACAAATGTATGTATGCTTAACATAGTTTGAGGAAGTTATGTATGCTCCACATTCAAATTTGATGTCCCAAACATCACTGTGGAAAGCTGTTTGCTTGAAATCATACTAAAAGAATGAAGTCCATATCAAAACAAGTCTCCTGCATGAATAAACTATGTGCCTTATTCATTTTGGGTCATTCTCTCAAATTGTTTCCCATATTTGGGCCTAGGTAAGTGGCCTAAGTATAGGTACAAAACCACTTTAAAAACTGCTGTATTTGCTAATGGGAGATCTAAAGAGAACATATTTGGAGAGAACATTGGGTATTTTCAGACGTTACAAGATCACAGTGAACCATGGTAAATACCCACATGGGGCCAAAGCGCCCTGAACGTCTGTTAGGCGGTTTCCAGATGTTCACCACCGTCGATTCCCACATGGGGTCTATTTCAACCACGCTTCTGGGGCTCCCCACCGAACAATCGCCGCAAGCGTGGTGAAAGAGATTCCCGGCGGGAACCAACAAAAAGTAATGTCTGGCTGGCAACCACGGCCCGGAATTCCCGGCAGGATTCCGGGCTGTGGGCAAATTGGGCGCCTGCCCATCTCCCCAGAGGGTGGGTGGCAGGGGAGCGTGGGGGGCGGGGCCGTGTGTCGCACGGCCCTGCGTCTTCCCCGATACCCCGCCGGGATCAGCCGGCACGTCTGTTGGACATGTCGGAGTGATCCTGGTGGGGAATCATTTGGGTGATTCCAGGACGGGGTGAATGCTGCCCCATCTCATCTGAAATCACCCATTGTGTCTGAAAAGGTTCCTATCAGCTTTGAACATTTTGCCACAGAACAGATTTTACTTTAATAGGAAAGCTGGAATGTTAAGACATGCAGGACTGAATTTGTGTGGATGGCTTGTCAGGGCTCAGACCTTGCAATTAAATTCAGGGTGGGCAGGGAATGAGCCCTGATAAACTTCCCAGTAGGAGCGTGCACCCCAAAATGTGAAAGACCAGAAAAAAGCAAATATTGACCATTTCAGGGTTGGAATCAAAAGCCAAAGAAAACCTGAATGGTTTGTGTGACTTTAATTAATAACTTTCCTGCCCCATCCCTTGCACTGGTTATCACAGAGATTAAATCGCAGAAACTCATGTTTTATTTTCAGTTGTAGAGAGGCAGGTAAATCTAGTGGATGAACTGCTAACTGGAGTTGCTTATCGGGTTCAGTTTCCTGGAGTTGCTAATAGGGTTCACAGTTTCCTGCACTGTCAAGCTCTGGGCCAGAAGGTGTGGTTCCTCGGGCAGAGGGTATGATTTCTGGAGCAGGCATGGACTCCTGTAATTCAATTTTTACAAATTAAGACATGCAACGTTATCCTGATCATTTGGTAGGAATTATTATTATTCATTTTCAGGGGTGGGACACCAGGGAGAATACCGGATACCGGATTTACTGGTATCAGATCTCCCCGGTTCCATATTTACTGGTATCAGCATACCAGATCTTCAACATTGGGCGTTTTACCGGGTTTTTTACTTTGCGGCCATTTAACTCAATGGGCGCAATGTAAAAAAAACCAGTAAAGTGCCCAATGTTAAAGATCCGGTATGCCGATACAGATAATATTGGATTAATCTGATACACCCAAATACCGGTGATATCGGTTCTCGGGAGAACCGGAATTCCCACCCCTATATTTCTATAGCATTTTCAGTTCAAAGTGCTTTGTAATCCTTATCTAGTTCACCCTCACAATAATCCTGTGAGTTAGGGTCATTATTATTCCCATTGGACTGATGGGGAACTGAGGCCAAGAGATTGCAGCTTGGTCAAGGCCACCCAATGAGTTCATGACTAAAATGGAATTTGAACCCTGGTCTCCAAAGTCCAAATCCAATACCTTATCCATTAGGTTACACTGACTCCCATCTTTGCAAACAAAGAAAAGTGTAAGAGAGCTTGAAATGGATCAAAGTGGTTTTTTACAATTAAAATATTCTGCTACAAAAATCAGAAAACCACAGTTCATCAGTCTAGACAAAAAGTTCATTATATCAGGGAGTTCTATGAATTTGATCAAAATAATTCTTGAAATTGGACTCTTACAAACAGGAATTCATTGTAAGCATGGTTTGTTATAGTGAGGTTTAACTGTATATGGCACCTGCCTCTCACACAGCAATTAGAGGATTGAAGCCCTTGTGTGAGTAGTCAAACCAAATTCATAGAGACTTGCCAGGTGCCTATGGTGTTTAAGTTTTTACACAGCTGGAGCTAAATGAAGTGATTTATTGGATTTAACCTTCCATTAGCTGTAGTCATTTACACCAGGACCAAGGATGTAAAATGGTGGCATCCTGAATTGGTGTCATTTTACACACACAATTGCATGGTGCAAATGGTTATGGAAGGAAACAGAGACTCAAGTCGCTAGAATTTACAGGTCACTAAAAAGGTTTTGTTTTGGAAAGGGAATTCTAAGAAAGAAAAATAATTATTTCCAAAAATGGCGAAGTAATACTCCTTTACTATTTACAGGAAATGAAAAGCAGATTATTTGGTCATAAATGTCTAAGTACATTGTCTCTCCCAAGCAACTGAATTCATACTGGGCCTCAGGGTACACAGAGAATCAGAAACCCTTAATAAAGTCAACAATAGAATGGGCCCATTTATCTCCATTGACTTCAATGAAGTGGCATTTGTTTTAATGCCATGGTGAATTGGGCAAATCTCTGCAGATTGTTGGATAAACTGTTAGAGAAGGGGATCTCTATAAAATTTAGAATGGCCCTGCCTGTCTACACATGCTTAATTTGGTCTCTCTGCTTAAGGATAGGGTATATTATAGGACAGGATTAGACCTACCTCTAAATCCAACAATTCTTCTATTAAGTATATATTGAAAGCTCTTATTGGAGCTCTGAACTCTCTGTGTGGTACTTAAGGAAGGTAGTTCTGCTATTTTGACTAGATCACTCCTGAATCTAACTCAAACGCAATGGTTGCTAAAGTCCTAATCCAAACCTCATTTTAGTGAATAAGGAGTCTCTCCACTAGGGATGTGCGAACAGATCGCAGTTTGGGTTCGGTCGTTCGGTTCGGTCTGGTTCAGTTTGGGCATTCAGTTCGGGCGTTCGGTTCGTTTGCCGAGTTCAGATTCGGCTGTTCCGTTCAGTCGTGTTCAGTTCGGTTCAGGCGTTCGGTAAAAGGTATTGCGAGATACTGTGATCGTGCCAGAAATCGGAAATTCGAGTGTGTGCAGAGCTGTGTGGCAAGAGAGTGTGTGTTTGTGACTGGCTGTTCGGTTTCGTGTGCTTTGGCTGTTTGTGTTTGGTTTGGCTGTGTTGTTTTGGTTGGTGAGTGTTGGTGGGTGACGGTTGTTGTCTGTGTGTGAGCTTTCTTGGGGGAAAAAATGAAGAAGACTGTTGTCTTCTTCATTTTTGGTGGAGGAGGAGGAAGTGGTCGCTGGCCCAGCCCCTGGACCATCGGTGGTGGTGGCCAGCTCCTCGGATGAGGAGCAAGCGGCGGGCACAGGAGGTTCTGCCAGATTTGTAAACTTTTTTTTTATTTTGAGGACAAGAAAGGCTCTTAGGCTCTATCCGTTAGAGCGAGCTCACTGGCGTGTGGGTGGGTGCATGGGTGGTGGGCATCAGTCAGGAACAAATAGTGGCAATCAGTGGGTAGGGATGGACGATTGCGGTTCAGAAGTTCGGAGTTCGGCCCGAACTCAGCCTGTTCGGATAACTGAACCTGAACCCGAAACCGAACATAAACAAACCGAACCGAACTCAATTCCAAACGTCGAAATGACCGAACAGTTCGGATCGCGTTCGGGTGAATTCAGGTGGCTAAAATGTGGTGTCAGTTTCAGGTCACTGGAAGGCCAAATGTGGCAGGGAGGGGGAGTCAGCTGACTCAGCCGAGGAGCAGACTTCCAGGCACCAGGGGTGGACGGTGGAGACTGGCTTGGAGTAGCAGCCAGCCTGCCCAATCACCATCCCTTTTCACATCAGACCACTGGCTTCGTAGTCTGCAATTGGCCACAAGCTAGGCTGCACGGAGCCAATGGGACTTGCGGTGAGGCGGGCGCAGCAAGAAACAAAACTGTCTTCCTCCCCCATTCCCAACACCTTCTGAGCTAGTCACTGTTCCTGAACAACAGGCGGTTCAGAAGGCTCCCTCTCCCAGCATTTCCCAGTGCCTGCCATCCTCCTCCCATTTCACCCATCCAACCCATCTACCCCCATATATTCTCATTCATTTATTTAGCTTAGTTTAGATAGATTAGTGGTTATTTTTTGTTTTTACCCCTCCCTGTGTTCAATCTTCCTTCCTCCCTCCCCACTCCATTGAATCCTATCCCTCTCCCACCATATATTCCATCCCTGATTTCCTTTCCTTCCCCTGTTTTTTCATTTAGAGTAGGAAGGATTATTAAATTGATTTAGGTTTCATTTCAGTTTTGTACCCATCCTTGTGTTGTTTATAATTCCCCCCCATCCCACAGACAGACAGACAGACAGTTAGTTAGTTAGTTTTAGGAGTTAGCTTAGTGATAGAGATAGCGTTGTGATTTAGTTTTAGTAGGAGTAGGCCTGTGTACTTATTAGAATCGATTTAGTTCATAGCATTTAGAATACTTAACAGCAGTTAGATTTAGTGTAGATAGATAGATATATTATTAGACAAAAAAATAAAAATAAAATAAAACCACAAAAAAACCCAATATAAAAATAAAAACTTTGGAGGGAGAAATGGAGAAGGGAAGGAGAGGCCG
>QEPC01015363.1:63347-85524 GCA_003113815.1 Sphenodon punctatus | reverse complement strand
AGGCTCCCCTGCCCACTTGCCTGCTGCTGCCACTTAAAAACCCCAGGGCCATTGAGCATGTGTGCATGCTGGGGCCACGCCCATGTTTCCCAGCATGCCAGACTAGGAAACATGGTGGCCATAGAATGTGCACAGCCCCCATGTTTCCTGTCTGGCATGCTGGGACTATATTTCACAGCATGTTTGACTAGGAAAAATGGCCACCATGTATGTGCGCAAGCTGGGGCTGACATGTTTCCTAGTCTGGTATGCTGGTGCTACATTTCCCAGTGGGCACTGGGGCCCCCATGCTCCTAGTCTGGCATGCTGAGACTACATTTCCCAGCATGCCAGACTAGGAAACATGGTGACCCCAGTGTACACACATGCGTGGTGGCATGGGGCTATTCAAAGTGACAGTGGTGGCAGGCATCATCTGCATCAGAGGAGCATCAGGTGATCAGAGTGAGAGGTAAGTTATAGGGAGAGATAGGTAGGTAGGCAGGCAGGTGGACGAGCAAGAGGGAAGCAGGTGGGCAGGCAGGAGGGAGGGGCAGTGGTAGTTCCTCCTGCCCCCCTCCCTAGGATGCTGCCAAGGGGGCTCAGGTGGGGGGTGGCTAGTTAGTTAGGGTTTTAGTACATGGGAGACTTTCTAACTGTACATGCGTTGCCATAGACTAACATGGAAGTTTATACACCTTATAATTTTAAAAGTACTGGGTGGTTTTTAAAAAAGTAAAGCCATGGCACCCCTAAGGCCACAGGCTTGAGTCTTCTAAAATGTATTCAAGTCCATACACATAGCTAAAAAAAAACCCGAGGCTGATCAAACTGAGATGGTCCCAAAAAATCAATATAACTGCTCCTCGGCCTCTAGTCTTTCAATTGCTGTATCTCAGTCATGCCATTTGGATATATTAAACCTCTCACCCAAGTGATCCTCCAAGCAAAATTTCACAATGATAGCGTAAATTATCTCCATTTTATAAGGAATAGAATGTTTGGGCTTTATAATGCAAGGCGCCTTAACTATCTAGGCACTGGTGTACCTGGATAATCAATTTTGATGGATGCCAGTATGGACATCTACATTTTCAAAAGTGATGCGCAATATTGGATGCCACAGTTTTGGATGCATGACTTGACACATCTTTAAAAGACCTAATTTCCAGAAATATGAAGCAACCTTACCCCCCTCCAGATCTATCAGAGCAGAACACTCCAAAACAGAAGCAATTAATCATACAAATACATACACAAACCTTCCCACAACCCTCTATGAAACCCACCCAGTACCACCTCCCCATTGCCAACACCAAGCCCCATACACATAGCTACCATAAAAACACCCCACACCCCACCCGCCAAATGCCTTTTCAAAGAAAAAGGTCTTACATCGCCTCTGGAAGGTGGACTCAAATGAACCTCTGGAGGAAGGGAATTTGACAGCATCAGGGTAGCAAGCAGGAATGCCTCCCTGAAAGCTCTTGTTGTATGAACAAGGCTAAACTGAGATGCCTTTGGAGGGAAGGGTGGGGTAATAAATTTAAATTAAATTAATAAATCATAGACAGTACCCATGGGGAGGCACCCCCAGCCAATCACAATGGCTGTAATGGGGCATGGAAGGACAGGCGGTCTTCCAGATATGTGAGGCCCAGATCATTTAGGGCTTTAAAGGTCAAAAACAGCACCTTGCATTGTGCCCTAGAGATGTGCGAATGCCAGGGGGTTCGGTGTTCAGCCCATTTGGGGTTTGGCCAAACCCGAAACCATTCGATTCGGCCAGTTCGGCCTGTCCGGTTTGACACGCAAGGCCTAGTAGTGGCCTGAAGCGCTCCGAAGCGCCGTCGGTGGACCCGGGGCCAGAGTCCCAGCACCACCAAGTAGGGGGATCCCTTGGGTGGGTTTTTTTTTTACGAGGCTGGGCAGGGTGGAGGGGGAGGTGCTCCCGGTGACCCTTCCACCCACGCAGCCTGGAGGGGAGAGGGAAAACCAGGTTCCCCCCTGTCCCCACCCGAACGGGTTTGGAACCCAAACTTTGTTCAGCCGGTTTGGATTCGGGGTGTTCGCGAATGGGCCGAACACCCCGAGTTCAGGCCCCCCGGAACCACATTCACACATCCCTATTGTGCCCGGTATATATAAACCTTTACTGCGCGACCAAAATGTGGTCATTGCAAAACATATTCCAATGATACAAACAGTATAAACTAAGTAAAATGTCCATATTAAATATATATATATATATATATATATATATACTGGCTTCCTATAGCTTTCTAGGCACAATGCAAGGTGCTAGTTTTGACCTTTTGGGGGGGGGGGAGAGTGTGTGTGTGTCAGAGAGAGAGAGAGAGAGAGAGNTGTCAGAGAGAGAGAGAGAGAGAGAGAGAGAGAGAGAGAGAGAGAGAGATTATATTATATATAGCCGTTCTTAATGTCTTTTGCAGGAAAGGGGAATTGGGATTTAAAGACTAAAGTGAGCAGTGTACAGAGTGAACTCCAGGCCACTCAACTGCATAAGTTCACATTTGCACAAAACAAGGCTATCTTCACAGTATATTTAGTGCCATAAGGCATCTCAGTGCCTTCAGAAACCAAACTAAAACTAGAGCAAAAATACACAGACTCACTGTTTTCAGTTATGGATGGTATGCATTTATTCCTCTGCTAAAGGCCTTCTCAATACGAGTGATTCAACTTCAGCATTACGGTGAGGGGATTTGAGTTTGTTTGTTTCTTTAGAAAAGATTTTTTCTTGAAACAAGGAATCAAGTTTCCAAAATGTAATTACATATTACCCCTAAACAACCCCCCCCCAAAACTCCCCAGGATGACTGGGGAGTTTTGGGGGGGGGCTTGTTTAGGGGTACCCCCCCCAATGTTTTATACTGTACAGATGTATAAAAAAGAAAGACCACACCTGAAGTCAATGGGATTTCAAGATGGCAGCTTAAGGTATTTAACCTGCAGGTTACATGTTGATAGACAGCTCTGGATCAAGTGTGCTCTCTATCTGATTCATTTGCAAGATCACGATACGTTCTGCAAACAGTGGCTAATTCAACACTGCCTGAAATAATGGGTATTACAGTAGTCTGCTTACGTCAAATTTCTCCAGCCATGTAAAAACGTTCGACCAGAAATTCTACCTAAAATAAACCTCAAGGAAATATGCCGGGAGATGGAGAAAGCTGATGCTCAAGATTAAGTGAGTTCCACGTTAGCAGTTAATTAAGTGAGAAACAGCCCTGTTCACCCTTCCAGAGGCAGCGCAGATAGCAGGTTGGAGCATTCTCCCACTCTTCAATCCTGCGAATTGTCTCAATCCTCTCAGGTGGGCTGGAGACAGGAAACTTGGTGCTCACTCACTGTACAGACTGCCTGATAGTCTCGGGCTCAGGAATGACAGAGAGAGAGAGAGAGACAGAGACAGAGAGAGTTCTGCCACACTCTCCGTATGAGTTTACATGTTGAGGGGACTGAAGATGGAGAGAACTGATGATTGCCAACTTCCATCTCCAGCCCACCCGATATGCAGATTCATTCCAGGGTATATACTACAATATTTTAAACATATGCTTATCAACAAAGCAGGACTACACTCAAAGGCACTGGTATTTTTAGCTGTGTGCCTATGTTCTATATACCTGAAACATTTGAGTAATGAGGGTACACAATTCAACTTCTTCAGCTCAAGAAGCAATACATTTGATAGAGTTGGGGATGAGGGGAAACTAAGTATCCAGCTTATCCAGAAATTCAAGTTATGCACATTCAGCTTAAGTGAATTCAACTGTATACCAGACATTAAGCTAAACCTGTGGAAATGAATCACAGATTGACAATATCCTGATCATGTAGCATTCCAACCTGATTGTAACCAAGCCAAGCACGCGCACCTGAGACTTCGCATCCACCTGAATGTTTGTTTGCCTTCTCCCCTGTCTCTCCCACTGTCCCCTCTCCCTGTCTCCCCCTCCTTGTCTTTTAGATTGTAAGCCACAGGCAGGGACAACATCTATTTCTATGTTCTGTACAGTGCCAGGCACATGGCTGGTGCTAGATAAATGTTTATTATTAATAATAATAATAATAATTCATGCCGTTGCATATTCCAATGGTTACTTGAGAGTCTCCTTCCATCAGCCATTCCCCAGATGATATATTTCTATGGGCTTTTGGATTACCACAGACCAGACTTGGGCAGTGTGTCAGCAGCAGATGTGTGATGGCCATGTACATTATTTCTGGGAAGCCAATCCATGGTTGTGTTTTCCACTAACATAATACCCAATGTGCATTTAATGCTGAAAATGAGCGGTTAACGTTACATCTGGTAACAACACCTATCATTACTTAATATTTCACACTGCTGCTTATCTAGTATGCTATAACTTCAATCTGCAGGACAGATATTAATGAGTTAGTCCTCATCAACTTTTTGATTATAGCTACTATGAAATTCAAGCAGGTAACAGAGTCTAAATGTATTGCTTCTCTATGGCTCAAGCAGTAGTAAATAACTATATACTGTACAGTGTGATATGTTAAGAGATGTGGCAAGACATGTTTTGTTCTACCAGCGAGTACCTGGAGACCTTGCAATGACATTTTAGCAGCTAATAGTGAGTGTTTGTTTCTTGGAAATACTAGTGTATGAACAACAACAAGGCTTTAATATCAGATCTCCCAAGATGGTGTACGAAGTCTATAATGCAAACATTTGCTATAATGCTTGCTACCACATGTAGTGCTATGGCCAGTAGTAAATGTTTGCTGGGTTGCATCCTAGAGTTGAAACAGATTGTTCTATAACTACGGTTAATTACTGAAATTGTAGATATCGAATCAGTTAACAGATTGGAAACTGAATACCACAGCGATTAACTGATCAACTGAAATACCAGACAATACTGCTATACGTTTACTGCATAACCAATTTATCATTTCTCTGCATTCTATCATTTCCAGTTTACTCCAGACCAACAGCAAAGCTGCATCCAGCAGATTTGAACCAGATATCCAATACGAAACTGACAAACGTAAAACTAGGGATTGGGGGGTAAACAGGAAAATAATTATGGGCAAAGAGAACTAGCTGGTAGCTAGGGAAAAGACAAGAAAACAAAGCAGCAACAAGGGGTACCTCTGTCCACACGAGGTGCAGAGGGCTTCATCCTCACGTACCCCATGGTGGGCAACCACTACCGCCATACTTTGGGGCCAGCGCAGGGAGAAGGGCAGATGGTCGGCCCCCGCACTTTGGGCAGCTTTATGCACTTTGGGTAAGGGTGCTACGCACTGTGTCCTCTACCTTTTTTTGAGGATGCAGTATGTAGCAGCCAGCTGCCTGCCCTGTCCTGCAGCAAGTGGAATACCTGGTGGCCACCAGACACACAATGAACTGCATCATGTGGTTAGGATGCCCAACATGCAGTAGGTCTATCGTGTGGCTGCATCCATAGTAAACATGGAGCTGATAGTGGTGGAAAGGGCAGTGGATGTGGCGGTTCCCATCATTGATGGGGTCCGCCCCCTGCTGGTATCCTAGGTCCATAGTCTGGACATGCTCCTTGATCTACAGTTCCACCTGTATCTCCAGGTGGGGGATGTTGCAAGGAGTGCGCTTCGCCAATTACATCTGGTGCGACGGCTTATGCCGTATTATTATTATTATTATTAACAAACATTTATATAGCGCCAGTAGTGTACCTGGCACTTTACAAAGTAATAAAATAGACACGGTCCCTGCCCCTAGGGCTTACAATCTGAGAGACAGGAGCTGGGGGAGAGACATTCATGCAGATGCGAGGTCTCAAGTGCAATGTTTCAAATAGTGACCTGGCCACCATCATCCATGCTTTCATTACCTCAAAATTGGACTATTGCAACGCACTCTACATGGGGCTACGTATGGTGACAGTCTGGAGACTGCAGCTAGTGCAGAATGCTGTGGCCTGTCCCCTTATGGGTAAAGGTCGCCGTGAGCACATTACACCAATGCTCCGGGCTCTGCACTGGCTACCTATAGTCTTCCGGGCCCAATTCAAGATATTGACGTATAAATCCCTATACAGTCTTGACCTGACTTATCTGTGGGACGACCTCACTCTCCGTGGTCTGGAGTGGCCTCTGAGGTCCACTGGGGGTGCCCTTCTCAAGGTCCCCCATGTGGCCCAGGGGACCACTATGGAGAAGGTGTTTTCGGTGGCCGCACCTAGGCTGTGGAACTCCCCTCTTTCCATCATATCTGTAAGACCCAGCTGTTCCACCTGGCTTTTGGTGAGGGAGATGAGGTGTAGGGTGGGATGGAAGGAAAGGGGAGGGGGTGGTTTGGTTTGATGCCTCCCTTTTTATTGTACTTTATGATTTTACTGTTTGTATGTGTTTTAATATTGTAAGCCGCCCAGGGCTGCTTGGAGCAGGGTGGGCGGGGTATTAAATTGTTTTATAAATAAACAGCACAAAATGGTAATACGTAATACAGTAAGTTGGCTAAACCATCAAATGATAAATAGCAACTGATTGCTGTCGGTCTGGATTGGTTACCTTGCCACAATTCTGACGGTTACTGGTCACCATGCAGTTAAACGATTTCAGATCTAGTCCTAAACTAAAGCAATTTAAATGCTTACTATTTAGGAAAAATTAAAGCAACAGCTTTGGTAGTGGCTTACACAATGCTTCTTAGAATAACTAACTACATCCTTACAAAGAGTTTTCAGACATATCTGAAACACCAAAAAAGACTGGCCCTTTTGAAATATCTCCAGGGACCAGGTTCCACAACCACAGACTGTCATTACACAACACACTAGCATCCAGCCTTGCAACAGTGTGAGGCGTGCCAGCTAAAATGACTTGCAGACTAACCTCAGAGAGAAACCGTATTGGGCCAAAAGAAGTGTTAATGCAAAGGGGAGATATATGGTACTGGGACAAAAGAAGTGTTAATGCAAGGAGGACCCACACCATTTACTACTTGTTATGTGAGCAATAACATTTTAAGTGATGTGTAGTGAAAGCCACAGAAATGTACTTGCAAATTCACAGATGCCGCTAAAGGTGGATTATCAAGTGTCACCACAGTGGTTATATAAAGAAGAAACAGGCATCAGGAGTTCCTTTTAGGTTCTTTTATTTTTCAAAGTAAATATGTTATTTTAAAAAATCTAGGGATTAAGCTATTCCCTTGATTTCTATCTAAATTATTGAACTGCATGGGAAAGAAATAGACCGTACTCCACAAACCACTTACTCAGGAGTAGCCCCCTCAAAATAGAGTTGAATGATTTGTGGATTGTAGCCATAGTGTTCAGGACCCAGAATATTTACAAAGGGCACGTGGAAAAGGATGTAATGTCTGCTAGGAATAGGATCTCTGCTGTGTGTAGATCTTGACCCTCACCATGTGGAACTCTTTTGTTTTCTAGCCCCTGGGGTGGCCAAAAGCTATATTGTGAACCACTGGAGGATCATGAGCTAATCCCCAGCAGATCACAGGGTGTGGGGAGGGGGCTAGCCTCGAGGAAATTGACTTTGTGTCATTTTCTCAGGGAGGAGAGGGCCTAGTGTGGCAGGGAAGAATCCCTCTGAGGGGAGTACTTCTCTCCACTCCTGAGACTAGTTGTAGAGGTGCCCTAGAGCTGATAGCCAGCAGGAGGGGGCCAGGCCTGCAGCGCTGATAGCCAGCAGGAGGGAACTGGGTAGATGAAGTGGATCACCCAGATCAAGTGTATGTAGCATAGTTTGACCACCCCTGTTCTAGTATACTGAACTCCCTTGGGTTCTACACCTAGGGGGGAATCACACGTGCAGCAATTATCTGGATTTTTTAAAACTGGTTCTCAATAGTTTGCTGTTAACAAGTCCTGTTGCATTCACATGCATGCCATACCGATTTTAAGTACAGCGAAATAATGCATTCAGACCTTCTTTGTAGTCCGTGCTTAGCCAGCTGCTCAGTACGTTTCAGTTACAGGAAGTGCCCTGTGGGGAGCCGGAAGGTTGCTACTTTGTAGCAAAGTACAACTTCGCTACAACCTTTGCTACAACCTTTGCTGCAACTTTGCAAACTTTGCTACAACCTTTGCTACAACCTTTGTAGCAAAGGTTGCTACTTTGTAGAATCAGGGAATAAAAACGGAGAGCCTGAGGCTGCTGGAAAGAAGCCCCTCGCATAGTGAGGCGCGCTGCTTCTCTCCCTGGTTTCTTTCCGGTATCCCGCTGCTGCTACTGCTGCAGCACTACGGTAGAGGCAGAGGCAGATGATTGAAAGTCCCTTGGAGGGAAGAACTTTTTTGGGGAGAAGCATGGAGGGGAAACATGGAGGGGAAGAACTTTTTTGGGGAGAAGCTGGCTGCAGCCTGCACCCAGCGAGGCAACTACAGGGCTCCAGCTGGTCTCACTGCTTCCGGTAGGGGCAGGAGTAAAACAGCGCACTTGGAAGCACGGTTGCATTCACATCAGAAAAGATTACACACTAGTTAAAACCAGTACGATGTTGCTTTCACACTGCTGTTAAGTGCGGATTTATTGAAAACGGACAGCAAAAAGGTAGGTTTGAGTAGCTTTTCAACACGCATTGCTTTAGTGCGATATTGACTCCATTTAATCGAATTTAAGTGTTCAGACAGGCATGAAACATTCGTTTTTTTAAAAAAATCGCACAAATCAGAACGTGTGAATCCCCCCCTAGTCAGCTTACAAAGGAACAAATAGGCACACTATAAAAATAGTGTGTTCATGATTGGGTGGAGGGTGCAACAGTTTTTTATTTTATTTATTTATTTATTTTAACCTCACCCTTCCTCTAAGGCTCAGGGCAAGCTGCTATATAGAATGATACTGAATGTAGGTCCAAAGCCAGGGGATGGGGGTGGGGTCAGGGATCCTCAGTTGTCCTCATTCCTGGCCTCTGCTAAGAAGCAAATCCTAAATTGTCTAAAATAGAGAGATATGGCAGAAAACATTTACAGACATGAAAAAGGCTACCCCTAAAATGCTTTAGTGCATAACTATTTTCAAACCCTCCAACACTACCTTTATGCTCAGTACAGTAATGGGTTTTTTCCTGTATCACCTTCCCAGCAATGTAAGGTTTGTACTGGGTTCTGCAGACGAAAGGGGTCATTAGAGAAAGAGCTGGCTAACTCTACGTCCTGGCTGCTGTTATTTGTTTATTCATTGCTGCGTTCAGGGGTGGGAAACCTTTTCTCACTTTAAGAAGCTTGAGATAAGCACCACTACCAAAAAACAAAGAAGATAACACTCAGGCAGAAGGGAGCTGTGTTCCTGGGATCAAGATGAAAACTAAAAAATGGCAAAAGGGGTGGGTGTGTTTGTGAGAAATGATTCTTTAACATGCTGAATGGAACTGTCACTGCTTCCACCTATAACACTCTGAGTGTCTTTAAAATTTTAGAGCCAAAGTCAATGCACTCATTTGAGAACTTTGACTTTTTAATAGGCTAGGTTTTCACTTGAACCATCAGCGCTGCACATGCAAACCTGTGTACACAGTTAAGAAATGTTAACATGGTGTTAAGGAGCATGTCTGAAAGTACCCTTAATCCGTGGGCTATTACAAATTTTCATAAAGGCATGCACATTTATGCAAAACAGGGGTGGCATGAAGTGTACCTATTTTTCTCCATTAAATGTTGGAGGGTATGCAGTAGGCACAATTTTATTGGCTGTCTCTATCTGAGCCTAGGAAGACCATTAAAATCCCAAATTTGCTGCATATTTTTACTGCTGAAGCTGGGAAGGCAACTACTATACACTTAGGCACCACTACATCGTACTTTTGTCTATCTTCAAATCTATTCATAAGATATCTTTTGTTGCTGCTGCTACATTTGTTACTTGGGCTCTGGGAACTCCAACGAACTGGTAACATCATAAGAAGGGCAGATGGGAGTTGTTTCTAAGGAAGGGCCCAGCAACTAGGGCCTTGAATGCTGCAAAGGTGGTATACCTTTGCAGGACCCTAGCAGCTGCCTGGTGGACCTAGACAACATGCAGGCCAGACTGGGGGTGGGCACCATGGTTTGACTCTAGCCTTAGACCAGGGGCGTATTGGCCATAGGAAGTACAGGGAAAAATCCTGGTGGGCCGTTGGCTCCTGGGGCTGGTCCAGGTCAACACCTTGGGCTTTAAACATCTTTAGGGCTTTAAAGGTCAACACCTTTAATTGGACCCGGAAGAGTATCAGCAGCCAATGCAGAGAGCGAAGCACCAGTGTAATGTGCTCGTGTCAACCTGTCCCCTTCAGGAGATGGGCCGCTGCATTCTGCACCAGCTGCAGTCTCCAAACCAGCACCAAGGGTATCCCCACTTAGAGTGCGTTACAGTAGTCCAGTCTCGAAGTAAAAAAAGCATGGATTATTGTGGCCAGACCTGAGTCTGAGATATACAGCCTAAGCCGACGCACCAGATGTAACTGGAGGAATGCCCCCTTTGCCACAGCCATCACCTGGACATCCAGGTGGAGCTGCGGATCAAGGAGCACCCCCAGACTATGGACCTGAGATACCAGGGGAGGACAGACCCCATCAGTGATGGGGGCCATCACTCCCCCAGCTTTCCCCAGAACCATCACTTCCATCTTGTTAGGATTTAACTTCAGGCGGCTCACCCTCATCCAATCCCCCACTGGCATCGGCATGGATGTTGAAGTCCACCTCCAACACCAAGATCACCTCCAACACCAGTTCGGTCAGTGCAGGCAGGGAAGCTGCTGTACAGGTGGGTGCCCGGTATATCAGCATTATCCCGCACTCTGTCTCCGGCTATATCTAACACCAGATGGAGACCCTCTATACCAATGATAGAGTGCACAGGAAATCTCCTCACAGACAAGGTATCCTTAAAAATAATAGCTACATCACCACCCCGTCCCTCCAGCTGTGGCTGATGCTGAACGGAGTACCCAGCTGGAACAAGGTCAGCCAATATAGTCCCCAACAGTGTCCAGCCAGGTCTCCCTAATACATGCGAAGTCGGCTTCTTCTGGACTGTGGTTGACTTATTGGCCACTGACCTCGCATTTACCAGCATCAAACTGAGGCCAGGGTCCCTCTGATTCCCAATCACCTTACCGCCTGTCCCATTGAGTGGGACAGGTACAAAACATCTGTCCCATCTCACAGATCTAACTCGCCTCCCAGAAGGACCATAATTCCCCCAGCCCAACATGACCCCTATGGCTGCAGGGGTGGACGGATGGACACACACACACCCCGGAGGCCATCCCGCCAGCCCCACGAGGAAGATACCCATCCACCACCCCTTGCCAGAGGAGGATAACCCCCCCCATCTCCTCCCTCCTGGACCATCCCCTCCTCCCATATCCCCCTCCCTGCTAAGCACCCGTCACCCCCTCACACTGGGCAACACCCCTCCTTCCATATGCCCCCACCTCGCACCTGGGCACATATGTCTGAAGCTCCCCCCACCATGCTACAAGAAGCCACTGATCTGCCACGTCACTGCCACCAGGACTGCCACCACCGGGATGAGGTAAGTAAAGACAACTTGCAAGCTGCCTGGGGATTTGGGGGGGAGAAGGGCCTGGGACCAGGCCTGCGGGCACTGGTTTGGGGGCTGGTTTGGGGGAAAGGGGCTGCTGGGGGCATCTGGGGGAGGGTTTGGGGGAAGAGGCTGGGATACAATTTGCTTGGTTAAGTATTTGCAGAAACGTTAATGAAAAAAGGCACAAATGTGTACAATTTCATTTGAAAGAACATTTCCAAATGCTGCTTTTCTACCTAACATCTGAGTGTTTTCTGTAATTTGGGTTAGCTGTTAAGGTACGTCTGTTTTCTCTGCTACTGTACTCCTGCCTTTACATTGCCTACTGGTGGTTATAGGAGACAGGTCCCTGCCCAGTGGACTTACAATCTGAGAAGAACAAGCCCTGCTTGCCCCAATGCACACTGGACTCACTTGGCTATTTATTTTATTTATTAATTGTGTGTGTGTGTGAGAGAGAGAGAGAGATTTATTAAGTGTGTGTGTGTGTGTGTGTGTGAGTGTGAGTGTGAGTGTGAGTGTGAGAGAGAGAGAGAGAGAGAGAGACACACACACACACTCAGATTTGGGTTGTCTGGTTTTACCTTGTGCAGATTTGGGGATGGAGGGAAAGGTTTGTGACTGCTTTTTGCCCCCTGTTTGACCCCATGCACAGTCTGGAATCACTTGACTGAGGCTCTGTTGTTGTTTGCTAGAATTGCTATCCTTGTGTGCTTGATCATGATCATGTGTGTCAGAATATGTTCCAGGGCCGTTTTAAGTTCCCAATCTACCCCTGCCTTAGGCATAGCCAAAGGGTGAGGCCAGAGAGCAGCCTCTGTTGTTGACACAGGGAGAGACACAAACAGAGACAGTCACAGTGATGGCGAATGGTGGTGTGGAAGGAAGGTTTGAGGGATTGACATGGCCCTCTTGTGATGGGTGAGGGTATGGGCTTAAGTGGGAAAAGTAACTGAGGTGGAGTCAAGTCACTTTTCTGTGTGAGAGTCAGGGGAGCGTTTTGGAGAAGGGGAACTCCCCTGTGTTAAAGGCAAGGATGCAGGAGTGGATGGGAGGGAAGGAGTTCTTTCCTCACCCATCTGCTTGGCCAGTTTGCTAGGCATAAACTGGCAAACTGGGAGGCAATGTAAGACTTATTTATTTGGTCAGACATTTGGCGGGCGGGGATAGGATTTCTGGATTTATGTTTAAATGTTTTTCTAAGTATCTCTATTAGGTTTAAAACTTTAATATCTATTTTTATTTGCATTGCTATTTTATATTGTTAGGAAAAGCACAGAAATGGGCATAGGGACACAGTTTGGGGGGGGGTTCTTTAGGGGGTTCATGCTGGGTTTTTTTTTACTGTGGTTTGTATTTTATTTAATGTATTGTAGGCTGTCTTGGGTCTTCTGGGAGGAAAGGCAGGATATAAATCCATATTGAAGCCAAGACTTCCCCTGTTCCTTTCCCGTCAGAACAAGTCCCCAGTTCCGAGCAGAGCTGGCCTTAAGCCAGACTCCACAGGGGACAGAACTGCATCAAATGTCCTGATAGCTTCAGGAGCTGCTGCTGAGGCTACTGACCCTTGCCATGGAGCCCTCCCTACTGGAAACAGCTGGAGGGAAGCCAGGAGGAACAAGACTTCTAGTGCTGGGGAGGGACTGGGTGAAGGGGTGGGGGCCAGGGATTCCTAGACAGGGAGGGGCCCCGAAGAAGTGACTGCACTGGGCCGATGCAGCAGCACAGAACTCTCGCCTCGGGTAAGTGCCCCGGCAGAAGGGTTAGGAGTGGTGTGCGGCAGCTGGCTTGCAGGTAGGAGGGCAGCATTGTGCCCATTGCTGAGTGGTTCTTGCCTCCTCCTACCTCCTTTCAGTGATTGCATCCTGCAAGGCTCTTTCCGCTATATGAGAGTCAATCTATTTCCACCCCCTCATCAGCTCTAAGGATCTAAGGAGCATGGGTGGAAAGCAGGACCTTCGAATGTCCTTCCCAGTATTGCGTGGACAGCTGCACTAGGACTCAGAAGCCGGGGGGTGGGGGAGCGAAACATGAAGAATGTATCTGCACACTGAAGCTGAGTGCTCCCATTCCATCTTCTACAGCAGGGCCCAGTCCCGTCCCACCTAGCTACCGCCTCCTCAGCAGTATTTCCCACAGCACCCAGCAGCTTTGGCTTCTCTGAATGTTTACAGCAAGCTGCGCCAGTGCCCCGATCACCTGCTCTCCAGTGCCCATCTGAGTGAACTGAAAGTGGTTCCAATAGACTTTGAATCAGATTGAGCAAAACACAAAAGGGTTCAACATTTATTTATATTTATTTATTTCACACATTTCTAACCCGCCCATCCTGCCACAGGCAGCTCTGGGTGGTGCACAACATCAAATATTAAAAGCATTAAAACAACATTCAAATAAACAACAAAGGGAGGAATAAAAATCCCTAACGCCCCACCACCCTAACCCATTCCCCACCACCACCCATCGCCCCCTCAAAAAAGCCAGGCGGAACAGCCATATCTTACAACAGCGTCAAAACTAGGGAAGATCCGGGGCCAAACAGACCTCCACTGACAGGGAGTTCCACAGCCGTGAGGCAGCCACCGAGAAGGCCCTCTCCATCATGGCCCCCCAGCAGACTTGGGGGACCTCCAGGAGAGCACCCCCCAATGACCACAGGGGACAATCCAGAACCTGCAGGGTAAGACGGTCCTGCAAATAGGTTGGGCCGAACCCGTTTAGGGCTTTATAGGTGAGCACCCAACACCTTGAATCGGGCCCTGACGACTACAGGCAGCCAGTTCAGAGACCAAAGAACCAGTGTAATATGTTCCCAGCGGCCCAATCCCACCAGGAGATGGGTCACCATGTTCTGCACCAGCTGCAGTCTCCATACCATCACCAAAGGTAGCCCCACATAGAGTGCATTACCGTAGTCAAGCCTAGAGGTGATGAAGGCATGGATGACGTGGCCAGGTCAGAGTCTGAAACATACGTCTGAAGCCTACGCACCAGATTGGCAGAAGGCACTCCTTGCCACAGCCTCCACCTGAGCATCCAAGTGGAGTTGCAAGTCAAGGAGCACCCCCAGACTCTGTACCTGGGGAACCAGCGGAGGGCAGACTCCATCAATGATGGGGGCTGTTACCCCTGCTGTCTTACCCACCAACATCACCTCTGTCTTGTCAGGATTCAGCGTCAGTCTGTTTACCCTGATCCAATCCCTCACAACTACAAGGTTCCTGTTAAGCACCGAAACTGCCGGGCTTGGGTCTGATGAAAAAGAGAGGTAGATCTGGGTGTCATCAGCATATTGATGACACCGCACGCCAAACCTCCTGACCACCTCGCCAAGCGGCTGCATATACACGTTGAATAGGAATGGGGGGAAAAACAGAAACCTGCGGCACTCCACACAAGAGGTCTCAGTGTGATGAAAAATAATCACCGAGTACCACTCACTGAGTTCTTCTGGCCAGAAAGGAGCGGAACCAGTCAAGAACTGTACCGCCCACCCCTGCACAGTCCCGCAGGTGCATCACCAACATCTCATGATCAACGGTATCGAACGCCGTTGACAGATCTAATAGAATCTTGGCGAAGATCATCAACCAATGCCACAAGCACAGTCTCCAGCGGACTCCTCGGAGCTATCCGATCAATGGCCAGAGTCAGCAAGACATTCCACAGCTCGACGAGGCCATCGATGGAACAGCCATCCAGATCAGAGGGTATATCCCCCAAAGCCTCCTGGACCCACTCCGGTTCCATCTGTTTATGGGGGCAGACCATTCAAATAGATTCCATGCCCCTCCGGGGGCAAACGTGTGCCAGGAGAGGGGCCTGCAGGAGGTAATGGTCTGTCCATGACAAGGGAACGGCTGATATCTCCCCCACCAACGGACCCCCTGCCTCAAGGCCGGTGCAAAACACAAGGTTTAAAGTATGTTCCCCCTGGTGTGTTGGGCTGCTGGCCCTCTGGGACAAGCCCATGGTTGCCATGGAGGCCATGAACTCACGCTCTGCACCCCCAAGATCAGCGTCGGTGTGGATTTTGAAGTCCCCCAAGACTATCATCTTCAGGGATCGCAACACCACTCCCGACACCAGATCCGCTAGAGCATGCAGGGAGACCACCGTACAGGTGGGAGCACGGTATACAAGCAGCACTCCCAAACCGTCCCCTGCAACATCAGACACCAGATGGAGACCCTCAACCCCCATTATGGATTGCACTGGATACCTCCCTAAACATCATGGCTACACCCCACCCCATCCCTCTGACTGTGGTTGATACTGCATGGAATACCCGGCTGGAACAAGGTCAGCCAAGATAGGCCCCGACTCCATGTCCAGCCAGGTTTCCGTGATACACATGTGGTCGGCTGCCTGGTACAGGATCAATTCCTGGACTGTTGTTGCTTTATTTGCTACTGACCTCGCATTCACCAGCATCAACACATGGTCAGCGGCCCTCTGATCCAGAACCACCTGCCCCATTGCTAGAGGAGTGGTGCGGGGTACGGATATTAAGCACCTGTCCCGCCACCCAGCTCGAACATACCCCCCCATACAAACCATACCTCCCACACCGCATCACATGTTATAAAATGAAAGAATGTAATCTGGTGCTAGCAGCTGAAGGGAAGAGGAGGACCTAACAAGTCCAAAATGCATCCTCATAAGCAGAACTTGTGGATAAAAACACTTTACACTGGTGGTTAGCCCATTACACCTGCTTCCATCAAGAAATAAACCCAATTCTAGATCCTGGCCCACCTCCCTCACTGGGTTGCTGTCTAGCAGCCTGTGTCCACCTTTTCCTTTCCAGCCCTCTCCCCACAGAAACATTTTTCTTGAGAACTCAAAGTTCCTAAGATATTTCCTGACCCTAAATCTTTGCTATTTTAGAATAAGTAGAAATCATCCAGTTATGCAACCTTTCAACAGAGAATCACACAGAGTTCAGCAAAATCCATCTCTCTTCCATAGATCTCTTCCCCAAAGACAGACCTTGGGTGTTTTTAAACAAGCAAGGGGGGAGGGGGTCCATGGCTACTGAGTGACACGGCTGCAGAGCAGCATCTCAGGTGGAGAACATGGGAAGGGATTCTAATAAGCAGCTCCCAGTGTGGTTAGTTACCTTGGCAATCACCTCACACTCCTGCCATGAACCATGGGGGAGGGGGAAGTGCGCAGGGCTGGCCCTTGAAATTGACATGTACCGGCATGAGCGCTGGGGAACCAGGTTCCCCAGTGCTCACGGTCATTTCCTGTGACTTGCAAAGGACATGTCCCCCACGCACAGTGCCTGTCAGCGGGGGACCTGTCTGCTGGGGTGGGTGGCTGCCTTCGTCCATATGGACAGGGGATGCTTGGCGCCTGTTACCATGCACGTTTTTGGCTTGCCCCATACCGTGCACTCCAGTTTTCCCAGCAGTGTTTCGTGAGTGGGTGCTGAGTGGCTCACGGCAGTGCACATCCAATTGCAACATCTTCAGACGGGCGGTCAGATGAGCAGCTCCTGGGTGTGCTGCCATGTGTGGTAGCATCTCATTTAAAAACACCCATGGAATTAAACTCCCCCAACCTTTGGAGGAGAAGAGCAATTCTACAAGGAAGTTTGTATTTAGTTCCCAGATGCCAGGCAGATTAGCGTGTTTAAAATTAGATTACTGGTATGCAGAGTAGCAAATAAAGTACCTGCTGTCTTAAAACAGTTAATATTCCAAGTTCATTCAATCCTTATCCTTTCTGCCTGGACTCTCAGCAAAGATACCTGTTAGTGATTAAATGAACAGTGAATTTTGTATTCATGGATTTGCATCCACAAAGGAGGATGAAATGAACTAGATGATCCTCAAAGTCCCTTCCAACTCTATGATTCTATGTTAGTTGCCATGGATATTCATTTTAGCGCTAGTGCCAGTTGGTGACCAATCTGGTATGGCGTTAAGACCACTGAACTCCTTTCCCATAGACCACTGAACATCTGTTAGATGGCAACAACTTTTGGTCTTTACTTTCCTTCTCTGTACTCAATGTGCATAACCAGAACGGAGAGGGTTTTTATCCCATTATAATTTCCAATAGCCCGTCTATGCGCTGGATCATGGTGTAATTTGTTGCCTTTTCATTTTAAGTCAGCTTAGAGAGAGATCCTTAGGCTGTGTAGCTGAGATGATATGTTATTAATCTCTTCTGATTATGAACTCTTGATTTTATTAATTGTATATTGTATATTGTTTTATTATTTCTCCCGATTGGGGGAATGGTTTTTTTTCTTATATTTTAATTTTATATTTTTCATTTGTATAGGTCAATGTCTTTCTCTGTCATATGATGTATGCAATATGTTAAGTAAGATGTTTTATGGCTATGGCAAAAGTCAACGCCGTAATAAATTTATCTATCTATCTCTCAGCTAATTTTAAGTCAATTTCAAGTATTGCATGTAGCACCCAAATCCCCTTTTTGTACCATTGAACGCAGCAACACCACGGTCTGTTCCTGTGCGTGGCCTCGTTCATAAAAATTACTGGGTGTTCCAGGAACTAAACAGGAAAAGAATATACTCGTGTCTTTCTGAGCGATTTCAATTATGAACAAGCTAAAAGAAGTCTGTCACTTTACAGAAATTGGAACTCATATTAATTTCCAATTGAATCTGTAAATCAGAACTCATGGTGATTTCCACATTGCCAAACATAGCTGCAGAAGTTGTGAGGTTCCAAATATCTGATTTGTGTTGAGCAGAGGGAGAAGAATTTAACACATGGGGAATTTCAACAAACAGTGAAGACCCAAGGAGGCAGATAAATTGGTTCTTCGGATATCCATAAAGTTATGGCACTAACTTCAGAGAGAGATTCCAAGAATGGAAGTGAAGAGACCACAAAGTAATGTAGTGTGCACAATTATAACATAACTAAGATAGCAGCCAGTATACCTGGAGGTGGAATCTTTTGCCTCCTATTGGGCTACTTTGACAGTTAGTATGAGCACTGTGGACTAGGTAGGAATTGAGGGTTCTGAGAATGGAAGAGAGAAAGGAAGGCTCCAGATCATGGGTCTATTCTATAGATTCATCTCCTATCCATTAGTGCTTCTCCTCATCTCTGCTCTCTCCCCCTCTGCTGACTCTTTCAGTACTTAAGGGTAGGGACTGGATCCAAGGTTGATTCAGGAATTGGGAAGAGGCCAAGTAAAAATTAACGTCGGCCAGATTTGGCTCCTAGGCTACAGTTGTCAGATTCCCCATCCATGCTGTACATATAACAGTATACTGTACATATTCATGCTTATATTCATTTACAGAAAAACAAAAGTGTAAAACACAAATATACTAACTTCCATCCAAAAAGCAAATGAAGTAGTAATCAATTAAATTGAAAAGAAGATCCAAACACAAGAATAATATTGTCTAATATTATTTTTCTTAACTGATTCTCTCTTTTGGGGGGAAGGCCTAACAGTCCTATTCCACCTTTTTTGTATGAGTATTACATGAGTATGACAGTGTGCCTTCTTCGTATGCTGTAAACAGCAGAGGAAAACTTCAGGTGAGGGGGAAGAAGGGTTGGTAGGGTTCCTAGCTAACCAGCTAATGAATCCCCATATATCCACTTATTACATAAAATAATGGTCTACGTCCCACAAAACTCCTGTGATTTAAGTTACTAACATAACTTTTACAATTTCAGTTTCACAGGGGTTGAGTGACTTATGTCCTGTTGTACAAAGAGTCAGAGTTAACTCAATCTAAGGATTTCAATACTTGTTCCATAAAATTCACACCTCACGTTATAGGGTTGACATTAGAATCATCTCCCAGATGACTGTTTGTCAATGAAACTCTCAATAATTACTCAGTCTTCCAAACTTTTGAATAAAATGTATGTAGGTGGACTCTTATATTGCATGACATCCAGCAAATACACACACTATTCTTGTAACTGTAAAAAAAAAAAACAAAAAAAAATAATTTATTTTTTTTTATAATGCGGACTCCACTGTAACAGTAATACAGTGTGTTTGAGAGTTGCGGAGGACATAGCATGTCCAGAGCAGCAAATGATACAGATGAAGGGTTTTCTACTGCCTTGCCCTGAAACATCTCTAATAGTCATTTGAATAATGCTGTCTAAAAAGGTATCATAAAAATTAAACTGTGCTGTTTTTGTACTTATAAATACTGTCTCCCAAATAATTATCACTCTCCGTATATGTAAGCACCAAGTCAGATATAACAGAACCTCAAAACTGACAGTTTACATCTTCAAGAAACTCAGAACAAAATCCTCTGAGAAAACCATTAAGTTTTCTCCAAGAAACCTTTGGCTTTTTGATTGTTGTAAAAATTATATTATTCCTTTGAAAAGCATTTCACATTTCAAATATTTCAATCAAGAGATGAAATAAGTTGCAGCTCACAAGCTTAAAGGGGCAAGAAGAAACTAGCAAGCTCACTAACATATCAAAATGTTCTTTCAAGATGGAACTACAGATCTGAATTTACTGTGCACTTAGTAGAGACCAGATTCCTATACCTTTACTCATGTTGTATAGCAACTTATCCTGAGGAAAGTAGTACCCAAATCAACTGGACTTCTTGTGGAGTGAAATACCACTTGGCATGAACAAAGGTAACCAAAATCCAACCCCAAATGAAGAGCATAAAATACACACAGAGAAACATTTTTCTTTTACATAAACTGCACTGTTTTACGAGTCAAATTTCCTTCACAACAGAAGGAACCAGAAATACCTTGGACTTCACTTCCGTGTAGGGCATTCCCTCCAAAGCACCCAAACTCTGCTTTATAACAATGTCCAGAATGAAACAATCTCCCTGCAGCCGTAGATCCACCAAGTGTTCAGTGCAGCTAAAGCATTTCAGATTTTAGGATGTATGGGGGAAACACAGCTGTTACAGTGCTCTGTCTTGTTGACTCCTTAGCCCAGTAGCTCTGCATGTGAGGCTGCTTTACTTTGCTCTTCTTCACTCCCTCATGTGGGTGCTGCTGTCAATCCTGGACCTTATATCCCATGGAACTCTTATTTTCTAGCATGTCCATCCCCCTTGGGACCTCCCACAGTCAGCTTTCTAAAGAACCAACGGATTTGTCAGAAACTACAACAAAACAATGTTATTAATGACTCGGTTGTGAAGGGTGCAACTGAGACTTGTAGGAGCGGACAGTTATATGGAATGAAAAAATCATGTCCTGGGAGTGCTGTAAGTCAGAGAATAGAATAAACCCTGCATTTTGTGGCACATTACCAAAGAATTAAAAAATGCTTTAAAAAGGTTTAAGGATCAGATCATTTTTATTTATTCATTTTGTTTTCCCCCTCAGCTAATGCTTAGTTTTCATATTATGGGAAAAAAATCCAAAGAGGTTTTTCCCTAATAGAGCCATCTGTCACTATTCTTTTTCACTCCCCCATCCCTCATTCATCTGTAAAATTGGAAAGAACTTTAAAAATTCATGATTACAAAATAAAAATAAAATACATGGGGAAGGGATGTAAAGCAACGAAACCTTACGGTTTTACCTCATGGATGTAAAAACTGAAACCTCAGAGTCCGATTTACTCTTCCATTCAGATAAGGAATTTTTAGGAGTCTATGAAATGTGGCATGCCTACAGAATCATTTGCTTCAGCTACTGTACACTCCAATCTAACCACAGCCATGGGGTACTGGAGCAGAAGGAGCCTGACCCCACATACGGGAAGGATAATAACTGCAGGAAGCATTGCTCTCTAACCTTGGACTAATCCTGTCACCTCTTAAGCTGTAGGCTAGAAATGAACCTACTTGCAGAAGTGGCTGGTAAATTTTCATGACATAACAAAATGTGGTGATTTTGTCCTGCAGAGGAATCCCTCTATTTAGAGAAAAACAAAAATCTAGCTAACTTTATTGATCTAGGAACATGGATTGCACTAGCCCTCTGCTCTGCTGTAGCGGAAAACATTCCATCTCATAAGGAAAGGTGCAAAAGATGGAATACATTAAAAAGGAAGGAGGGGGCAAATGATTTGAACAAACTCAGACATCTGACATTCTTCTCTGCCTGCGGCAAAAATCTACGCTAGATCCTCACTCTGGATCTTGTTTTCTTGATGGTTAAATGAACAGAGAAGAAGAAAAAGGCATGTTTTAGCCAACATAACACCTAATCAGAAGAGCCAAGGAGGACAGGATGGGAAACAAAACATGCACTGAAGGAATAATATTCTTTGAAGAGAAGGAAAGGCTAACAGTAACAGCTTTTTTAATCTGTAGGTTTCACACATCTGTACAAAGATGAGTTTGATCTCCGTTTTTACAAACAGGGAAATACTGGCAGCAGAGCAGGACAAGAGCAATGTTTTCAAAAGAGCACATTAATTTTAGGTGTCTCTTGGGCATTCTTCTGAGTGTTTTTCTTGGGGGGGGGGACAGCTATGAATAGAGGTTTGAATATTAAAACTATGAGACACTTAAGTTCCTTTATTTTCAGTTTTAATCTATTTTTACTGAAAAAACCCAGGTTTTACAAAAACTATTATCTAGTTTTTGCTTATTTTCATCCGAATTTTGTATCACTCAAGCACATAAAAATAGATCATTTAATTGGGAAAATAAAATACATTGCATTCAATATGTGTTATGTTATTAACAAATTAC
>QEPC01015363.1:6737-24279 GCA_003113815.1 Sphenodon punctatus | reverse complement strand
GCATAAACTCTTTGTCCAGCTGAAGATCAGTCTCCAGGTGGCTCCTCAAACACTTCCTCTCCAATCTACGCCCCAGTCTCTTTAACTCCACCAGATCGCTGTTATTTCACAGCGATCTATGGACCGTCAAGACAACTAGGGCCCAGCAAGGAGCCAGGGAATCGAAGACCCTCACTAACACCTTAAAATAGCTGTTAGTGAACCTGTTATCCCCCTGGTTGGAAGGGGCAGATGTATCAACTCCAGCACTAATAATGAGGTTGCTGAAATCCACCAGATTCAATAGTCTCCATGGACATACAATTGATCAGCTATGGTGCTGCTGTCAGTTTGGTAGAGCAGCACCCGGTTGGACCACCCAACAGCGGTGACTCAAACATCCAAAACTGGAAACCTGAGGTTAAGCACCCGGACAACACTGTGAGTGCCCTCCTGGATGATCTGGGTAAAACCCAGAGATTCCATCTTATCCAAGAACTCAGAGGCTGGACCCCCAGAGCCACCACCATCATGCACATTAAAGTCCCCCAGGACAAGCATCCTGGGACACTCCAACAGCAACGGCAATATGAGCTCCAGGAACTCAGCTCTGAATCCCCCCAAATTACCTGGGGGTCTAATAGACAGCAGGATCATAAATCTTGGTCCTACACACCACCAGCACAGGACACAGCCAGGCACTCGAATGTCCCTGCCTCTGACAGGAGCCACCTCGTTCATTGCAAGTGGGATGAAAAAATGGAAGGCCCTCCCCCACATACCACACCCCTCTTCATTCTGCTTGAGGCTGGTGCTTCACAAAACCTAGCGGGACCAGCCATGCCAAACTAGGGCCTGTGGCATCATCCAGCCAAGCCTCAGTGATACAGGCGAGGTCCAGGAGATTAGGGAGGCAACTCCCCTCTACATCACTTTACTCCACGCTGTCATTTGATTTCCTGGCAGTTTGTGGAGTAGAAGGAGCTCTTTGCTTCAGCCCTCATCAAGAAAATTCCAGTGCCAGAAAGAAATAGAGTCACCCTTTCCCCTTCAGATCCTTCAGCAGCTGCTGCAGCAGTGGTCGCATCTGTTTTATATGTGGCTGCAGCAATAGGGAAATGTGGGCTGAGTGGGGGGCCCAGGGAGAGCAGGACAGAGAAGGTTTGGGGGTGGGGAAGGAATCCAGGGGAGTAGGAAAATACAGGCAAGAGCGTGTGAGAATTGGCATTTGATTTAATTTGCACATGTATGAGCATTTAGGCATGTGATGAGACATGATGGTGGGGGCAGAGTTGTCCCCACCTAACCCTGGGGAATTACTAGGGCTGAATGTATGTTTGGCAAAATAAAATCTAAAGTACTAGCCCCTAGGTCCTTGAGCACCAACCCATCAATCATTATTAAACATAAAGGTAGATTTTGGGATATCAATATCTGCCGATAAAGTTCTGTCCCAAGACCACCAACTCACTTCACATGAAGCCACAGAACACACATCAGAACTGGCATAACCTTGAACTGAAAGGCTGTGGGTTTGTGTGTATGCTGGATGCATCCCTAACACGGAGGACCTCTGTCCCCAACATACGGATTCCTTGCCCCCTGACCTAAAAACCCCAACAACACTGGAATCATCTGAAAATTAAACTCTGAGATGTTTGAAAGTGTAAAAGAAGTTTATTGCTGTGAAAGAGTTTATTATTCTAGAGTTTTTGTGGTTCCATCGGTGTATTGCATTTGCCTCAGTCAGCAGGGAGACATCTACCGTGAGGGAATGTTTCACTACTCATTCCTCAAGTCCCAATGAGACAGCTTTCCCCCCTACAAAAAACATTTGTCCTGCAAATTAAAATCAGCAGTGCTAAGGTGACTCAATTCAATTAGCCTATTAGCGTGTGTCCTGCCCCAGACACACATATTTCCTGCCGCTGAGGTCTACATGAATGAAGGAGGGAGTTGCTGGAAATTCTTTGCAACTCAAGTTGGGAGGGATATGGGCATTCATTTCCCCCTACTCTTAAAGCTGGAGAGGATGGGCCTATCCCACCTTCTCATCCCTCTCCTTTTATTATGCCCACGTGCATCAGATCCCAGTTCATCCTTATTCATGGAAATGGGTTCACTGAAATCAAGGGTCCACCATTGTCTCTACTGTTGAACAACTGTCAAGAAGTTGAAATGTTCTGTGTCTGACATCCACCTGAAATTATCTGAATCATATAAGTCCCTCAGACTGATTCACAATCACAAACTACTATGCCTGTCAAACTAAGCTTTAAATTAAACAGAGTTACTTCTAAAGATGGGCTGGAAATCAGATATATACCAATCACTAATCTCAGGAAATACTCAAAATTGATTCAATAATCATTCCCAGAAGGTTCACGATCCATAAACTACTTATTCCAGAATACTCTTAGTGAAGCCCACAAGACTTTAATGTTCCAACAGATGAACAAGTGGTCCGTGTAAACTTTTAGTATACAAATATCAGTATTTAATAGGTCTACCATCAATTACATTGATTCAATCAACACACATTGCACCTATTATCTGCCATGAACACAGACACAAGCCATGAGCAAAATCCCACCAATGAAGCATTAATTAACAGGAGCTTTCAAGTGCATTAAATTATGCTGTTGGAGCAGGTTTTTTTAGGTTCTTTAGTATAAATGTGCATCAGACCCAGTAAGATTAAAGAGTTAAGTTTTACAGTTTTTCCAATAACAGCAGGGGTAAAAATTACACAACATATAATCTCAAGTAACTGTCTTTAATAAACATTTTTTCCACTTAATGGATAAAAACATCTGGGAACACCAAACCCACATGATATATAGTGGTGGATTATCCTCCTGCTTAAGACTTCAAGTTATTCATAAGAGGATTCTTTCCTTTTTTCATAGAAACAGTAGTTGTTGTGCTGGTCTTAATATTATGAGATATAGACAACATAGTTAAGATGATCTCTCTTATTAGTCCAACTGCTGCTGATGAGAGCAGGCACCCAGCTCCCCATCAATCCACCCAACTCCCCATCATTGTGGCTGCTCCCAGTGTCCTGGCACCTGTCATTCCAAACTTTGTTTCAGATAAACATCTGACATTTTATTGGTTTACTGCCCATTAGGGGCTATCTGCCTATTACTTCTAATTGGCATTCCTACTATCTCTATAGTTTTCAATCAGCATTCCTTATCATTTGTTTTAGTACATCCCAAAACAGTTCAATCATAGCAAACCAGACCTAGTCTTCCCAAACTGATCTCTACAACCAAACTGATTTTCCCCAAATCAAACTACACCAATTCCTTCAACCGATCTGTACCAAACCAGACTGATGCTCCCCACTACCAAATAAGTCCAATTTATAATGAACCAGACTGATTCTTTTCCCGCCAATGGAACCAGACCAATCCATACTGAACTGGACCAATCTGGGTCAAACATATCTGATTTTGGAGCAGGCTTCATATCTGACCCAATGTATGAGGATTGGAGCAGCAAAATCTGATGGAGATGACATTATATAATTTAGATTTGAATATTCTTTCACCTCTACACCAGAGAGTTATGAAAAAAACTGGCTTTTGAGTTAAAGATCTAAAGAGTTCCCAAAGTCATGGTTTCACTCTCTTCATTTTCCCATATTCTAAACAAATGGCTGTCTTCTCTAATCAAGGATATCACTGTCATGACTTTCCATGACTACATGGTCTTCAGGACTTTGCTAAACACAATTAATTTTTATTCACACTGATAATTAGCAAGTGCCAAAAATTATAGCACTTGCTAAATCTGTGGGAAGGTTCAAGATGACCTTTGTACATGGATGATCAATTTGAGAAAAGTTCACAGTCAATGATATTGCCTCAGGAATGTTACTAGAACAGAGCCACAGTGACATTTTCCCCGACAGAAAAGTAATATACCCCTAATAAAGGAAATGTCACATCATCTCCTGTGTTCCTAAAGATGACAGATTAAACACTCCAAGTAGATTGTAGTTTGAGTTAGAAGACTGCATAACATCTAGACCACAAAATGTCCACTTCAGCTGTTTCAGACGGTCACACAAGAAACCCACTAAAAGAGCAAACCATTTAAGGCTTTTCAGAAAATCTCTTTTAAATACAGCCTTGGAGGCTCAGGAGAGGAAATGTTCTCTATTGCGATATGTTGAAAAACGTGAGGAACTGTTGGAAAGCATAGCCACGCCCAGTGACTCATCAACTGTGAACATTGTGGTGACATTTTGGACAGTTTGGAGCATTTTTTCAGAATCTTACTTAGCCACATAGTTGTGACCATTCATCACCTAGACAGAGGCACACCTGAGAAATACTTGGGCCAGGCTTAAGCTCAGGGTGATCTTAAAATTAATCTGGCACTGTTGAGGACAGATACTGCACAGAGAAGAGGGAAAGAAAGATGACAGATTTCAGGCTTATTGATGGGTACTTGTGAAATGGAGCCCGCACAGACAGCAGCAGGCAGCAGCACTAGGGGGTGTGCTCTAGAGCTACATAGCAATGCTATGGCAGGGAGGGGAGTGTGTTGCATCATCATCAGATTCTGAGCCGATAGAGGGTGCCCACCTGAGGACAACTCTGCCAGAATTGATCTACCTGAGACCAGCACAAGACAGAGGGGTGGCTAAGGAAGAGGGAGAAATAAACCCAGGATGGGCCCAGCTCTCAAGACAAAGACTTGAAGATACCCAGCCATATCAGAGCCAAGGAGTCAGGCAAGATCAGGAACCATACTCCAAGGGAAATGAAGTTGTGAGCACCACTCCTATATAAATCAAACTATAGAATTAGGAGTGGACAGGGGTGGGAAAAGTTCTCAAGCTCAATAGCTGCATATTAAAAAATGTTGATATCACTAAGCGTCGCAAGATGCATTACATCCATTACAGCTCCCCTTGATCCCAGGGACAGGGCAGCATGACTTGCCCCAATTCCCCCCTCACATCAAAGCTCTTGCTCCCAGGAAGTCTGGTGGGTTTGGGAAGTACTAACAATGGCACAGGTCACACGTCCCCTTTTCCCACAGGCCCTAAAGAGGTGCCAGTGGCTGAAATAGCAGCTCACCTTCACTTGCTCCAAAGGGAGCTGCATAGACATGCCCCAGGCAGCCACTTCAGATGAGATCCACAGTACAGGTGTGTCTTCTGAGCCGCCATTTGCCCACCTCTGGATTGGGGCATTTAATCCTCTCACTTGGTGAGGATAGCCCTGTGGATCTGTACACAGTAGGGATGTGCAAACAGAACAGGGTTCAGTTGTTTGGTCATTCAGTTCGGGAACTGAGTTTGGGTTCGGTGGTTCGGTTCGGGAACCAAGTTCGGGTTCGGTCATTTGGTTCAGTCGACCATTCGGGCTTTGTGTTAACCCATGATGCCGATACCCACGATACCAATACCAATTTCAAAGATTTTCTTTTTGGTATTGATATCGTTTGGTCCCGTGATCACGTTGGAAATTCAAGTGCATGTGAAGCTTGTGTGGAGCGTGTGTGTGTGTGGGGGGTTTGGTTGAGGTGAGGTTGGTTGGTTGGGATGGAGCACAAATAAAGAAAGCTGAGGAAGGTGAAGGTGGAGGAGGAAGAGGCACAGCCTGGACTGTCTGAGGTGGTGGAGGTTGGCTGCTAGCCAAAGGAGGAATAGGGCACAGGAGGTGCAACTGCTGCCAGGTTTGTAAAATTTATTTTTGTTTATTGTTCCATATACACGTGCCAGCCAGGATCTCTAACTGCCATCCCTAGCACCCAAAGAAGGATAGGATTTACACGTTTCTGATTTATGGGTCTGCCACAGAGAAGCATCACCATAAATGCATGATATTATTTGGGTGTTGTTTATGTATTCCTGTTTCAGAAATGACGACGACGTTGTTGGTGCCAGGTCCCGAACACCATCCTGGCAGAGGTTGCAGCCACAGGAACTGCCAGAAATCCAGCTGCTGAGGTCTGCAGTCTGGCGGTACTTCGATATCCCCAAGGGCGGATTCGCAGAATGCAAGGTAAGGTACGGGGGCTGGAACAACAGGGAATGGATTACCCTATGACCTGTTAGGAAGTCCCCTGCGGAGAGAGAGATTGGCCAGCCACCCACTCATGGAGATAGAATGAAGGCAGGGCTTGAAAGACCACTGGTCTGACACAGTATGGCACTTCTTATGTTCCTGTCTTTTTATGTTCTTTAGATCTGCTACAAAAAGATAAGAAGAGGGAAACAGGGGACCACATTGGCGCTGATAGCCAACATGAAAAATGTCCACCTCATAGAGGTGGTGCGGTGGGACGTGTCTCGCTCAGGGCACAGGGACTCTGGTGCAGAGGAGCATCTCCTGAAGCAAGTGGGGAAGGCAAGGCAGAAGCACCGCAATCGCAGCCCTTCCCCCTCCAGCTCTGCTGAGGAGTCTCCAGTCGCTCATGAGAAGAACCATGAGGCAAGGACATTTCAAGCCAAACTTGAGCGGCCCACCAAGAAATATATGGACGGGCTCAGGGTCCACACCTGAAATATGGAGGACAGGCTGGTGGAGCGGTTTGAGGAGCTCCAAGTAAGGGAACGCCAGGTGGAGGTGTACCGGGAGTACCTCCACACTGAGAAGGACGGCCTCAAACTGTTCCACCAGTCCCTCATAAGCTGTAAGGCATTCAATGAGGTGACCCTGGACTTTGCCCATCATCATGGGTTTGCGGTGAACGAGATGCCCACCCCTCGCTCCTGCGCACCAGTGTCTCCTTTCCTCCACGTTCCCATGGCAGGCAGACAGTGCGGCATGAGTAAAAGGCAGGCATACTGAGGCAGGGTTCAAGCTTTGCAACCTGGGTCAGTGGGCAGGCAGCATGGCATGAGCAGAAGGCAGGTATACTGAGGCAGGGTTCAAGCTTTTCAACCTGGGCGGGCAGACAGGCAGCATGGCATGAGAAGAAGATAGGCAGACTGAGTCAGGCTTTGATATAGACCACCTGCAGGCAGCATGGCATGAGAGGCAGGCAGCCTGAGGCAGGGTTAGAGCTTTGCAACCTGGGCGGGTGGACAGACAGGCAGTGTGGCATGAGAGGCAGTAGGAAAGGCAGACTGGGACCTTGGCAGGTCACTCAGATAGGCTGGTGCCGCAAGAGAGAGAGCCAGTCAGATAGGTGGGCCGAGATCATTTAGACAGAGGCCGACTGGCAGGCTTACAGTTTCCCAATGCTGCCCTGCGTCATGAGGTCAGTCAGATAAGCCAGCCAAGGCCGTCTAGTATGAGAGGGGGGGTCAGGGGTGTGTGCCAGGCATTGTGAGGGAAGGACAGCACCTCACCACAGCAGCAGCAGCAGCCCAGATTGAGGAGTCCCATCCCAAGAATGCCCCTGGCATGGGATGACATGTGCCACTCCACCATCAATCCATGTCCATGGGCAGCTCGGGGAATCCCAGCAGCAGAAGGTTCACCTTGATGAACAGTAACTGCTCCACCAACTTGGTCCCCAGTTTCAGGGGGTGCGGAGAGAAAATGTCCCCCACCATGGAGAACACTCGCTCACTGGGGACACTGGTTGGTTGGCAGGACAACAGACCCTTGGCCACTTTGGACAGGGCTGGCCACATGTTGGTCTTGCCAGTCCAGTAGGTCAAGGGATCGCTGCTGGGATCACTGCAGGGCTCCTCCTCCAGGTAGGTCTACACTGCTGTTGAAGCACCGTCATACTCCGTCGCATAACTCTGCCTGGGCACCACCCCCACCACTGCCCTCAGCCATGCTGCTTGCCCTATTTTGCACGGCCCCATGCTCCCCAGAGTGGCCTGCACTTAGGAGGAGCTGCTGCTGCTGGGAATAGTGGTGCTGTTGCTGCTGCTCATCCTGCTGCTGGTGCTGCTACTACTAGGGCTGTCGGCAAGGATAGACTCTGCCAACTGAAAGGGCACTCTCCATAGACCGTTCTGCTTGCTGGACCCTCTCCACCAGGTCACCATTCCAGTGCCCATAGAGTGCTGTCTAGCATGCAACGCTGCCCTTGACCCTGGGGTCCAGCATGGTTGCCAGAATGTATTCTGCCCTCCCCAGGAGCTCATCAAAACATGCAGCTGCTGCAACAGGTGAACCACCTCATTGGCCAGCATCCTGCCCTGAGGGTCACAATCCCACCCCTTGAGAATCTCCTCCAGTCTCCTCTGGAGACTCTGCACCAGAGGGGTCACCTGGCTGAGGGTGGCTGTAGACGAGCTCACAGTCTCAGTCATTGCCAGGAACAGTCTCAGCTCAAACATCGTGTGCGCCAGTATCTCCCATTCCACCCCATTGTACCCTGGAGGTTCCCCGCTGTCCATGACCGGTTGCACCTGATGCAAGGTGGCTTTCTGCTTGAGAAGCCGCTCGAGCGTCAGGAACGTGGAATTCCACTATGTGGAGACATCCCACACCAGCTGGTGCACTGGGGAGCTTTGCTTTGCCTGCTTTGCCAGGAGGAGGTCGCTCCCCTTCACGCTCTCGTTAAAGAACCTAGCCAGCTTCGTCCCTCACTCGATCAGGGAGCTAATGGTGTCTGCTCCAATCCCCTTTTTCCCCAAGCCCAGAGCGTCCCTGACCACAAGGTGAAGGGCGTGCATGACGCAAGTGATACTTGTGAAGCCCCCCTCGCAGACTGCCCTCAGTATATTGGCCATGTTATCGGTCACCACACACTCCTTGGTGAAGGGTGCATCTGGCATGATCCACTCCCTCACCATGGCTGTCAGAGCTGCCTCTATGTGGGACGTGTGGGGGCCATCCATTACTTCTGCCTGAAGCAGGTCCCACCTATATCCTGCTTTGGGACCCCTCCTGTTACTGCCAAATGCTGCCTCCGGGTCCTGCCACCAGTGCACCATCACTGCCAGGTAGGCATACTGCGCATTTCGACTGGACCACAGGTCAGTGGTAAAGTGGATGGTAGCACCCCCATTCCCTGCCAGATGCTCCCTCACCCACTCCTTTAAAACCCTGTTCAGGACTGGCACCACCTGCTGACTCAGGGTGATGCACGATGGCACCTTAAACTGAGGGGCCAGGAACCCAATCAGGTGCTTGAACCCCATGTCCCCAACCACGGAGAAGGGCTGCCCATCCAGAGCAATCATTTCGCCCAACATGCACGTGGCTTTCGCTTGAAAGCCATGCTGCCCTCTATGTCCTGCACCTAACCAGGGACTTGGCAGATGTCCCACCCCAGCTCCTCCATGGTGGACTGACACTGCTTCTGCTGCTCCCCCCTAGCAGCGATACTGCTCCTGCTGCTAGAGGCAGCTGTTGGAGCAGGACTCTTGCCCGCTGAAGGAGTCAGATGACTGGCCACTGCAGTCAGGAACTCGCTGGCTTCCACTGCCCCTTACTGCCCGCTTAGCAGCAAAGCGCTGTATCATCCCTTCAGGTGCCTCACCATGGCAGCTGTGCCAAGGTTGGTGAGCACCTGCCCATCTTTACCATCTTCTAGCACAAAGTGCACCTCCCTCAGATCATCCACCCATACCAACTTAAAATGTGCCCAGCTACTGCTGCTCCTCTTCCTGTGCTGCCATTGCCCAGGGATCGGGCCCTGCCTCTAGCAGCCAGGGTGGGATCCACCAGCCCTGGACTGCTGAAGATCACCTCAACAATGGGGGACATTGGTGGCCCTGGAGGAACATCCAAAGCACCTGCTCCAGTAGCAGATACAGCCGCAGCCTCATGTACTTCAGACCCTCCAGTGCCCTGCGTGGCAGTGGAGGATGCTGGCAGGAGGCGCTGCCGAACTACCCCCAGGCTAGTGCCACTGCTGGGAGCCTGTCTCCCAAAATCAGGCCTGTGGAGTTTGGTGTGTGGTGATGGTGATGGGCTCTGGCTCCTGCTGCATGCTACCACTCTACTGGCATGGCCCCTACCCCTACCATCTCTGCCACATGCCCCATTGCCCACCTTATGGGCAGAAGATTGGCCTCTCCTGTTTCCCTTCTCCATTTCTCCCACCCAAAGAATGAATTGGTAATCTAATATTATATATATCTACACTAACTAACTGCTATTAACTATTCTAAAACCTATGGAACTAAATGGATTATTAGCTATTATAATTATTATTATTACTATTAACAAACATTTATATAGCTCCAGCAGTGTCCCTGGCACTTTACAAAGTAATAAAATAGACACGGTCCCTGCCCCTAGGGCTTACAATCTGAGAGACAGGAGCTGGGGGAGAGACATAGGAAGGGGAACAGAGGGAGAGACAAGGGGTCTAACATTCATGAAGATGCGAGGTCTCAAGTGCACGTACTTGGCTTGGTTACGATGAGAATGACAGCAGGCAGGTCCATGTTGCAAGGATAAGGGTAAACCGATCGTAGGTATAGGAATAGTGGCTCAGCAGGATAAAGAGTCAGACAGAGCAGAGCGAAAGAGGTGAGTTTTAAGGAGAGATTTGAAGGTATGAAGGGAGGGGGCAAGGCGGATGTGGACAGGGAGGGAGTTCCAGGCATGGGGGGCAGCAAGTGAGAAGGGACGAAGGCGCTTAGGGGAGCAGGGAAGGCGTGGAAGGGTGAGAGAAGGGACAGAGGAGGAGCGAAGTGCACGGGCTGGAGTATGGAGGGCGATAAGTGCAGAGAGGTAGGGGGGAGCAAGGTTGTGAAGAGCTTTATAGGTGAAGACTAGGAGCTTGTGCAGGATTCGTTCAGGAAGGGGAAGCCAGTGAAGCGAAGAGAGGAGGGGCTGCACATGGTCGAAGCGACTGGCGAGGTAGATGACCCTGGCAGCAGAGTTTTGGACAGAGATGAGGGGAGAAAGGTGAGACCGGGGAAGGCCAGTGAGAAGGAGGTTACAGTAATCGAGGCGAGAGATGACCAGAGCATGAACAAGAGTTTTGGCAGACGAGACAGAGAGAAAAGGGCGAATCTTAGCAATGTTATGGAGGGAGAAGCGACAGGATTTAGCAACAGAGTCAATGTAGGGTTTAAAAGAAAGGGGTGAGTCAAAGATGAAGCTTAGGCTACAGGCTTGGGGGACAGGCAGGATGGTGACTCCATCAATAATTATGGACAGTGAGGAAGGAGAGGAAGGATGAGGGGGGAAGATAAGGATAAGCTAATATCAACAAAGGCCTAGTCCTACAAACACACTATAAAATATTAAAACAATCACTACACACTATCTCTATCACTAAGCTAATTCCTACAACTATCTATAGCTATAGTAACTACCTAATATCTAATATCTATCTATCTATATATATACACACATACACACAGGGGTGGGGGACACAGACAGCTCACACCAAACAACACAGGGAGGGGTACAAAACTGAGATGAAACCTAAATCAATCTAATCCTACTCTAAATAAATCCAAAAACAGGGGAAGGGAATCAGGGACGGAATATATAACGGGAGGAGGGGAGGATTCAATGGACGTTAGGGAGAAAGAAAGCAGGGATGGGTAAAAAATAATAACACCACCTAAATCTATCTAATATAATCTAAATAAATGAATACTAGGGAGGTAAATGTGTGGGATGGGTGAAATAGGAGGAGGATGGCAATGGATTAGGAATAGGAAGGAACACAAACTGCTAGGAGAGACTTCTGAAAACGCCTGCTGTCAGGATCAGAAGTAGTTGGAAGCGGGGAGGGCAATGACTTTTGGTACTTGCTGCGCCTGCCTTACCACAAGCCCCATTGGCTCTGTGCAGCCTAGGCCCCTGTCCCCCATGTCCAATCGCAGACTGCCAAGCCAGTGGTCTGAGGGGAAAAGGGATGGTGATTGGGCAGGCTGGCTGCTACTCCAAGCATATCCACCCCCGGTTCCAGGAAGTCTGCTCCTCAGCTGCTTTTCCCACCCTGGGTCTTCCTGCCACATTTTCCCGCCCGAACTCATCTGAACTCACCCGAACGATACCAAACTGTTTGGTTGTTTTCAAGTTTGGTTCAAGTTCGGTTCAGTTGTTCGAACATACCGAGTTCGGTCCGAACTGCATTCGCACATCCCTAGTGCACAGCAGAACAGGGGAACCATGACTGGAGAACCAGCCCCAAAAGTAAACACCCGCCCAGTGGAGGGTGGCCCAACTGGGACAAACACACTCCTAAAGAGCGAGGGGGGAGGGGGTTGTCACCCATCCATGTGTTGTATAACCAAGACCATAATTTTCATGAGTTCTCCATATGAATTAGACAGAGCAATATGACCCATGGCTACAGGTGTCTATGTTTCAACCTTATCAAAGGTGGCAACCCTAAAGACCATTACATCACAATACCTTTCAAAGAAAGAAGGACCTTGTTTTTCATATCCCCTGTATTTTAAGAGCTGTGCACATCTTCCTGTCTACAGGATTTGTCAGGAGCTGCAACTGAGGAAGAGCTGTTCCTGATTTTGGAACAAAGCACAGGGAGCAATAATTGGTGGGGAGTAAGGCTATGCATGGGGTCAGGTTTTTGTAGTGTTGGTACAGACCTAGTATTTTTGTTTTGAATATTGAAGTTTAAAAGGGATTGAGGGTTTATTTGTGTTTTATCAAAATCTGAATGCACAGCCCGGGCATTTCCCAGATGCAGATTTTCCAGTCCAAGAGCAGCAACAGGCACAGGAACTCCAAGAGGCTTCTCTAGTTCTGTCATTTGCTTTAGTTGGTTCAGCTTGCAGGACTAGGCTGCTCAAAAAGAGACAGAAGAGCCCCAGAGCAGCCTGAGTGATCAGCTTGAGCTGGCACATATTTTAAGTGCTGAAAACTGGTCCTCGGTTTTCCTCGGAAGACACAGAGGACTGAGGCACCTGACTCAATTTTCTGAGTTCCGAAGTTCTGAGGGCATGGCTCCTGAAACTTCGGAACTTGGAAATCCTCAGCTAAGTGCAGGGAAGGGGGCCGAGGCCAGCATTAGGCCCCTAATCCCCCTTCTCTGGCCCTTGCTGAAGTCAGAGACCGATTTGGGTGGCGTTGAGCTGGGCAGGCAGCCGCAACCCTGCGGTGGGCACTGCGGGTTGCCAGGCAGTCTGGTCCCCGGTGGCGCTGTGAGAAAGGGACAGGGTGCGTGACCCCACGACACATGATCCTGGAATGGCCACACTGCATGCTCTTCAGGTTGCTAGGCACCCAGAGGCCCAGCCGCGGTGCAGCGCACGCTTGCAGGGGCGGGGCACTGAAAAGCCAGGGGAATGCCTGACTGCACTAACAATGGGGGTGTGGCTTCTCAAAAGGAAAATGGCAGCACCTGGGTTGGAGAGGGAGAAGAGGATAAAGAGTAGCCTCATGAGTACTCGTCTGGTGGGTCTCCCTTTCCCTTCCCGGAGGTGCCCTGTCTCACACCCTGTGATGATCTGGGTTGCTTCTTGGTAGAGGAGAAAGCCCAACTAGGATCCTGAGGGTCCTTTTTTTCCTGTATGGTTTCCCATGGGAGATCAGGGGGAGAACGGTTGGAGGTTTGGGGAGCTTGGGGCCTGGTTTTCTCTTTCTCTACCCTACCTCCCTGACAGCTGGGCAGAGAGAGAGGGGACAGGGAAAGCAGGGGACAGGGAAAGGGGGGACATGGTTTCCTCCAGATCAGGTAAGTTTTTAAAAAGGGGGGGGGGAGCTGGGCATGCTCAGAAGGACCAAATGGCCCCTTCTGAGCATGCTCAGACCTTTCCAAAATGGTGCTGGCAAAGTCAGTACACTGTGGATGCCATCTTGGAAAGGTCTGAGCATGTTCAAAAGGGGTAATTCAGACTTTCTGAGCATGCCCAGCTTTCCCCCCTCCCGTTTTTAAAAACTTACCCGGTCTGGAGTAAGCCATGTGTAGCTGGAGTCCCTGCGGAGGATGCGTACTCTATCACCTATCCCCTTCACCCTCTCTTCACTGGTCCATTTCCTCCTCTCCCCCTCCCCCCCCCAGATCCCTCTTGCCCCCTCCTCAGCATTCCCGAGTATTCACCAAGGATCCTCCGGATCATCCTGAGCACTTAGGAGTGGTCCTCAGACACTTGGAGAATACTTGTGAATAATTTTTTTAATATTTGGTGCACCCCTACAAATAATCAACCCTCTCTGAAGACACTGTTGTCAACAGATCGTTAGTGAGGCCAAGGAACTCGGGGAAGGCAGATTGAGGCCGTGCATAGAGGAAGATTGTGGGCTTGGACTGTCATCTACAGAGAATTAGTACCTGTGAAATGATAATGATGTACAGGCCGTACATCTGTGGAATGCTAACTCAGTCTTCACCAAGTTTTCTGAAGGAATACATTACTAACAAATCTGGTTAAGCTATTAACTATCTTATAAACTTACCCAGCCCTTTTACTATTGACAGACACCTGCTATGACAGAGGAAGTTCTTTGTAAACTTCTTCATTTACAACTACTGAATTTCTTGTCCCTGTGATATGTTGTAAAGCCTACCTAGGAGCTCCAATATCTGTAAATACAAGTGGCAAAAGTGACTTGAAATCAACTTTGTACTTTCTAACATGTCAGAAGGGACACGTACCCAGGAAAATACTGTCTGTTTTCTGGGAAGGTAAACAAGGGCTGGATGTGTGAGTAGCACTCATCTTTAGAAGTCTTTTGAAATAGGAAATAGACTTTACAAGTGCAATTCTTGAAGTATCTGGGGAATCTGGCTGGCTTCCAGTGGAGAGTGAAGATAGTTAGCTGGAATGGAGACTAGGTACAAAGAAAAGACTGCAGTACTAGGATGAATGCTTTAGCAAACTTTGGTCTCGCTTCATGGAAGTCCACGGGAATTTTCATTGGAGACAGCATTTCACCCTTTAGTTCTTTCTCCTTTGATGAACATTCAAGAAGCTGTTCCACAGCTCTTGAACTGCCATCACCTCGAGGACAACCAAAGCCCCAGACTTCATATTTTCTGGAGGTGATGCAAGACCCATCTATTGGGCCATGATTTTGCAGATGGACTAGGATTTGGGGTGTAATTGTATGGGTATTTTATATACTTTATACCTTTTTATAGGTTATATTTTCATATTTTATACATACTTTTTAAATGTTTCTACTACCTAAGCCTTCCAGGAAGAACAGGTTAACAATCTAAATAAATAAATAGATTTGCTGTCATGAGAAAAGTATATATTATCCTTCAACCTGTTCCCCACAAACTGTTATACACCTTACTTGATGGTAGTAGATTCTGACAGAATCTTGTCGCACTTTTAGTCTACAGAGAAATTAGCATGATTAGAGAAACAATTTCATTCATAAATAAGAAGATGAAGAATAACTGTGGGGTTTGCTTATCAGCTTAGTAACTGACTGTGATCAATAAACAGGTAGTAAAGGAATGGGATCTAATAGCTAGCTTTCTTAATACATAACTTTTATAAGCCCTTAAGATTTCATCTGCTGAAGTGAAGAGGGAGCTACTTCACCAAAAAAAGGCTTTTAAGGTCATTCTTCAAATTCCTCCAGGGTCAATATACACACACGCTTATGGGAGGAAAAAATCCATTACGGTAAAATGACAGCTTCCATTATATTTGCACCTTTAGAAGCTGTCTGGTCCAGAACAAGAATGTGTGAATGTGGTCAACATGGTGACTTTGATTTATAAAAGCTGCTTTATCAAGGTCAAAGTAGTAGCCTAAACTTTTAATTGGCCACAGTCGCCTTAAGAATTATACCTTCTTCCTTATGGTTTTGATTTTCTATACATTTGAATTAGATTAATGTAACACCGCTGACTTCAGAGTTATTCCCAATTTTTACTGAAGAGCATCCATACCTGTATGTCTCCACAAGTGTGAAAAGCAGGCTCTAGCAAACAATAAACTTTCAGAAATTTGGGCTTAATGTAATTTTCTAAAACAAAAAAATGTATAGTTTAAAAAACAGTTAAAGGCAGAATAAGTTTCCAAAACAAAAAACTTTCCTTTTCAAAACCATTTTACAAAATACATTTTTCCCTAACTTAAACTAAAAAAAACCATGAAAATTAATTACAATTACAATTCAAAAAATATTTAACATACATTATAACAAAAATTAAATGCCAAGAAGCATAGAAATTATTTACAGATTTTCTATCTATATTCCATAATTTACCATCAACATTAACGTAATATAGATACTTAATTCCTTACCATACGTACATACTTTTATTATTTATCACTAACTAAACTATCACATTTTTTCTTTATTGTCAAACTGCCTTAACTGTCGTTTACATGTATAAAAATTATATGCATGTTATACAATGAACTGTTGACAATGTCAGTGTAGACAACTTTATACAATCAGTTGTACACAATGCAATTCTGTGCAAAAGGACAGAGTTAAAGCAGTTTGAAAAAATTGTTTGTCATTGAATTATGATAATAAAGAAATGATCAATAAAGAAATAATGTGATAATTTAGTTAGTGATAAATAACAAAAGTATGTATGGTAAGGAATTAAGTATATATATTACGTTAATGTTGATGGTAAATTATGGAATATAGATAGACAATCTGTAAATAATGTCCATGCTTTTTGCATTTAATTTTTGTTGTAATGTATGTTAAATGTTTTTTTTAGTTGTAATTGTAAATTACGTAATTAATTTTCATGTTTTGGGAGTTTAAGTTAGGGGGAAATATATTTTGTAAAATGGTTTTGAAAAGGAAAGTTTTTTGTTTTGGAAACGGTTCTGCCTTTAACAGTTTTTTTAAACTGTAAAGTTTTTTGTTTTAGAAAATTTTCAGTTTTGGGGGGATGTGATTAATATAGTAATGAGAATGTTAAAAGATATCACGTATATCAGTTATATGATATGTTCATAGGCGGACACACAGTACGGAAGGATAGAAAGAGAAAACCAGAAGCGTGAAAATTATACCCATCTTTGCCCTCTGTTTTTAACAGTCATATCCATATTCTGAGGGGCAGGAGCCAGACAGGGAACAGGGAGGGAGATGCAGAGCTATGGGGCAAGGCAGGAACTCCAGACTTGGGGCACAAACTGGCTGGGCGGTCCCCCCTCCCCTCCGATTGGCAGCAGGTTCAGGCAGTTCTAGCCTTCTACTCCAGCCCCACACAGGGATGCTTGGGGCTGCATGCAAATCATATGCAGATCACCTCATTAGTCTGTATTGCTTGTGCAGAATGAGCCAGGTCTGTGCGTTGCCGCCCCAGCACAAGGGGGCAGCTGTGGGTGTGATGCTGCAGGGAAGGAAAGGAGGGTGGAAATGAACCTATAGAACTGCCCCCTCCATTCATTTATGGAATGGGCGGCTCTCGCACAGTCGATGGAAGGAATGAAAAATCTGCAACTTTTCACTCCATATGAAAAGTTGCAGACTTTTGACTTGGTATGAAATGTCCTGCAAGTTTTCATAGTTCGACTTCACAGCCTTAGCGCATGAGATCTAGATCAAGTTCTGGTGTAGTGTGATAATGACTGGTGCAGCCAAAAAGGAGTTATTCAGCATTTTAAAAAACAGTTCTGCTGGCTGGCTGGCGCATGCGCAGTCGAGCAGATGCTGACCGCCCAAAAACAACATACGGAAAGTTACGTGTCTCTGCTTTTTAAAATCACGCAACTTTATCTGGAGCCAGCTCTGTCACAAAAACTTTAAGCTCTAGT
>QEPC01015358.1:104038-120051 GCA_003113815.1 Sphenodon punctatus | reverse complement strand
AAAACAAAAATCCAGGCTGGGCAGGGTGGGTGGGGGGTGTCCCCCCTTCCACCCGCGCAGCCTGGACTCGGGGAGGGTTGTTTTTTTTTAAACTTTCTTGCTGGGGCTTTTAAGTTTTTTACATTGCAGCCATTTTTAAATGGCTGCAATGTAAAAAAATCCGGTACCCCGGAATCCGGTACCCGGTCCGGATTACCGGGTCGAATCCGATAATGCCGGTACGCCCGATACCGGCATTATCGGATACCGGATTCTACCGGTTTCCCACCCCTATTGATAACCCTCGCCAGTACCATCCCTAACATCTCCCTGGAGGCTTTCACCAACCAGGACGGGCACGGATCGAGTTGACAACTGGTGGGCCCCAGGACATCCACTGCATCGGCTGGCGTCACTTCCTGAAACTCAACCCAAGAAAATGTTAAGTAGACTCCTGAGTCAGTCTGGTCATTGGTCCAGGTATACACCTCTAGGAGAGGGGGAATCTCTCTTTCAGCTTTCTCCTGGCCCCCAGAGGAACAGATTTCCCCTCTGAGCCTTATTTCCCAGGGGCTTACCCAGCAGGATGGTCCCTGGCTGGTTGAAGGACAGGCATGGGCCTGCCTGAGCAGCAGGACACAGGCAGTAGGGGCCTCTCACAAAAATCGAGACTCAGGGTTGAGATCTTACAGACATTTTGACCCTGATTTGGATTCTCATGAGAAAACCTCACTCCTCCCTGCCCCTAGTGTGCCTGGGTTGGTCTCCCAGTCCAGAGAAATTAAAGGGTGGGAGGGAGGAGAAAGCCACACTCTTCCCTACCTAACTTTCTTATCTTGTTTGGGGCTGGCAGCTGTCTCAGTGGGGAAAACTTCCTGGTTGCAAATTTTCAGGAATGAGACGGGGGAGAGCAGGAGAGAGTGGGCAGACTCATTGCAGTATTTTCTTGGCTAGCAGTAGTCAGTAGCCATCCAATAGAACGCTGAAGCTATGCTGAGCCCACCTCTTCCCTTCAGCTCTTCCCTGTCCTATCTGGAAGTCCCCCCGCTACACTTTCAGACGGGCATTCGGATGAGTGGCTCCTGGGTGGTCATGCAGGGTAGCATCTCATTTAAAAACACCCTCTCACCAACAGTCAGGCAGAACTGTGTGTGTGTGAAATCCTGTAAGTTCTGCCTCTGGGAGTCTCAAGTGGCCTGTAAGGGGAGTGAACACCAGGTTTCTCTGGCTCCAGCCCATCCAAGACTCCCAGAGTCAGTAGAACTGACAGGATCACATACACACAGCTCTGCCCTGCTGTCTGCTTTGATTCTGCTTTTGAGGAGAGGGGAGGCAACTGGAGATAGAGAAACCTGGTGCTGACTTAATATGAGCATCAGTTTTCTCTGTCTCAAGGCCTATTAAGTTAAGGTCTGCTTAAGTAGAATTTCTGATAAGTCAATTTTTTTTATAATGCTGGAGAAATTCAACTTAAGCAGCCTCCACTGTACATGGTATGGTGAGTAACTGCTCATCATGTATAAGGATAAATGCATTTATTTATTATTTAATATTGACATGTATACCCTGCAAATCATCCTGCCCTAGGCATCTCGAGGCAGTTAACAAAAACTAATTAAGCATATAAAATTATAAATAAATATAAACATATACAAATCAATAACACAACACAATTTAAAACAATTAAAATGTACCGGAGCTCAAAAAACCCACCCCCCTACACCCAACCCCCCTCCCGCTACCTGTCTTCCCACCAAAGGCCTGGCAGAACAGCCAGGTCTTACACTGTCAATGGAACGAGGGAAGATCCAGAGACAGATGAACCTCGACTGGAAGGGAGTTCCACAGTCTCAGGGCAGCCACCGAGAATCCATGGTTGTCACCCACAACACCCAAGGAGGGTGCTCCCGGCAGACAGCAAGGGCCGATCCAGGACCTAGGGAATGAGGTGGTCCTGCAGGTAAGTGGGGCCCAGACTATGTAGAGCTTTATAGGTGAGCACCAAAACCTTGAATCAGGCACAGAAAACTATAGGCAGCTAGTGCAGTGAATGGAGTACTGATGTTATATGCTCCCGGCAACCCGTCCCCATAAGGAGACAGGCCACTGTGTTCTGCACCAGCTGCAGTCTCAATCATCACCAGGGGTAGCCCCATGTAGAGTGCATTGCAGTAGTGTAATCTTGAGGTGATGAAGGCATGGATGACAGTGGCCAGGTCAGAGTCTGAGATATAGGGCCAAAGTCAATGTATCAGATGTAGTTGACAAAAAGTGCTCCTCACCACCACCACCACCACCACCTAAGCATCCATGCGAAGCCAGGAATCGAGGAGCACCCCCCAGACTCTGAACCTGAAAGGCCAGGGAGGGGCGGACTCCATCAATGATGGGAGCCACCAACTTCCTGGCCCCACCCACCAACAACACCCCCGTCTTGTCAGGATTCAGCTTCAGATGGCTCACCCTCATCCAGTCCCCCACAGCTGTCAGACACTGAGTAAGCACTGAGACTGCTGGGCCTGGGTCAGATGAAAAAGAAAGGTAAAGTTGGGTGTAATCAGCAGATGACAAGTTGAGTCACCATTGGCGAGAGAGGCAGGGTATAAATAACTGAAATTTATAAATAAATATTGATGACACCAAACATCAAAGCCACACAAGACAGTGTCAGCTGGATTCCCTGCCCACCCACAGCCTCCATACTTCGAGTCAGCGGGGAGGGCAGTACAAAGCAATAGCCCTCCCTGAGGGAAATCCAGGTTGGGGAGTTACCATCACAAGCCCCTCCACGCCAGAGGTTGTCCAAGGAGTCTGCTGCACAGCAGGATTGGACCCCCGGGAAGAGCTGCCACCAAACAGTTGGATGGGGGGGCTCAGAGGGTGCTCATCCCAGCTACCAAACAGCTGATTGGGGGCACCCTGAGGAGTGCACTTATCCCAGCTGCTGGGGTAAGCGTGCTCCTCTGGGGTCCCCCCCCCCCGATCAGCTGTTTGATGACTCCTCTGGGCCCAATCCTTGGACCTCACCTAATGGCAGGGCTATACAGGCCAACCACATGGGAGGCAGCCCTGTGGACTCACATTAGCCCAGGTGAGGGAAAAGTGGGTGAAAATATAAGTGAGAGTGGAGGACCGCCATCACACTGTGATCAGGACTTGGGTATCAGGATATGGTCAAGCTGCGTAACAAATGTTCATGTGACTGGGCCAGGGGGAGCAAGGGGCCACAAGAATGTGCAGCTGGTCCCGCTCCCGTGCTGCGCCCAGCAGCCCACTTCCTCTTCCATGACAGGTGACCCTGGTGGCCAATGACGCTGTCATGGCCACCTGTCATGGGGGCCACTCCAGGCCAGGAACAGCAGGCTACCACATGTGATAGCCCACTGTAGCTCGGTTGGGCAGACCTTTCCCTGGGTGTGATAGTGGAGGACTCTGGAGTCACAGCCTGCACTAGCTGCCACCATGCCCAGGGAAACTCTGGGGCAAACATCTGGATGCCCCGAAACAAACATGATCGCAGCCCGCAGACCACCATCACAGTTGTTAACTCCCTGTAGCCCACAATGAATCACTGGCCTTCTCCAACCAGCACATTGCATAGAAGCCATGCACCTGCCCCATGGAGGAAATGGGCAAAAATCTGGCGGCCACTGTTCAGACAGCTCCATCTTGAGTTAATGTGGCCTAATGTGGGATAATGTCTCATGTGGCCTTACCGTAAGTCTTTAATATGATTTTGCAGTGCTGAAGGGAGATGGAACTCATTTCATTTTCTGACGGCGGAGGAGAAAAGAGAGCAGGCTTACAAAAATTGTCCTGCAATCTTGAAAGAAATCTTGTGGGATAACTGTTAAACTCTGACACTGAGGAAATTAACCTCATTATGCATTTTATATCTGTACATGCATTTCAGCGTTGTGCTTCTCTATATTGTGGGATAGCATTTTAAGTTATGAAAGCTATAATGGATTTTTAAATATACACTTCTGTTTGGAAGACCTTGAAGGAAAATGCGATACCATTACCTACAGAGAATAGGTTCATGGCTCCAAAATCTAATAAAGCAGGCCTGAATGAACAACATGATAAATCATGTTCATGTCTAGTGAAGTGAAAGCTGCTGTTAACATTTGGAGATCAAGAACTCCTACTTTTGCAGCACTTCGGATATCTGTGGCATGGAGATAATGTCTGTAACCCACAACAGAGACTGTCTTTCATAAAATATTTTCAGTCTCAGCAATTAGAAGCCACCAAATGCAGACTACAACTCTCCGCTTCCAATCAGCCACCTTTATCCACTGCTATCTGTGACTGAGAAAGTTTTCATGCAAGAGTTGAAGCAGCACCAGTAGCGTTAGCAGGGCTGTGGTCAGCCCGGGCTCATGTTCCAGTGATGGGCTCCTCTAAGGGGAATGTGGAATGAGGGTAAGAGTATGTGTAGCTGAGGCCCCCTCAGGCTTCCACCACTCTGGAGGGGTCCTAACTAGGAGTCCCACTGTCAGCCACCGACACATACAAAGAGCATGAGCAGAGCTGGCAAACTTTCAAAATGGGCGTGAGAGGAAGCAGAACCAGAACTCCATCCCCACCTACTTTGAAAATTTTCTAGCAGCATTCAGACTCCTTGCAAAGGCCCTTCCCAGAGTCTGCAGCCAGGGGTCCACTTAGCCACCTCGTTCCACGGTAGCTATGTCCCTGAGCAGCACAAACCATCATTGCATTCATTGCATCAAACAGTTACAAAGCTATCACCATTTAAAAGATCAAGATACTCTTCCAGATCAAAATCTTCCCTCTGATTAACTCTTTCATTCTTTGTGGAACGATGAAGCTAAAGCATTTTAAAGCATCTTTTCTTTGTCCTTAGTATACTGGATGTCATATTATGTAACATGACACTGGAAAAGACTGCTGTCTGTACACTTTACTTGGAAAACTAGTTGTTGCAAATTTAATTTGGTTAATTTATTGGTGCTATGTTTGCCATTAGTATTACAGCAGAGTCATTATTACATAACCTTGTTTTTAAGGAATCCTATTTATAGATTATTTGCTACTCAGAATTTATGTACTAAATTTAAAAACAAGAATTTAATATAGCTCTTAGCTAATTTACCTAGTTGAATTATTATATTGATTCCTTTGTTTTAGAAATATCAGCAAACCCTACTTATCCCTCTGCTCAATCCTTAATAACAAGAATCTAAAAAAGGGAGAAGAAATGTTGCAGTTCAGGATAATTCACATTTTGTGTCTTTTAAGCTGAAATCAGTAGCTATTAATAGCTCCTTAGAAGCTGTTAGTTTATTTGAGGTCAGCAATCAGTTTTGCAGAAGAGCGTGTAATAAACTCAGTAATAATACTAAGTACCTCTATAGTGCTTTTCATCATCAGAACACGTTGCAAACATTAACTAATTAAACTCAGCATAGCGGGAAATATTAACTAACAGAAGTAACTAGATACCTGTTCAAATTTTAATCAAACTGACTTGCAGAATGCTTTAAATGTGGTCATAATATCAGTAGGAAGTGTACATCTGAAAGTCAACTAGAGTTCTTTCTAACTCCACGTTCACCAAGACTTAATATTGATAAAAATGTTTACAAAGCATGATCCAAACTCTTATCCCCACCCAACTTAGACCCTATTCACAGACATATTTTTGCTTTTCATGTCTTCCCTTCTCCAGAGAGTTCAGTATCTCTGCTGGTATTTTATTTTGTATTTTTAAAAGTTTAATTTTTCTTCCCAGAGTATGTTATGATGGAGGATGGATAGGAAAAAAACATTGCTGAGGTACTGCATTAGACTTTGCCGTCACTCTTCCAGTAAAACCTTCTTAATCTATTGAGTAATAGGAGTGAATCCAGCGAAAGAGGAGCACTACCAATATCATTAGTACAAAAATCTTCCAGCCCCAATGGAGGACTGAATTACTATCAATGTAGATTAGAACTTGACGACACATCTATATTTGATTTTCAAATTGCCTGTTAAGGGGGGGAAATATACATGCAATTGAATACTATATTAACAAGCACCATTACCATAACCGCACAGGCAAAGTTGTCTAGCCATTTCTGACATATTCATAAGGGTTTGTACAAGCAAATAGACACTGTCTTACATGGTATTTGCTATGCAATTGTGTCCATGCTTGCATAAATGAGTAACATAATTGCACATTTGCACATAGAAATGCTAAAAATCAAGTAGTATTCTGGGAGATTATGATCAGGGGAATTAGGTGTATTAAAAAATAAAAATTATTTTATATCACGGTGATTTTATCTTTATTTACAGGATATTCCTTACCTATGTAGTCAATGTAGTATCAGTATCAGTTAATACTTCTGCATTTTGATACAAGTTGCACTAAAACGGTAAGTTTGAACACTAAAACATTAATGTTTATGCCCAGCAGACAACCAAATCTACCAATATTGTAACAGAAGGGATTTCCTACAGATCCAAGATCAAAACACCAGTGCCACACAGTTTATCCTTCACAAAGTGTGTTCACTGTTCAGCGTTCCCCCCACCCCAACACAAAGTAGCAATAACAGTCTTAGTTTGGTGGTGAACTGCTTTACAAGGCTCCCAGCCAAACAGATTTGCCTGTTTTGGCAAGCCACTTCCATGACCCCAGCCTGCCTCTCTCTTTCGAGGCAAGCCATTTCCCAGTCTCTGTTGACTACTTGCACCATGAACCTCTCTGGTCCTCATTGATGTCTGGCCCCAGGATACATGATACAAAGCTGCCACCTAGTTCCTGCTTTTCAGAACCTTTCCTTGGTGGTATCTCGGTGAACCTCCTGACTGCTCTGACTAATATCCTCAGCTGGCTAGCAGCCTTACTGCAACTCCCAGCTAGGGTCAATCAGCCACCCTCTCTGAGATTTCTAGCTCAGCCCAGTTGGTTCATTAGCTACTTGGCTCATTAAAGGGCCACGCCTCTGTCTAGCTTGCTCCCCACAGAGTTGCTCCCTGCAAGAACGTATGCAGTCCACACTTGGGCCTGGACCTGCCACAACGTAGGACATCTGTTACAAGTGTGTATAGAAATCACAGAGAAATAGTAATACAGTAATTCTACTGTATTATCATATTGTTTTCTTTTGCTTTTCTAATACAGGCTGGAGGTTCTGCTAATGGTTCTGTTGTCCTAGGCCAACCGTGAACAACCACCTGTACTTTTTGGGAATTAGAGTCATCCTTCACAGAGATCTCATCCTGCTACCCTTGGCTGTTCATACTTAACTGTTAACATTTCTGTGGTATTAAATTTATAACATCATTGTACAGACTCTCAATCCTCACATCTGTTTGACAATTGAAAACATAGTAGATGGAGTATGGCTTCAAAAAAAATAAAAATCCCATATTTTTCCACAGGAGTGATTAATCATTAGATTGCTTTAAATATCTGGTGAAAAATAGGAGAGGAACAGAAGAACACACAAACTGTTAGACTGAATCAGATCAATAGTCCATCTAGCCCAATGTCCTGTCTCCAAGAGTGGCCAGTGCCAGGTGATTGAGAAAAAGTGTACAAAAAACTCCCACAAAGCAACTACAGATGGCTGTTTTAGACAAGTGCCTCCTCACCCATTACCCACCTATCATGCATGTTGCAGAGCCACATTGGCACCCTGTGCAGCCCTGTAACATTTATGATGGGCGAGTGATGGGTAGATAATGGGTGTGGAGGTGCTTGTCTAAAAACACCCTTTGAGTGGTGGCCACTGTCACCCATTGTGCACAGCTACATCATGGCCAGGGATTTGGTCGGGCTGGGTGCAGGGAGGCAGGGTAGGATCAGGTGATTGTACATGTAGCCAGCACCTCGGCCGGCCTGTCCCAGACATGGAGGAGCTCCAGCAGTGGCCCAGCTGCTCCTGTCTGCCTAATTCCCTGCACTGGCCCCATGGATCTGGGCCCTCACAACTCGTGTGGTTGTACCTATAGTGTCAACTGTACACACCTTCACTGGCCAACTTGGTGGTATTTATGACCTCCCATTTCCCACACTATCTTTCCCACACTACTATTTTTATCCTTTGAATAAAAATCTGTTTGTTGCTGTTGCTGTTGTTGTTGTTGTTGTTTAGTTTCATTTCCCCAAAGTTATCAAATTTAATTACAGATCCGTATTACGGATCCATATTTAGATCGATTAAAATAAATTAAAAATAAATAATTTAAAATTACCATCCATGCACAAAACATTTTCTGGACTGTTCTATGCATGTGCCGCATTTTCCAAAATGGCAGTGGCAGCATCATCACCATTTTAGAAAAGGGCAGCCAGTCTGAGCATGCACAAAATGGCCACTGCACATGTGCAGACTGGCTGCACTTTTCCAAAATAGCAGCAACACTGCTGCCACCATTTTGGAAAAGGTTGCGCATGTGCAGAACAGTCTGATGGCCATTTTACGCATGCACAGTATTGTTTTATTTTATTTTTTAAAAAAATTAGTTGAACCAAAGACAGGCCTGTTGTTGCACTATTCCGGTTCAGTTTGGATTAATCTGTAATGGCCCATTCTGGGCAGCTATGGATTAATCTGAACTGAAACTTCCCACACCTACATATAACATACAATGAAAAGAGAATGAGCACAGAGGGCAGAATGGACACAGAGAGAAGTCTCCACTGTCAACTTCAGTTTCCCAAGCAGCTCTTTCTAAAAAAACAAACAAAAAAACCTTGCCCCTTACCAATAGTGATATTTATAGCAGTTCCAAGAAGTTCAGGGGCAGAGATGATGGGAAAACAGGCCGCATGAAACCACTTGGCCAAAGGGAAGCACATTCCATTTGCGCTGGTTCTGGAATTTTATGGAAGAAACAAGAGATTTAGACTTAAAATAATTTAGACACATCAAAAAACCCCATCATATTAGATAAAAGTGTCTGAAGTTAATTATCTTGCAGCGATATTCAAGCACGTAAGGCCCTCTTTAAATGGACCGCAGAGGCACCACGGTCCATGGGGGATGGGTGGAAGAGGTGGTGGGTGTGCGGTGGGTGTGCAGCCCAGCACATGGACACACACCCACCTCCACCCATCTCCATGCACGGAGGCACCTCCATTTTTCCCAATGCCTACATGGATGGGCAGTGGACGGAGCGCAGGAGCACACACGCACCCCCACCCATCCCCACCTGCTGTCACACAGACCGCCTCCTCACCCACCCAATCGCCAACATGGGGGGGGGGGGGCGTCATATATGAAAAGGGCCTAAATGACCATTCTGATTTTTAGATTTAGGAAAATCAGTAGAAATGGCAGTTGCTCAGTCTTCTGGCTCCTTACTTTCCACGCCTAGTTATGAACATTGGTGCCTAACTTTACAGCATGAGACCAGACATAAAAGTAAACATTAGCACATGACTTATATCTTCAGTCAGCCCCAAGACATTAGTGCTTGGAAAGATACAGGCAACAAGGCACTGTTGGTTTCTATCATCTCTCAGCTTAAGGTGATGAGCAGATGTCTGCACAAATTCAACTGGAAATGATATTTGGACCAAACCATTGGTGTGGCAGCAAAGGTGGGAATTCATTGGACTGATAACAGGATGCAGAAACTTGGAAGCTTTAACAGCACGATTTCATCACTGACATCCATGAAATGTAAGGTTTTCTTAATATCAGCAGCCTAGAAAGTTCCACTGAAATCTGTGTTTGGCACATTCACAAACAGTCAGGACTATCCTCCACCATTAAAATCAATTGGAGTTTTGACTTAAATGGGTGGCATATTCCATCCTGAGCTTTACACTGCCAGCTCCCCTGTAAGGTTATGGTAGCAGGGACATTTGTACAGCAGGAAATGGATTTTAAAGCATTTTCATCATCCATAAGTAGAGCCAAGTGTTAGCAACAAGAGTGGCCGCTGCTTTTTCAACCTGCATTTGTGCTGTGTTTTCTGTCTCACCTTGCAAATACAAATAAGTTTTAAAACACAGAGACTGTTTTCTGCGGCCAGGAACAGGAAATGAAAACAATCTCTCTGCCATGAACAGATTTGTTAACATGTGTTCTTGGGGTCTGTCAGCCTAGTGGAAATTTCAGAACCCTGTAGTCCCTCTGACTTGTCTTGCCTGCATCAAGGGAATCACTTAACAGTAAATGACACTTGCAGCAATGTATAATTCAAGGGCTCTTTTAAGCAAAATTACACACTGCACAAGAGATAATAAAGGAGCTGGTTAAGGTAGCGTTCTTGCTTGTGCCTGTTTGGATGAGGACACAGACTGTTGGAAGGTCGCCAGTTTATGCAACTGTTCCCTTGGTCAGATATGGGAAAATAAATCCTTGTGTGTGTGGGCACATTACTTATGCACAAAGAAAAACTGCAATCCTATCTTCTCAGTAAGTGATAGAAAGAAAGTGATATGCATCACGTAGACCTTTGCTAATTTTGCTGCAGCTTTGCCTTAGTATTTATTTTTTTTTAAAATTATTTATTGATTTTATTTCCCATGTTTAACAAACAACAATACAATTGTCACTGTCATTCCTTATGGTGTACATTTCTCTTACATATATATTGATTGACAGTTACATGTATACATTGACGACAAGAAAACAATAAACAATTATGGTTCCCAAAGTGGTAAGTAGTTCAAAGCTAGGCTGCCCTTGCCCCGCGTTAGCAGCCGTAACCATCCACTTTGAAGTGCCAAACCTGTTACAGCTACAGCAAAGCAGACTTTGGACTCTATGACCACTGCTAGAGATGGGCGAACAGATTGCGGTTCGGGTTCGGCCGTTCAGTTTGGCTGCGTTCAGTTCATCCATTTGGTTTGGCCATTCAGTTTGGCTGCGTTCAGTTCGTCCGTTCGGTTTGGCTGCGTTCGGTTCGTCCGTTTGGTTTGGCAGTTCGGTTAGTTCGCCGGGTTCGGGTTCGGCCGTTCGGTTCTGTTCGGTCTGCACGTTCGGTTCGCCTGTTCGGTTTGCTCACCGGGTTCGTGTTCGGTCATGTTCGGTTCAGTCACATTCTGTGAACTAACGAGAGAGTGTGATCGCGCGAGAAACAGGAAATTTGTGTGTGTGCGAGCTGCATGGCGAGTGGGTGTGTGTTTGACTGGGTGTCTGACTGTCTGTTCAGTTTCAGTGTTTGGGTGTGCTGTTGTGTTGTGTTTGGTGAGTGTTAATGTGTGTTGTGTGCTGTTGGACTGTGTTCGTGTGTGATTTGTGTTTAAAAAAAAAAAAAAAAAATAATGAAGAAGGCGACAGTGATGCTTCCCCAGTTGGGGGCCAACCTGCCTGTGGAGGATGCAGAGGAGGAGGAATAGGTTGCTGCCCCTACACCTCAGGTAGTGGTGCCTGGCTCCTCAGAGGAGGAGCAAGTGGAGGAAGTGGTGGCCTCTGGAGGTGCTGGCAGGTTTGTAAAAAAAATTTTTTATTCCATAGGCACAGAGAGGGGTGGGGTACTGTAGTGTGTGAGTGGCAGCAGCCAGAGCACCCCCACCCAAGCACATGCCAGGCCAGCAAGGGTCTCCACTCTCCACTTGCCATCCCCTTCCCTAGGCAACCCCAAAAATCAGGGCGGGATTTGAATGTGCCAGGCAGGGGCTTTCTAGTTGCAGTCTGTTGCATCCCCTGACCCCTTTGCAGTGCACCCCGGGGAGGGCTGGCGCGTAGCATCCCCTAGCACTCTCTGTATGGTGCAGAGACAGGGGGAGGGTACTGTATTCTGTGTGTGTGGGGGGGATCAGATGCGAACAGCACCACCACCCAAACACGTGTTGTCTATGTGTTCCTGTTTCAGAGAGGATTCCAATGCTGCTGGCCCCAGCAGCACTGATGCCAGGCAGCGCAGGACCTGAAGCCGTTAGCGTCGGAACCAAAATCCAGACATTGAACGAACCACCAGGTCCAATGTCTGGAAATTTTATGAGAAGGAGGAGGGGTTCACCATATGCAACATAAGGCATGGTGGCTGCAAGAGAGAGACTGGTTCCCACCCACTTGTGGAGACATAGTACAGGCAGGGCTTCACACAGACCATTGGTCTGACACAGTATGGCACTTCTTATATCCCTATATTTGTTTTTATGCTTTTTAGATCTGCAAGAAAAAATTGCGGCGACAGAGGGAGGGCACCACATCCGGGCTGCTTTTGCATCTTGAGAAGGCCCACGGCCAGAAGGTGTCTCGGGCCCAGGAGACTGGCGGCAGCATGGCCGTGGAGCAGCGGAGGAGGGGGGGAAGGCAAAGCAGAAGAGGCACCATGTGCGAAGTCCTTCCACCTCCTCCAGCTCAGATGTGGAGCCCACCGAGACGAGGCTGGAGTCTGCAGCAGCAAGGGCCTTTAGAGGTGAGGTGCAGGGGACCAACCAGGACTTTGTGCACCGCCTGCAACAAATTGAGGACCGACTGGTGGTACAGTTTCAGGCGCTAGAGGTCAGGGAGAAGAAGGTGGAGGCATACTCGGAGTACGTATCCAAGTATGTCTCCACCGAGAGGGCAGACCTGGAGCTATTCCGCCAGTCGGTCTGCAACTGGCGGGCGGCCTTGGTAGGGGCCGTCGAATATGCCGTAGAACACGGCTATGAAATGCCGGCAGTTGCACCCGTGGCCCCTAGGTCCCCTGCACCACTGATGCCTTTCCCCCAAGTTCCGGGGGGCAGGCCCAAAGATTGAGTTTAAAGTTTAGTGGTTAAGTTTCCTTTCCATTTAAAAATGTTTGGTTTACTGTTTATATTGTTGTTGTTAATGTTTGTGAACTTCTTGTTGTGTTGTTAATAAAAGTTACTTGTTGTTATTGTTTCGAGCTTTGTTTGAACTTTCAAATATTTTATCCCCCTGTGCAGAAGTTCAGGCTGGCAGGTGGCATATTCTCATACAGCTTGTTGATCCCTACCATCACACAGCACCTGCCACCCCATGTAGCATAGTTATTAACCCAAAGATGTGCCAGCCGCAGGGTCTCAACTTGCAGACGGCACCCTAGGAGGTGCAGGGCTTGTGTTTGTGTGGGTGGGTGTGACAGAGACAAAGTGAAACTGGCTCCTTGGCAGTGGGGACTTGGGGAGCAAGTGGCGGTAGCGGGTGGTAGGAGGCTTTTTTTAGATCATCCAGCAGCTTCAGTGGACATCCACGGTTGGGTGTGGAGGAGTAGGCTGTTGGTGGTGGGGCAGGCTGGCGTGTGGGTAACAGGCCTCTGCCTTCTGGATGCAGTGGAATGCAATACAGCCCCCAGTGACCGGACTGTTGGTCCCATAATCTCCTGATGGTTCCTGTGATGGGCGTGCATGACTGACTGGTACAGTGGAATGACAGCCGATGGGTGTTGAATGATGTCCCTGGAATTAGTGCTTGCCGTTTGGGTAGACTTCATTCAATGATTGATAAATCATATGACAGGTAGTAGCAGCAGGTACAAAGAGGCAAACGGGCAGGCACATATAATATGTTGTATGTTATCACCATCCCATTCATGTATGTTTGCTGTTCATTCCATGTGTGCATTGAGGATGACCACAGGTGAGATCTCTTGCTTTTTTTCTCCAGCATGATCTGGATGTACCTCTCCACCTTCAGCCACATCTCTCATTCCAGCAGGGAGCCTATCTCTCTCTCTCTCTCTTTGGCCATATGGTGCAGGTGACAGACAGCAGCATGGGTGGGATCGTGTCTGTCTCTCCTTCAAGCAGTGGTTGGACTTTCTCTTTCTCGCTCGCTCTTATTTCTCTCTCTCTCTCTCCCTCTCTCTCGGCAGCAACCTGGGCGGGAGAAAGGCACCTTGGCATGAGAGGCAGGAAGGCAGGCTGAGGCAGGCTGGCTTTGAGCTTTGCGGCAACCCGGGGTACAGAACCCTTGTCATGAATAGCATATAGGCCAAGACCTGGGCAGGGGGAGGGGGGGAATCTCCGTGAGCAGAATGACAGCATATGCGAGGAGTTCTAGAGAATGAGGGGAGACATTAAAGCTAGTAAAAATCCCCACCCACACCTAGTAGTCACCAAAGTAAATTAAACCCACATGCTACATAAATGTGACAGACACAAACATATGGGTATAATGTCACGTTGCCAATCCCCCTAACCCCTGATTTTCACTCATTTGTACGGCTGCTAAGCTGCAGGCATTGCGTGACATACTTTATTGATGTCCCCATGCATGGGAGCCATCAGCACCCTAACGTCCAAGAGCGTTGAGGTCCAGACTAAGAATGATGAGGGGAGAGGGGTAAGGGGGATGGCAGGGACAGGTGCCTCCTGACTGGAGAGGTTTATAAGAAGTTGTGAGAGGATCCAGCAGCCTTCGGTCTGGGTTCCAACCTCACAAAGAGTCTTGTGGGGAAAACAAGTACAAAACCCAGGATAAAGAAGCAGAAGAATAACAAGAGATGCCACTGCCTTCCAAAGAGAAATTTTTGGTGGTTTGTGAGGAAACAAGGAGCAGCTCTCCTGCTATCACCCCCAAGGAATTCAGTGTTGTGTGAGATAACATGCTGTGGGGGCTTGGCCAGTATCTTGGAGGTAGGAGACTATGACAGTAGACCACGTTTTAGCCACCCGAACACAACCCAACATGATCCAAACTGACTGAACTGTTTGGCCATTTCGCCGTTCGGTGTTCGGTTGTGTTCGGTATGTTCGGCCATTTTGCAGTTCAGTGTTTGGTTATGTTCGGTATGTTCATGTTCAGGTTCACATTCGGTAATCCGAACAGACTGAGTTCGGGCCGAACACCGAACTTCCAAACCGCATTCGCCCATCCCTAACCACTGCATCTACCTCAAGGGGTGGGAGGCCCGGCACATGAGTTGTCTATAAGGTTGTGAGGAAGCAGGAAAAGACCCTTTAAGTTTAGCTTACCCATCACTCTTAGCTCACCACTTCTAGGGCTATAAGACTAGCAGACACAGAAGCTCAGGCAGTCTGGTTTGGACTGTGTGAGTAGTAGGAACTCGGGCAACATAGGGTCACACTGAAACTATCCATAATGCTGAAAGAAGTAGCTAAGGGAGTAGAATGGTTTTATTTTCCTAGGTCAGAGCGCAGTCGGCCATGAGGGGGCAACTTGGAGCCAACACCATCCAGTGGAGACAACCGTTTTAAAATTATTATTATTATTTTTACAGAGCCTCTTCTCATCGATGGCCATAACAAGGATGTAGGTTGCCCCTCTGTGAAGCCACAGTAAGTACACACAGTGGCCCTCAAGAAATGTTGAGGGTTGATTTGTCAACCGCTACCCTGCACACATGGAATGGGATAAAGCAGTTGCACTATTTGTCAAGTGTGACTTAATGTCCTGTGGACGACTGCTAAAATGAACAGTGGATTTTGCATTTGCAAATATTATTTATTTTTTCAGAAAGCATGCTGAATATCAAAATTAACATGCACACCAAACTAATATTCACATATTCATCAAACCCCCTGTTTTTCCATCCACCTTTTTTAAGATATTCAGTTGAATTCTTGGTTGAAAACCAGGTATCTGAACTAAAATTACTTCCCCATAGGAAAAAAAAAAGGGGAGGAGACCCAAAATGAAAAATCCAAAACAAATATTTGAACAATGCAGCCATGAATAGTGTTTCATACTTGTTTGACAAACCTGAATTGGCACAGGTGAATTCGGAAAATGCAGAATGCAGGAAATATTCATTTATGTAATACTGTGATGATAACTCCAGAAAAGTGCTAACAGATTCTCTCTAACCAGACGTGGGCAATATATTTTATTTTCTTTTACTTTCCATGGAAGATGGTAGGAGTAAACAGAGCCATAATTAATGGGGTGTGGAGGAACAGCCACCTCAGGAGCAAATTTACGCTGTGAGATTCTAACTCCACACCTCAGGGCTAGTCCACTACAGCACTACCACACAAAGAGAACTGCCAGGCTGGGTTCCCATAGCAACTACACCACCCCATCATACTGGCATTTGTCTGGGTCCACTGCCACTGGCCTACTTAGGGTGATTTCAGATGTTATGGCCAGCAACATTGACCCTGGGCCATGGGGTGGTTCAGACCACGGGGGGGGGGGGGG
>QEPC01015358.1:80665-103938 GCA_003113815.1 Sphenodon punctatus | reverse complement strand
CACACACACACACACACACACACACACACACGGTTGACTGCAGTGATTTCAGACAACGTACCGTCTAAAATCACCCTTAGATATCAGGTGAAAACAGACATAACGCTAACTCCACTTGAACATTTCTTATGCATGTTGCAGGGCTGTATGTTGCCCTATGCATCCGTGCAACATGCATAAGAAATGTTAAAGTGCTGTAAAGTGGAGTTAGTGTTATGTCTGTTTTCACCATTCTCATCCTCTAAAATCAAAAGTTTCAGCCCCCTCTGATCCCACCAAAATGGTATCAAGGATCAGGGAATCTCTGCCTTAGACATGCAAATTGCAAGTAACAGCACGGTTAACTGGAGATTTATAATTACCCAAAGACCCTTGCAAGTCACCTTTTTTAAAACAGAAAGCTTGGTTTTTGTACTCACTCCAGGTGTAACATTAAGGACCATGCAGTTATGCCTGATTATCACAGTGCCTGGGTTAACAATGCCTGTCTAGAGTCCTTTATTAAAGCCCAAGTTGAGTGAGATATTTAATTACATGAGTGTCTTTAAGCTCATCCCACCAAAGTAAATGAAGTTACTCACATGTTTAAAGTTATGCATATGTTTAATAATTAACCTTTCCTGGAGTTGATCAAAGTCATGAATAGAACGTAGCGATAGAAATGCAACTTACTGCCAAACTGATTAAAACGACTACCTTATCCTAGATACCTGCCACCCTGGGATTCATTCTCTTCTATATAAAAATCATAACTTTACATAGAAATTGTATGGAAATTATTAATTTATTTGCCTCAGTTCCATTGCCAATCCTGAATGTGATAATGTTTCACACAGGCATACATAGTGCACAACATTGATCTGCATTGTGTAGCAGTCTGTTGCCATTCAAAGCGGTGTATCTTTTCATGTTTTTCTAATGAATGTGTTAATGTTTTCAGATGATTAAAATTGATAGTCAAAATATTCATATTATGTATCTTTTCTAATGTTTAACTTTGGAAGCAACAACCGTTCAAAACTCTCATCTTACCTACAAAACAAATATACCTTTTTTTAACATCTAAATTTTTTCCAAGTGTATTCAATGGAGTCATCCCTATTATCCTCAGTGGGTAGTGATCCAGGCCTTGAGAAAGTGTGTTAGGACTGAGTGTCACATAGTGTACCTCATAAAAAAAAGACATATGGTAATTTAATTGAACAGAAAGAATGTTTAGGTCAAACCTCATAAACATTCACAATTGGCCTGTTCAGAGATTAAGAGAACAAAAATGCATGAACTGCCCATAGGCAGAGATTAAGAGAATAAAAATGCATGAACTGCCCATAGGCCTAAAACCTTCACAATAAATTTTACATCATTTCCCTAGCCTGAATTTTTATTTCTTAATATCTCTGCATTTAAAAAGAATAAAACCAACACACTGGCAACACCATTATTTATTTTTCCATTGTCTTCAAACTGCTTGCAGTTTAATATTTAGAAACTTGCTGATAAACTGCTACTAACATATTTCTCCTCAAGACATGGAAAATATTTGCTCAACTTCCAGACTAGAATTTTACATTGTACAACCCAAGATGTAATTTTGACAGTGAATTTATTATTAGCCTATGTGAAATACTGTACATTAAAGTTTCCTAGAACCTGCTCCCTCAAATAGGGTTACCATACCTCTCCTTTAAAAGAGGGTGCTTATGAAAAATACATGTTGCAGGGCTGGACTGGAACCAATGCAGCCTTGCACCATCTTTATTTCCCACTTCTCTCTACCCCTCCCCCCTTTTAAACAAACAAACAGAGAGCGAGAGAGGCTGTTTTTAAACAAAATGCAACCACCCAGATCCATCTATCCTAGTCATATATTCAAACACCCATCTGAATGTGGTGTGGGGTGTGTGTGCATGCTGCCTTGACCCACACGTCACCCACTCATGGCCACTCATGGAACACTGGAGAAAAATCCAGACTTCTCCATACAGCGGAAGACTAATATGCGCATGGGTAGGGTGCACAAGCAACCCTGGCTTGTTTGAATACCTCCCCACTCACCACACATGGGTGGGTGGTCTACGGCTATCCCACAGCACACATGGCCCCCCTTCCCAGCCATGCTCATTTAAAATTGGTGAGAGAGAGAAAAACAAACCAGCACAGGCCCTTCTTGGAAGGAAGATTTGGAAGACCCAGCCAAGTAAGAGTCAGTGTGGTGTGGACTTTGTCTTGGGAAGCCAGAGTTTGAATCCTGCTTTAGACATGAACTCACTGGGTGTTCTTGGGCAAGTCATAACATTTCAGAATTAGGCCCTTTTTACACCGACGCTCCAACACCCATAAAATGGGTGTTACATTTTATTATACATGTTGCAGGGCACCACTGCAGCCAATCACCATGGGTCCTGTGCAGACATGATGCCTCCACCCAGTTCCTCTGGGTGGAGATGGGTGTTGGCCGGTGGGTGGGGAGTGGTTCCCTGGGTAGAGATGGGTGGGGGCATCTGTGTAAACGCCGCTATCAGTAGGTGTTGGTGAGTGTTTGCTCCCGGTCAACACCCATTTCCACCCACACTCATCCACGGAGCAAGGGACGCCACTGCTGGTTGCTCCGTGGGTGGGTGTGGGTGGAGATGGGTGTTGGCCGCGAGCAAACAAACACCCACCAAAAGCAGCGTTTACACAGACGGTCCCACCCATCTCTACCCAGGGAAATGCTCCCCGCCCACCGGTCAACACCCATATCCACCCAGAGGAACTAGGTGGAGGCATCATGTGTGGCTGCAGTGGTGCCCTGCAACATGTATAATAAAATGTAACATCCATTTTATGGGTGTTAGAGCGTCTGTGTAAAAAGGGCCTTAGTTCCCCATCTGTAAAATAGGAGTGTGTGTTTCTCCCACCCATGTCCATCTTAGATTGTAAGCCCACTGCTTCCAAAATCAGTGACTGTAAAGTGCTATGTATGCCTAATAGCACTATAGAAATTAGCAGTAGGTAATGTTGTTGGACACCCTTGAAACTGTGGTTGTCTGGCCCCTGCTCAAGAAAACATCTTTGAATCCTGACTCCCTGGCTAGCTATTGCCCTATGTCTAACCTTCCCCTTTTTAGGGAAGATTGTTCAACAGGTGGTTTTCCAGAAGCTTCAGGGTCATTTAAATGTTGTCGGATCCCTGAACTCATTTCAGTCAGGTTTTCATCCAGGGTATAGCATGGAGACTGCACTTGTGGCCTTGGTCAATGATCTATGTCTGGAGATTAGCAAAGGGAATTGTGCCATGTTGATGATCTTGTTAAATCTTACAGCAGTCTTTGAAACAGTTGATCATGGAGGTGTTGTTGACATGACTGCAGGACTTGGCATGGGTGCACAGGACTGATCCTGAGTAGTTCTGTTTGTTCCTGTCAGGAGGTCCCAGTGGGTGGGGATGGGAGATTTCTCATCATCCCTCAGGACTTCCCCAGTGGTGGTCCACAAGGTTCCATCTTGTCTCAACTTTTGTTTATTATTTATTTATTTATTTCAATTTCTACCCCACTGTGCCCAGACATTCAATTAGTACCTGAGGCCACTGTGTGAGATCATTAGGAGATTTGGGGTGAAGTGCCATCAGAATGCTGATGACACCCAGCTCTACCTCTCTCTTTCATCCAACTGAGGTCCTGCAGTCCCATGATTACACAATGCCTGTAAATTGTTGGGGACCAGATGCAAGTGAGCTGACTGAATCTGAATCTGTAGGGATTCAAGGGTCTGGTCATCACAAGACCAAAGTGATGACTGGCTGATCATGTGACTTGGAGGGGATTGGGACCACTGTCATTGAACGGGTCTGGCATGCTCTGGCTACCCAGGTTTGCAGTAGGGATGTGCAAACAGAATGGGGTTCGGATGTTCGGTTGTTCGGTTTGAAAACCGAGTTCAGGTTCGGTCATTCGGTTAGAAAACCGAGTTTGGGTCTGGTTTGAGTTCGGTTCGGTTGAACGTTTGGCGGAGTTCAGACCTGCCACAAGGCTTGGGGCACTCCAGGGACCCCCATGGGTGCCCATGGTGGCATGGCGGACCATCAGAGACCCAGCAGCAGAAGTGACCGGGAAGGCTTAGTGCTTGGCACCCCGGGTTGCCCAAGCAGGCAGGTTCGGCACTTGGCCCCTGGGGGTGCCTGTGGCAGCATGGCAGGCCATCAGAGACCTAGCAGCAGCATACAAGGCCTCAATTTCTGCTCGCTCTATGCTGGCTGGGTTCTCCATTAATAGTCACCATCACAGCAGGTGGTGGCTGGCTGGCCATGTGAATCACCACCGGGCAAAGTTACATTACCAATTTGCAGAAGAGTTGGTTGAGATCTGGTGAGTAGGATGCCAGCCTGAAATGCCCGGCCCCATATGGGTGCCATGCCAGCTACCAAGCCCTGGCCGGGCCTCTTCCCTGCCTGGAACGTAGACCCCAGAACCTTGAGGGTGGGACCTGGGGCTGGAGTGGCTGGCTGTTTCTTGATTCAGTGGAATGACAGTTCCCTGTGAGCGAAATGGTGGTCCCAGGCCCCACCATCAGGGTTCTGGGACTAGAGTGGCAGCTTCTAGACAACGTAGATGGACAGTCCCCCATGCCTGTAATGTAGGCCCCAGAACCCTGATGGTGGGTCTTGAGGCTGGAGTGGCTGCTTCTTGATACAGCAGGATGACAGCTCCTTGTGAGCAGAATGATGGCCCCAGAACCCTGATAGTGGGTCCTGAGACAGGAGTGGCAGATTCTGGATAAAGTGGAATTATAGCCCTCCCTGCCTGTAACGTAGGCCCCAGAACCCTGATGGTGGGACCTGGGGCTGGAGTGTCTGACTGTTTCTTGATGCAGTGGAATGACAGCTCCCCATGAGCAGAATGATGGCCCCAGAACCCTGATGGTGGGTCCTGGTACTAGAGTGGCAGCTTCTAGATGACGTGGATGGACAGCCTCCCATGCCTGTAACGTAGGCCCCAGAACCCTGATGGTGGGTCCTGGGACTAGAGTGGCATCTTCTGGATGAAGTGGAATGACAGCCCTCCCTGCCTGTAATGTAGGCCCCAGAACCCTGACAGTGGGCATGGGCTGTAGTGGCAGATTCTGGGTGACATGGATGGACAGCCCTCCCTGCCTGGAATGTAGACCCCAGGACCCACCTCAGGGTTCTGGGGCTGGAGTGGCTGCTTCTTGATATGGTAGAATGACAGCTCCCACTTCACTTACAGTATGGCCCAGGGACAGCCGGCTCTACTCCTTTTGGATACAGACAGCTAAGTCCTTTGGACTTAGAGGAGGTATCCAGCATCATCACTGGATGCAGGACAGGGTGCAGGACCTATTATATTGGTCCTCCCCCAGAGACTTATGGAACCGGATCGGTTCCGGAATACTCTGAGGGAGTTTCCCCTGGACCTTGACACCCACTCTGTCGATGATCTCGTAGTCTTCTGGAACACCTTGTTGGCTGAGCCACAGAGTGGCTCCCAGGCATCCTCTGCCCTCCCGAGTTTCCCACAGGTCTCCTTGGTTTACTGAGGGCCTGCGGTGTTTGAAACGGGAGAGCAGGTGGTTAGAGTGATGGTGGCACTGGACTTGCGACCAGTATGATCGATCACAGCATAAGAGCAGTTTAAAGGCCTATGCTGTGGTGGTGCAGGCAGCAAAGAAGCAGTTCTTGGCTGCCCTTATTGCATCTGCAAAGTCACGTCCAGCGGAGCTTTTCTGGGTGGTGAAAGACTTGGTCAGTCCTGCCACTTGGACTTGGAGCAATCCAATGACCGCTGTGACTGGTTTATCGAGTACTTTGTAGATAAGATCGCTCTCATCTGCCATGATTTTGGCACCACAGTTATTGCAGAGAATCATCTTGGGGCTATGGATGCCCCGTCCTGTCCTGTTTTGTGGGATCAGTTTCAGATGGTGGCACCTGCTGTGGTAGAGTCCTTGTTGGGATCTGTTCATGCCACTACTTGTGAGCAAGATCCATGCCCGTCCTGGCTGGTGAAAGCTAGCCAGGAGACGTTACGGTCGCTGCTGGTTGGGGTGGTTAGTGCCTCCCTTCAGGAGGGCAGGGTGCCTGACTGCCTAAAGGAGGCTGTGGTTAGACCCCTGCTCAAGAAACCATCTCTTGATGCTGATGATCCTGCTGGTTATCGGCCGGTCTGGTTATTGAATGGGCTGCAGCATGGCAGCTCCAGGAACATCTGGACTGCATCTTTTTCCTTGATCCCTCCCAGTCTTGGTTTTGGCCTGGGTATGGTACAGGGATGGCATTGGTGGCCTTGGTTGGCATTGGACCAGGGTCGTCAGACCTTACTGGTCCTGCTAGACCTTTTGGCTGCATTCAACACAGTTGATCATGAGGTGTTGGTGACTCACCTGTGGGACAGTGCTGGAATTGGAGGAACGGACTTGAACTGGTTTCGTTCATTCCTGGCCAGGAGAACTCACCAGGTGGTCTTGGGGGAGTGTACGTCTTCCCCCCGGGACNGGACCATCAGAGACCCAGCAGCAGAAGTGACCTGGAAGGCTTAGTGCTTGGCACCCCGGGTTGCCCAAGCAGGCAGGTTCGGCACTTGGCCCCTGGGGGTGCCTGTGGCAGCATGGCAGGCCATCAGAGACCTAGCAGCAGCATACAAGGCCTCAATTTCTGCTCGCTCTATGCTGGCTGGGTTCTCCATTAATAGTCACCATCACAGCAGGTGGTGGCTGGCTGGCCATGTGAATCACCACCGGGCAAAGTTACATTACCAATTTGCAGAAGAGTTGGTTGAGATCTGGTGAGTAGGATGCCAGCCTGAAATGCCCGGCCCCATATGGGTGCCATGCCAGCTACCAAGCCCTGGCCGGGCCTCTTCCCTGCCTGGAACGTAGACCCCAGAACCTTGAGGGTGGGACCTGGGGCTGGAGTGGCTGGCTGTTTCTTGATTCAGTGGAATGACAGTTCCCTGTGAGCGAAATGGTGGTCCCAGGCCCCACCATCAGGGTTCTGGGACTAGAGTGGCAGCTTCTAGACAACGTAGATGGACAGTCCCCCATGCCTGTAATGTAGGCCCCAGAACCCTGATGGTGGGTCTTGAGGCTGGAGTGGCTGCTTCTTGATACAGCAGGATGACAGCTCCTTGTGAGCAGAATGATGGCCCCAGAACCCTGATAGTGGGTCCTGAGACAGGAGTGGCAGATTCTGGATAAAGTGGAATTATAGCCCTCCCTGCCTGTAACGTAGGCCCCAGAACCCTGATGGTGGGACCTGGGGCTGGAGTGTCTGACTGTTTCTTGATGCAGTGGAATGACAGCTCCCCATGAGCAGAATGATGGCCCCAGAACCCTGATGGTGGGTCCTGGTACTAGAGTGGCAGCTTCTAGATGACGTGGATGGACAGCCTCCCATGCCTGTAACGTAGGCCCCAGAACCCTGATGGTGGGTCCTGGGACTAGAGTGGCATCTTCTGGATGAAGTGGAATGACAGCCCTCCCTGCCTGTAATGTAGGCCCCAGAACCCTGACAGTGGGCATGGGCTGTAGTGGCAGATTCTGGGTGACATGGATGGACAGCCCTCCCTGCCTGGAATGTAGACCCCAGGACCCACCTCAGGGTTCTGGGGCTGGAGTGGCTGCTTCTTGATATGGTAGAATGACAGCTCCCACTTCACTTACAGTATGGCCCAGGGACAGCCGGCTCTACTCCTTTTGGATACAGACAGCTAAGTCCTTTGGACTTAGAGGAGGTATCCAGCATCATCACTGGATGCAGGACAGGGTGCAGGACCTATTATATCGGTCCTCCCCCAGAGACTTATGGAACCGGATCGGTTCCGGAATACTCTGAGGGAGTTTCCCCTGGACCTTGACACCCACTCTGTCGATGATCTCGTAGTCTTCTGGAACACCTTGTTGGCTGAGCCACAGAGTGGCTCCCAGGCATCCTCTGCCCTCCCGAGTTTCCCACAGGTCTCCTTGGTTTACTGAGGGCCTGCGGTGTTTGAAACGGGAGAGCAGGTGGTTAGAGTGATGGTGGCACTGGACTTGCGACCAGTATGATCGATCACAGCATAAGAGCAGTTTAAAGGCCTATGCTGTGGTGGTGCAGGCAGCAAAGAAGCAGTTCTTGGCTGCCCTTATTGCATCTGCAAAGTCACGTCCAGCGGAGCTTTTCTGGGTGGTGAAAGACTTGGTCAGTCCTGCCACTTGGACTTGGAGCAATCCAATGACCGCTGTGACTGGTTTATCGAGTACTTTGTAGATAAGATCGCTCTCATCTGCCATGATTTTGGCACCACAGTTATTGCAGAGAATCATCTTGGGGCTATGGATGCCCCGTCCTGTCCTGTTTTGTGGGATCAGTTTCAGATGGTGGCACCTGCTGTGGTAGAGTCCTTGTTGGGATCTGTTCATGCCACTACTTGTGAGCAAGATCCATGCCCGTCCTGGCTGGTGAAAGCTAGCCAGGAGACGTTACGGTCGTTGCTGGCTGGGGTGGTTAGTGCCTCCCTTCAGGAGGGCAGGGTGCCTGACTGCCTAAAGGAGGCTGTGGTTAGACCCCTGCTCAAGAAACCATCTCTTGATGCTGATGATCCTGCTGGTTATCGGCCGGTCTGGTTATTGAATGGGCTGCAGCATGGCAGCTCCAGGAACATCTGGACTGCATCTTTTTCCTTGATCCCTCCCAGTCTTGGTTTTGGCCTGGGTATGGTACAGGGATGGCATTGGTGGCCTTGGTTGGCATTGGACCAGGGTCGTCAGACCTTACTGGTCCTGCTAGACCTTTTGGCTGCATTCAACACAGTTGATCATGAGGTGTTGGTGACTCACCTGTGGGACAGTGCTGGAATTGGAGGAACGGACTTGAACTGGTTTCGTTCATTCCTGGCCAGGAGAACTCACCAGGTGGTCTTGGGGGAGTGTACGTCTTCCCCCCGGGACTTCACGTGTGGAGTCCCGCAGGGTGCCATTCTGTCCCCCCTCTTGTTTAATATCTATATGCAGCCATTAGGGGAGATCGTGAGAGGGTTTCAGGGCATGCAGTGGCATCAGTATGCTGATGACACTCAGCTCTACCTCTCTTTTTCCATTGACCCAGGCCATGCAGTCTCCTTATAAGACGGAGGTGATGTTGGTGGGTGAGGGCTTGGGGGACCTGGGGGTGGTTGATTCTCCTCTTGTTGTGGGGGTTTGCCCTCCCATGCTCTCTCAAGTGTGGAGTCTGGGTGTGGTCCTCAATTAATGGCTCAGCCAAGAATCTCAGGTTGTGGCTGTGGCAGGGAGTGCGTTTCGGCAGTTACATCTTGTCCAGCGGCTTTGGCTGTATGTCTCAGACTCCAACCTCGCCGCTGTCATCCATGCCGTCATCACCTCGAGGCTGGATTACTGCAATGCGCTCTATGTGGGGCTGCCTGAGAAGCTGGTCTAGAGGCTGCAGCTGGTGCAGAATGCCGCGGCCCATCTCCTTATGGGGGCAGGTCGCAGGGAACACATGACACCAGTGCTCCGGGCTCTGCACTGGCTGCCTATAAAGCACTGGGTCAGGTTCAAGGTGCTGTTTTTAACCTTTAAAGCCCTTCATGGCCTGGGCCCTGCTTATCTGCGGGATGGCCTCACTCCCCATGTGCCTGTGTGACCCTTGAGATCATCCGTGGAAACCTTTTTGGAGGTTCCCTGGGTGAGGCAGGTGGCCACTGATGTTAGTGGTTTTTGGTGGCTGCCCCTGTGCTGTGGAATTTGCTCCCGGGGGAGGCTCGGTTGGCTCCCACTCTTCTGCTATTTTAGCATGTATGTAAGACCAGGCTGTTCCATCAGGCTTTTAGTGAGGGGGGGGAAGGTTTTTCTTTCCCACGCATATTGTATTTTAAATTGTTTTTTAATTTTTTTATTGTTTTATTGATTATTGTTGTTCACCGCCCCGGGATGCCCTTTGGGCAGGAGGGTGGGATAGAAATTTTATATAAATAAATAAATAAATCACTGAGGCAGATGGGGAAATAGCTAAGAGGAGTTTGCAGGCTGGCTGGCATGGGTGGAGCAGCGGTAGAGGCCTGGCCAGGTCTTGGTGGCTGGCAGCACCCCCACTCGGCCGGGCGTTGCAGGCTTGGCTCGTACTCAACAGAACTCAATCAATATATCAATATCAATATAACTTTATTACGTGGTCACAGACCATTGTAAAACCCTAAGAGTACAGAAAATAGCTAACTAACACATAAACATACAATACAGCATACTCATACCATAAATGAGTTACATAGTATAAGCTAGGGGAATCCCCCAGCGTCAAACACAGTGGTTAAGAAGTCAAGGGAAGATGTCCAGTAAAAGACTTCCTATACTGGAATGCCTGCAATAAAAAGGCCGTAAGATTCTTAATGACATCAAGTTTTGAGCTGTCAAGGATCAAGGCCAGCAAAGTATAATCTTATCTACCTGGGTGGGCCTCTATGATGGGCGCCAAATACTCCATCCACAAATTGTCATATAGATGACAATCTTGTGGTGAGAGCAAAGGCTGTGGGAGCCTACTAGTTACAATGCTGGTAGAGCTAGTGGGAATCTCTGACCTTGACTGCAGTTCTGAAACCAGTTACATACTCCTACATCCTAAATTTACAAACTTGTAAGTGGTTTCTTTTAGGCTCAAGGTCCTTATTAACACTGGGTATTTTCAGACATGACCGGGCGGCAGTTGCCCTGCCACGGAAACAACCCTTAGATTCCCCACCAGGCTCACTCCAACACAGCCAACAGACGTGCCGGAGGATTCCGGCGGGGAATCGGGGAGGGGGTGGGGCTGCGCGGTGCAACGTGCAGCTGCATGACCCCGCCCCCCCACACTCCCCCACTGCCCGCCCTCTGGGGAGACGGGTGGGCGCCGCGGCCAATGCGGCTGCAGCACCTGCCCAAAATGACCACGGCCCGGAATCCCAGTGGGGATTCCAGGCCGTGATCGCCATCCAGATGTGACGGGCCCCTTCATCCCCACCGGGAATCTCATTCACCATGCGATGGGCGCCGGTTCCGCGGGTTCTGCCGATCGCGTGGTGAATGAGATTCCCGGCGGGGATTGAGTGTGGTTAACATCTGGGGGAGGGGGGAACTTCCGGTTCCCCAACAGACGTTACGAGGGCATTCCCCACCACAGGGAATTTACTGTGGTTGAGCGTGATCTCGTAACGTCTGAAAATACCCACTATATCACTGAACAGATCTTAATTCTACAATAGATTCTTGACTCTAATCCATGTTGCTGTTTGTTTTATTTTATGAGTATTGAATTCACTCCAGGATTAAAAAACAGTGTGCAATGCTAGAATATGCATTAGACTGCTGAAATATATGACCCATGGCCTAATCATGCTTCACAGCCACAATTCATTTATGAATATGTTGCATTTGCCAAATTGCAGTTGGAGAGGACATACAAAAAACCCTCTGGTTTAACTTTCTCTAAACAATTTAATGTTATTTTTATTCTGTTAATTTTTTGTCATTTTAAAACCACTCTGAATGGAAACCCTCAAGCCAGCCTAACTAAATAAACTAAAATTAGTTAGCAAGTTTAAAAGTATAAAAGGGGACTTTGGAAATAAAAGGACAAATGTGTTTGCTCTACAGGGTCTTTATGAGGGTTTTCTCTAGTGGGAATGTGCAGATGGTTTGTGGGGAAGACAAAGTAATCTAATTAAAGTCATAAATGTGTGTTATTATGTGGAGGTTGCACCTGTTTTGAATGAGCACAAATTTCTCCGCACTGTCTGGGTTATGAGAGAGAGAGCCTCTGGAGATGGAGCTCAAGGTTATGCTCAGACACTGGAAGAGAAAGAAGGGCTTATGTTACAGACTCAGTCTAGGTAGCATGTCCTCATTATGTTGAAGCGTTGTAATTCTGAGGCACTCTGACGGGGCAAGGTAGGATTTCCTTGTGGCAGTTTAAATTGTAAAAACTCAAGGGTTCAGTATGTGTGAGGGGCCCCTCTGTCAGGGGAACTCAGTGTGGAAGCAAGACAACTCCCTACTGGAAAAGTTATGTGGCAGTTGGAGAGTTTGCTGCCAGATGATCAATATGGCAGCTGAGGACTTCAAGATGTACTGGGCTGTGTTGGTTACTATGGGCTCTGGTTTACATTGATGACTTGGTAAATAAATGTACTGGACTGTGTTTGTTCATTTATTTATTTATTTATTTTGTTCTTTTCCCTCTGTCACTTACATAACTACCTTCTTCCCTGCAAAGGGAAGACAGGACTGGAGTTTTTGCATTGTTTTCCTAAAACAGGCACTCATTGAATTTTAGGCCAAGTCACCATAATTCCTGTTGTTCTCTGTTACAAGCACATTTTGTGTTATGATCTCAAAGTGTGTTACAAATGTTTAGTTAAGTCTAAAGGATACACATCTTATTGGGTAGATAAGTAAATAAAGGTTTATGGTGCAGCAGCAATGGAGGCCATATTGTGTCAAACAGAAGGTCTCATCAGAGTCTACATACTTTGCCTTCACTAAATGGTAAATTGGGAGTTTAAAAGGAATCCTTCTAGACAGGCTGTAGCACACGGAGAGATAATTTAGGTAAGAAACTAATGAGCCGTTTTTGTTTGGAAAGTGGTTCACCAAACCTGTGCAAACCAAAGAACAGAAAGTTCTACACATCCTCAGCCCTGTGCTTCAACTGTGATTACACCTCTTCCATTAACAGCATTTATAGAAGAAACTGTTGCATATGTATTTCTTATTGTAAAATGAGATTAAACAATTACAAGATAAACATTTCAGTAAGACAACAGACCAGTTCACCTGCTGAAGAAAATTGGTATAGCTCAATTAATTTCAATGGTCTAGGTTTTCAGCTGCCACTGACTTTATGTTCAATTCAATGGAGCTATGCTGAACTGTGCTAGCTATGCTGAAGTGTTGGTCTTGAACCTCGGAAATAAGAGTTCAAATCCTGTTGCAGCAATGGACTTCTTGGGTGGCCTTGCGCAATTTACGCAGTTTTAGTTCCTCATCTGTAAAATGGGGATAAGAATGACCTACCTTCCAGGGTGTTTGTGACTTTAAGGAACTCTGAATGCTGAAATGCTATATAAGTAATTAACAATAACAGCATGAGCATATCTTGGGTTTAATTATGTCCACTGTACAGAAAAAAGCAAAATTCTATTATTTGGCATATGAGAATGAACCTGTTAAATTACCCATTTAACCCCTGAAAAGGAGCTCTGTGTATCACAGAATCATAGAGCAGGAAGGGAACCTCCTTGGTCCTGTAGCCTTGCCACTGCCAACACCTGAGCATCCAGGTGAAGTTGGGAGTCAAGGAGCACCCCCAGGCTCTGAACGTGAGGGGCCAGGGAGGGACGGACCCCATAAATGATGGGAATCACCAACTCCCTCACCCCACCACCAACACCTGAGAATCCAGCATACTGAGGGCATCGAACATCAAACCCCCTCATGACCTGCTCCAAAGGCTTCATGTACACATTGAACAAAAGAGGGGACAGAATGGAACCTTGCAGAACTCCATGCTTGGAGCCCTGGGGGGACAAAGAAACGTCCCCCAGGACTACTTGCTTAGTCCTCCTGGACAGGAATGAGCAGAACCATTAGAGACCAATTCTGCCCACCCCAGCCCCATCCCGCAAGGGGGTTAGCAGCATCTCAGGGTCAACCATCTCAAAAGCAGCTGACAGATCTAACAGGATCAGTAAGGTAGATTGACCCTGATCCAACTCCCGGTGGAGGTAGTCAACCAAGGCCACAAGCGCCATCTCAGCACCATAACCAAGACGCAAGCCAGACTGCAAGGGATCAAGAAAAATGATATGGTCCAAATGCTCCTGAAGCTGATGAGCCACCACCTGTTCAATAACCTTCCCTAAAAAGGGAAGGTTAGAGACAGGCCGATAGCTGACAGGGGAGTCAATGTCAAGCAATGGCTTCTTGAGCAGAGGTTGCACCTCCACCTCATTCAAGCACCCTGGCACTTGCCCTCCCATAAGGAGGCATCAACCACCCCATCCAGCAACGGCACCTATGTGTCCCGGCTGGCATTGACCAACCAGGATGGGCACAGATCTAATTCACACGATGTGGCTCTAACTGCCCCTGAGAACATCCCCCGCATCAGCGGAAGACACCCACTTAAACTGATCCCACAAAACAGGACAGGACAGGGCATCCATAACCTCTGGTTCTCCTACTGAGACAAGCACAGCATCGGAGTTGTGGTAAATGTGAGCAATTTTATCCCTGAAATAGTTAATAAACATGTCACAGCAAGCGCTGGAAGACTCCAGCTCCAGGGGGAGGGAGGCTGGACTTTCCAGCCCCCTCACCACTCAGAAAATCTCAGCTGAACAAGACTTCGCAGATGCCATGAGAGCAGCAAGGAACCTCGTCTTTGCTGCTCTCACAGCTATGGCATAGGTTTTTTAACTAGCCCTATGCCACAATCCACCAGAGAATTCTGGAATCCATTTGGATCCATTAGCCTTCCGAAGCGGACCAACCTAACCGGTTCACTACCCTGACAAGGGCATAGGAAAGCCATAATATGGGCTTTCAAAAGGTAATGACCTGACCACAACAGTGTAATAACACCTCCAGTAATCAGAACCCTTGTATCCAGGCTGGTGCAAAACATCAAAACACCTGCCTCGTGTCGATCCAGATATTATCTGGGATAGGTCTGTGGTTGTCATAGTGGTCGTGAACTCCTACTCTGGCCCTAAAAGGCCAGCCTCAGCATGTATGCTGAAATCATACAAGACAATAAGTCTAGGTGATTTCAACACCACCTCGGAGACCACCTCGGCTAAAGCAGTTAGGGAATCAGCCATGCAGCAGGGTGGCCAGTACACCAAGAGGATTCCCAGTCTATCCCCAGCCAAATCAAACACAAGGTGGACACACTGTATATAAGACGAGTTAGGCATCAGATACGTCTGAAAGACCAAGTTATCTTTATAGATCACAGCCCTTCACCCCACCCCTTCCCCTGAGCTAAGACTGCTGCTGCACAGAGTACCCCAAGAGCACCACCTGGAAACATACCAGTCCACATGCTTCATCCAGTCAGGTCTCTGTCGTGCATAGGAGGTCAGCAGCCTCATCCCAAATCAAGTCATGGATGGCAGACATCTTATTTACCACTGACTTTGCATTAAGCAGCAGCAGTAACAGATCAGAGACCCTACTAGCCTTAACCCCCCAAATATCCCAAGATGGGGGGGGGGGGCAAGGTTAGACAAGGGAACAGACAACAAATGCCTCTTCCAATAGTCCTGATGGTTTATCCTCCCCCCCATATGTTCTCATGCCCCAAATGACCCCAATAGCTGTCCCCTACCCCTCCCCTCACATGGCTCCCAGTTGTCAATCCCCAACCCCCAAAGAAGACAATGATCAAAAGGCCTAAAAGGACCTAGGGAGTGGGTAGCTGGAGAGAGTTTCCTGCGCCCAGCACTCCCAGAGGTTAGAAAGGCAGAAAGGGAAGACTCTCTTTTTCCCTACCATACCCCCCCAATCTCCCCCACCCCTTCCCCCCCATACCCAGCTCTTACCAGGGTCCATGGCACTCATTTACACCCCCTTCCCCAATACCCACACCCCTCTCTCACACAGAGGGAACAGGGCATTCCCAATCCTCCTTTCCCCCCTCCCTCCCATGCCCATACCCGCTCTCACCAAAGGGTCATGGTATTCCTCCCAACTCCCTTCCCTCATGCCCAAACCCCCTCCTCACACAGGGGAGCCAGGGCACTCTCACCCCTTCTTTTTCCTCCTCCCTCCCCCCATACTCATACCCCCTCTCACAGGGGGGCCAGGACACTCATTCTCCCCCTACATCCCCACTATCCACAAACAGCCCCCCCCCCCACAAGGAGGTTATTACAAAACCCTTCCTCTGCCCCTACCCAATGCCCCCCATCCCACCAATAAAAACAGTTTAAAACAACGTTAAAATTACAAATAAACAAATGTCATCTTCTGTGCCCCTTCTCCCAAACAGCCTACTAATAGCTCACAAATGTCCACCACCTGCAGGCTTTTTGTAGACCTGCAGAAGTTGGGGGCAAGATGATATGCCCCAAGTGTAGCAAACCCAGCAAATCCCTCCCTGCAAGCAAACTTTCTCCTCCTTGCAGGCAGCCAGGCTTTTAGGAGAGACAAGGGAGGAGAAAGAAAAGAGAGTAGAACCTAGAGAGAGACAGGAATGCATTCATGAATTTGAGAAGTCCCAGGTGCATATACTTAACTTAGTTACAGGGGAGAAGAGGACCCCAAATGAAGCAGTGAGCAGTCTCTGAAGATAAGCAGCTGGGAAAGCCTGACAGAAGAGGTAGGCTTTCAGGAGGGACTTGAAGGGTGGGAGGAAGGGAGCAGAGCCAATGTGTACTCTGTTTCTTGACTCTATTGTATTTGAAACCAACAGTGCAACCACATTCTAAGCAATATAGTCTATGTTTGGCTCACACTAGAGAGCTTATACTATTGTATTTGCACTGGTTTAATTTAATTTCAATATTGGTTTCTGTCTCTTCCACTGAAATCTTGCTGCCTGTAGCTTGAAAAGGCCTGTCTCCCTCGCTGTTATAACACATTCATTTGCAATCACAGGAGTACTGCATGACATAAAGACATCAGTCTGAAAGCCTTTGAATAGTAAGGGTTAGTAATGTCATCCAGTTAGATCCATCTGGCTCCTGTGTTTTAAGAAGGTGCTAATTCATTTTGCAGGGAATTTGGCAACTGGCAGAGATGAATAAACCTTAATATGTGAAACCTTGGAGTGACATTTAATTGGTAAAGTCCAGTGGGCACAAAATGGTCTTAGGGAGATGATAATTTGGAACTTACTTTTCATTTAGACCCCAAACAAAGACATGGGGATATAAATCTCCTGAACTTATGGAAGCCCTTTCTGGTTCAATTTTGTGGCAACAGTTTCAGCAGGTGTTGCCCACTGATGCAGTGGAGATGCTGGGGGCTGTGAGGGCCACAGCTTGCGAACTGGACCCGTGCACATCCTGGCTGGTGAAAGCCAGCTGGGAGACGTTGGGGCNTCCCTAAAAAGGGTAGTAGCCCAGCAGCTTCAGGAGCATCTGGACATCATTGGCTTCCTTGATCCCTCGCAGTTAGGCTTTTGTCCAGGTTATGGCACTGAGACCGTGCTTGTGGCCTTGGTCAATGATCTGCACTGGGAGTTGGACAGAGGCCGGTCCATTCTTTTGGTTTTGTTAGATCTGTCAGTGGCTTTTGACATGGCTGACGATGAGATGCTGGTGACTTGCCTGCAGGACTATGCTGGGGTTGGCAGAACTGTTCTTGAATTATTCCACTCCTTCCTGGCCAGTAGAACTCAGTATGTGGTTCTGGGGGATTTTACATCTCCCCCTCCCAGGATCTCACGTGTGGACTTCCACAGGGTTCCATTCTGTCCCCTCTCTTGGTTCAATGTGTACATGCAATCTTTGGGCGAGATCATGAGAGGGTTTGAGGTTGGGTGTCACCAGCTTTATCGCTTGTTTCCATCTGACCCAGACCCAGCAGTCTCGGTGTTTACCCAGTGTTTTGCTGAAGTGGGGGATTGGATGAGGATGAGCCGTCTGAAGCTGAATCACAATAAGATGGAGGTGATGTTGGTGGGAAAGGATGAAGGAATGGAGGCCACCATCATTGATGGGTTGCATCCCTCCTTGGTCCCAGAGGTTCTGACTCTGGGAGTGCTCCTTGACACGCAGCTCCACCTGGATGCCCAGGTGGCAGATGTGGCAAGAAGTGCTTTTTGTAAGTTACATCGGGTTTGTCGTCTTCAGCCGTATACCTCAGGCTCTGATCTAGCCACCGTCATCCATGGATTCATCACTTTGAGATTGGACTACTGCAACGCACTCTACATGGGGCTATCCTTGGTGACAACCCGGAGGCTACAGCTGGTGCAGAATGTGGTGGTCCACCTCCTGATGAGGACAGGCTGCCGAGAATACATAACACCAGTGCTCCGTTCTCTGCACTGGCTGCCTACAGTCTTCTGGGCCCGATTCAAGGTGTTGGTTATTATTTTTAAAGCCTTATATGGCCTGGGCCCCATGTACCTGCAGGACCGCCTCACCCATCATGTCCTGGATCGGCCCCTAGGGTCAGCTGGGGGGCCCTCTTGGAGGTCCCCTGAGTCTTTTGAGCAGTGACGTTTGGGAAGACATTCTCGGTGGCAACACCATGTGGAACTCCCTCCTGGTGGAGATTTGCCTCTCTCTGAATCTCCCCTCCTTCCACAGACAATCCAAGATCTGGCTTTTTTGACAGGTGTTTGGTGAGGGAGACGGGTAGTGGGTGGTGGTGGTTCTTTTTCTGGGGGGGAGGTAGTGGGTTTTAGTCGGGTCTCTTTTGATGATTTTTTAAAATTGTTTTTATATTGTATTTTTATATTATGCTTTTAGTGTCTTTTGTATGCCACCCCAAGCTGCCATTTGGCAGGAGGGGGCTGATTATAAATTTTGAATAAACTAAACTAAATAATATACCAGATGGTACTGAAATTTATTTTTTATTTGACCTCAGGTTTAGATTTGTCATATACTGTGCACCTGTGTAGACTTTTTTAGTATGAAAACTGCAATAATAATGGAGGGTCTACATTTATTTATTTATTTGTTTATTTATTCACATTTAATATCACACCCCAAACTGCCTCAGGCAACCACATATCCAATAAACATATAAAACAGTATACAAACAATTCTAAAACATCTAAAAAGTCATTAGAATACAACCACCTCCCCACTCCATCCTACCCATCCCCTCCACTAAATACTTGGCAGAACAACCAGGTCTTACACTGTTGTTGGAGGTGAGCAGACCTTCCGGCAGAGGTCTGCCTCTGACCGGGAGTTCCACAGCAACTCAGTGGCTTCCGAGAATGACCTCCTCACAACAGCCAACCGACGAAAATGCAGGACCTCCATGAGGGTGCCCTCAGACAACCACAGGAGCCACCATGGGGTATGGGGAATGAGGCAATCCCTCAGGTAGGTAGGACCCAGACCATTTAGGGCTATATAGGTCAGCACCAGCACCTTGAATTGGGCCTGGAAGACTATAGGCAACCAGTGCAGTGCATAATGAACTAGAGTAAGGAATTCCACAGCTGTGATGTGGCCACCGAGAATGCCCTACTCATGGTCGACACCCAGGAAACCAGCGGACCTCCATGAGGGTGCCCTCAGACAACCACAGGAGCCACCATGCGGTATGGGGAATGAGGCAATCCCTCAGGTAGGTAGGACCCAGACCATTTAGGGCTATATAGGTCAGCACCAGTACCTTGAATTGGGCCTGGAAGACTATAGGCAACCAGTGCAGTGCATAATGAACTAGAGTAATGTGCTCATGATGATCCATCCCCGTAAGCAGATGGGCCACCGCATTGTGCACAATCTGCAGTCTCCTGATGACACCGGACCCCAAACCTGTGCACCACCTCCCCCAGCAACTGCATGTACATGTTGAACAGGAGGGGAGACAGAATAGAACCCTGCGGGATTCCAGAGGGAAGGTCCCTGGGGGATGATGAACAATGTACCACCCATGGAGATCTTCCGGCTAGGAAGGAATGGAACCATTGAAGAACGGTCCTGTCCACCCCAGCTAGGTCCTGCAGGTGAGTCACCAATTCCTCATGATCAACTGTGACGAAAGCCACTGACAGGTCCAGTACAATCAGCAGAGTCAAATTGCCCCTGTCTAACTCCACCGGCAGGTCCTCGACCAAAGCCACAAGTGCAGTCTTAGTGCCATAACCTGGACAAAAGCCAGACTACAAAAAGTCCAAGAAAACGGTGTGATCTAGATGTGCCTGGAGCTGCTGAGCCACTACACATTAAATAACCTTGCCTAAAAAGGGAAGATTAGAAACAGGCCGATAACTGGTGGGAGAACCAAGATCAAGTGATGACTTCTTGAGCAGGTGCTGGACCACGGCCTCTTTTAAGAAATCTGGCACCTTGCCCTCCTGCAGGGAGGCATTGATCACCTCAGCCAGAAATGGTCCCAATGTCTCGCAGTTGGCCTTCACCAGTCAGGACTGGCAAGGATCTAATTCACGTGTAGTGGCTCTGACAGACCCAAGCACGTCCCCCACATCAGGAAGCAACATCAACTGAAACTGATCCACAAAAAATGACAAGATGGGGCATTCACACCCTCTGACTCTGCCACCTCCTCAGAAAAGGCAGAATTGAAGTCATGGTGAATACGAGTAATTTTATCTGCAAAATATGCCATAAACATATCACAATGGGCACTGGGTGACTCCAGTTCCAGGTTGAGATAGGTTGGACTCACCAGACTCCTCACCACCCAAAAAAGCTCCACTGGATGAAACTTAGCAGAGAGTCACAGCTGTACTGTGATCGCTTTGGTCCAACAGTCATGAACCCTATTAATCCACCCTGAGAAATTCCCCTTTCTTGCCAGATATTTCAGTGTCATAAGACTTTTGCAGTCCACTCCTTATCTGATTCACACTGTGGAGTGCGCAACTGTATGTTTCTGTTAGACTGGCTCTATCTAGCTACCACAACAGCCCCTGAGTAGCTTTAGAGGAGACCAGTGGCTTCTTTACCTCTTTAATAAAAGACTTTATTGTAAAGGAAAGACAGGCTGCTTTTAGACGTGCCTCACACAGCCTCATTTTGCACAGGGTGTGTGTGTGTGTGTGTTAGATGTTCCCCTGTCATTACTGGAATTTGGGAGGCTGCCATTTGAAACAGTGGCCACAGCAAACTTGCGCTCAGTTGGAGATGCTGACTTGTACCCACATAATCAAGGTTTTACACTCAGAATCTCCAATCAAGCACTAGTTTGCCATGGCCACTGTTTCAAATTGCAGCTATCTGACTTCTGGTAATGGTGGGGGAATGTCTAAATCCCGTTGCATTTGTGCAGTAAAGGCCAGGAGAGGGGTTAGATCCAGGGGCTGGGGAGTTCCCTGCAATTCACAATGTGGGGAGCCGCTCAATCAGCAGTACCTCTGGGCAGTGGTACATACCGTCCAGAGTCAAGAAGAGAGGAGGGGAGGAAGGCATAGTATCCTGTAGGGAGCCACACCTCCTCTCCCCAGAGAACCAAGATGGCCACTGGACTCTGCAACCAGGACATGGATTACTGGTAAACCAGCCTCCCTGCTCCCCCCCACCCAACCTCCCATTTATACCCTTCCTTCCTTCCTTCCTTCCACCATCCCATGCCCACTGTTTCTACCCCTCCCCTCCACCCTGTGCTCCCTCCCCTCTCTGTCTGAAAGTCCACCAGTCACCACTGCTGTATGAACCTGATGGGCAGATGTTACCTGCAAGTGAGAGTTCCTAGCTGACTGCAGGGATCATGATGGATAGTGGAAGAGGTGGTCTTTCAGAAATGGGGGGCCCAGGCCATTTAGAGCATTGCAGGTCAAAAAAAGCACCTTCTGTTATGCCTGGAAAACTATTGGTGGCTATTGGACTGTCTTGGAAAGGGGAAAGAGTCACAAGGCATTTTTGACAAATTGTAGAAGGGAAAACAGTAAGGACTTGAAAATAATAATTTATATTAAAATAATAAATGTGTCCAGAGCTGTTACATAACTTCCTTAAACTTAAGGAAACTGATAGTGAAGTAGTTGAGTACAATAGCATTCGTAGTGCACTAAGAATATTCTTGTATACTCATGTATACTCTTTTCAGACCTGCCTTTTCTTTTTCTCACTGAAGTTGTAACTGGTACCACTGAAATAGTAAGCTGTAAAAGTGAGAGTGAACAAACATGGTTTGATCTTTAGTCTAAATGAAACACCTCTGTTCCGATATGGAGCTGTCCCTATTGTGAAGGGGAAAGCATCCATTGCTCCCAGTGATTGCAAAAGGCCCCAACAGCTGAATCAAGCTTGTTACTTTGATGCTGATAACGTCTATCTTTTTAAAATATTGGCATGCCATACTGTGAGTGAATCTGAGCTAGTTAAAACCTTGAAGTAGAAAATCCTTGAAAATGTGTATCCTAATCCAAACCACCAATGCAACTTGACTGAAAATCTATTTATGAGATTACAAAAACAGTGTCAAGCTGGCTAAAAATTAACTAAGATGAGAAGTTTGTTAGACAAGACACAACTGAGAAAATGAAGGTTAAAACCAACTAATCTTTAAAATACTTAGCTACCCATAAACATTCAACTCAATGAACTTCAGCTCCTCCAGTGACTACCATTATCCATGCATCCACCCAAGGAGTAGAGGTGACTGGTAACTGTTGATAGTGGAGGGCACAGGAGTGGGGACTGTGCATGGCAGGGGTTCTATAAGACTTCCAAAGATCTGGGGGGAGGGATGCCCCCTGTAACCCCTATGAGTTGCCTATGCCAAGGAGAAGAGGTCCAAACTCTAAGACTGCTGCTACTGGCAAAACTACAACTCCAAGGTCTCTGTCCTTGAAGTGGGGCTACATCGATCATAGGTTTCCTTTCTAACACCATGTGGTTCTGGTTCCTTCTCAGCCACAGAAGCTATCTGTTGTAGAACTTCCATCAATCCTCTTTGTGCGGTTCTTTCTTTCCCTTTCATCCCAGTTGAGAAACACCTTAGATCTAGACTCTCTCTGAGTTGGATCTCTTACCTACTCTGTTCCCACACTTCCCTTGTACTGGAGCTTAGGGTGAGGACAAACTCTCCTCTTCCACTGAGTTTGTCCTCTGGCAGCTTGGTCCATGGGCAGGAAGCAGCCCTACACCCTGTGATGAAAACAATGGGTGATTTCAGACGTTACGGGCGGGCGGTTCACCACAGTCGATCCCCGGTGGGGGCGAATAAAACAACCATGCCGCGCGGCCAAGAAAAGCCCCAAACAGACGTGATGGGGCCGGGACCACGACCGGGAATTGGGCCAACACATCACGGATCGGGGCAGCGCAACAGCGCCCATCCCCAGCCGTGGTCAAAACCCCCAGAAGACACCGGGCAGGGGCAGGACACACACATGGCCGCCTGAGGGCAAACGAAGCAAAAAGGCACACAAGGGAACGCCCACACAAGGAAAACGGGAAGGGAGGGGGGAAGAGGGAGAAGCGGGCGACAGGTACTGCACTCAGCAAGCGCGCACACACACACAGTGGTCCCACAGCGCAACACACAGCACGACCACATGCCCGGGCACACACACACACACACACACAAGCACACGTGGGAGCACCCACCCAAGGGAAAGGTTGGGAAGGGGAGGCAGGGGTGCCCGGACAATGCAC
>QEPC01015358.1:51906-70630 GCA_003113815.1 Sphenodon punctatus | reverse complement strand
TTTGTGTGTTGTCCGGGTGCCCATGTCCCCCATTCCCTTCCTTTCCCTTCTGTGTGTGTGTGTGTTCCTGGGCGTGTGCTTGTGCTGTGTGTTCCACTGTGCCCCCATTGTCTGTGTGCCTGTTGTGTGTGGTACCCAGTCAACTCTTCTCCGTCTCCCCCCTCCCTTCCCATTTCCCTTGTGTGGGCGTTCCCTTTTGTGCCTTTTGGCTTCATTTGCCCTCAGGTGGCCATGTCTGTATCCTTCCCCTGCCCGGTGGATTCTGGTTGTTTTGACCACAGCCAGGGATCGGCGCCATGTCTGTTGTGCTGCCCCGGGCTGTGATCTGCCAGCCCGATTCTCTGCCATGGTTCTGGTCCCGTCACGTCTGTTCGGGGCTTCCTTTGACCCTGGGGGGTGGTTGTTCGGTTCACCCCCACCAGGAATCCACTGTGGTGAACCGGGCGCCCATTACATCTGAAATCACCCATGGAAAGTGGAGCCAGGCAGAGAGATCCCTCCTCATGGTGCCAAGTGCCAACCAAGCAGCAGGCAGCAATGTGGCACCCAATATTTTTTTAAATAAAGAACTGCATGGCATGGTAAAGGGCAATGTAACCCCAATCCCCCAGCATTGGCCCTATGAACAGGACAGGCCAAACCATACCAGGCCATTCCAGGACAGGACAGGCATCCCTCTCCCTCCCCCAGCTGATTACTTATAGATCCATCCACACTGAAGCATGCAGCACAGCCAAATTCACCAAAGACAATGGACAAAATGGCTGCAGTGCAGACACTTTTATTTTGCCCAGTCAGCCAATTCAGAAGCTGATCATCTGACTTACCATCATTAGGTTGTCCCCTCCCATATCCCCCTCCTACCAAATATGGCACTAAGTTTCATTTCCAGAAGATGCTCAACAGTCCACCAACCTCCCACACGTGCAGAGGTTTCTGAAGTTTCCAAAGTTTTCCAAATAACAGCTTTGGTCCTCGGAACTTTGGAATTCGGCCTTTCTGAACTGAATACCTTAATATTCAACAAATTCTGAAGTTTACCGAAGACTTGGTTTCAGCCCTACTGAATACCCAGAACAGCCCCATGTTTACTGATGAACTGCTTAATCTGCTTTTTAACAATTCGTATAATCAATAATAATAATCCAGTCCACATGCAGTAATATGATTTTTATCAGAAGAGCTGCAAAACCATTATAATTTCCAGTAGCACAGTTAAATAATTTTTCTCCATAATTGTTTTTATTGCACCTGGTGCATGTCTTTGGAACTAAATTAGAGCTGACATGAGATCTCACAAAAGCGAGAAATCTCATTCCTCGACAAAACGAGAACCAAGATAGTCTCACCAACTTGGTGAGGAAAAAAATAAATAAATCTCTGCACATGCGCAAATGGCCTCTGGGCCGTTTTGCACATGGACAAAATGACCACTGTCCTTAACATGATAGCGTCACTGTCATTAAAGGCAGTGGTCATTTACTTATGCACAATCTACCACCCTAAACCAAAATGGTGACTATGCTATTGCCACTATTTTAGTTAAGGGTGCCAGCCATTTGCACATGCGCAATCCGCTGCCCTAAACCAAAATAGTGACGACGCTATAACCACCATTTTGGTTCAGAGAGGCAGCCATTTGCACAAGTGGCCATTTTTGAATGTGCAGTGATTGTCTTATTTTTTATTTTTTTTAAAATGTTTCTTGCCAAGAACTCACACTGGGACAGAGATCTCGCTGAGATCTCTAGCAAAAAATACTCCCGAGCAACAATTTTTAGCTGCTCGTTTCACCTCTAAAATAAATGTTCAGCTGTTACAGTTGGCAGAATTCAGGATCTGAGCAATAGTTTTTGCAATCTTTCTGGGCATTATTAGCCACGTCTAGCCTGCTAATTAGTCTGGGAGAGGTGAAGGTAGCACATATACAAACCAAGTCCTTTTTGAAATCAGACAGGTCTATTCAGAAGGTTTTCCCCCTCAGCAATTATTTTGCCTTCTACATCATTCATGCTGCAATTTACTGGAGTTAATATAGCTTAATATATTTCTAGCTCCTACATAGTGTATCTGAAAGATTAAAATTTGCTGGAGTGCGGTGCATTTTAAAACTAGTTCTGTCTTATTTTGGGGGAGGTGGTAGGAATGGCCCCCTGAGCTTCTCTGTGAGCAAGAGGGTTGTAGAATAAAAGCAAACTGAAATAAATAAATAAATAAATAAAATTAAATGGTTCCCTAAGCAAAACTCAAGATGTTTCTTTTATATTTCAATGGACATTTGCATCCAGATTTTTCTAATTGTCTCCCAATGTTTTCTTGCATTTCATATTGAGGGGCAACATTTAGTATAATGTAGCAGACACATCTCTTTAAGAAATTCCACTTTGGAATGAACTTGCCAGGTTTCATTCAACCAGATGGAGGATTCAGGAAAATCAAACTAGTGCTTTAAAAGACTATAAATTCTGGATGAGATAAATGAAGTCAGTGGAGCACCACTAATTAATCCAAATGAAAATAAGGGTCTGTATTTATTAGGATATTTTATATTAAAAATGGGCAACACTCTGCTGTCCACAAGGTGGGAGGCTATTAAAAAGAAAATTCTACTTATTATGGAAATATTTAATGATATATAGGAAAATTAGCAAAATCAAAATTTGACAATAATGGGTGTTATGGCAACCAATACAGGGGAAAACGCTAAGATGGAGATAGTTCATTAGCTGTCTTGCCTCTTGAAATCACAAGAGAATAACAGCCTTTCACATGAGGAAAGGAATAATGCTATTACTGTTAGCACTTAGGCAATGCTTTTCATCAACAAAGCACTTTGCAAGCATTAGACTAACAGAGGCCATTTAGGAATAAGCACTGCAGGTATTTTCCTGTTATACTCATCTTACAGATAGGGAACTGGAGTAAACAAGTTAAATAACTTTCACACAAAAAATGCGTAAGAGAAAGTAGAGGCGATCTTTATCAGACAAACTTCTGTTGCTGAGAGTATGCCTACTTTCTGGCTATCATCTGAAATATTTTGGGTGTTAGCACATGAGATGGGGCCCCACATTGGCCCTCCTTTACTCCAGATTTGCCCACCTGTGTGAAGAACAGCCGACAGATGTTCGTCCCAGTTTGGGCCAGGGCAGCTCTGCACAGCATCATTCTCAGAACAGTGGAGCACCCAGTTCAGGGTAATCCGACTTGAACCTAGGTAATGCGCTTCCCCGGAGCCACCTATAATCTGATGGGAGGGGGCCATGGGGTGGATCATGTTCTCCACCATAGATTTGTGGTTAACACACACACACACAAACACAGAGTGGGTTAAGAATGATTTGTTGGAGGCAAAAAGAATTTTCCCCCTAGCCTATTTTGTTTGGACTGATTTACCCCTAGCCTATTTTGTTTGGACTGATTTACCCATAGCCTATTTTGTTTGGACTGATTTACCCCTAGCCTATTTTGTTTGGACTGATTTAGTTGAAAGGCTAGCATGGAAGGACACACGCCATCCAGGAAAAGTGGATAAGACATGGAAAAAAAGTTAACAGTGAGGTGTGCAAGTGGATTATAGACCAGGGAGGTAGCTGCATTTCCCATTCTGAAATCTCTCATACAAGGCCAAACTCTACTGCCTTGATCAGGTCCATTTATCCCCTGAGGGGGTGGACTATTATTTGTCAGCATTGAAGATCAAGTTAGTTGTGTTGCTAGATAAGTAGGAAGGTAGGGGTGGGGGCGGAGCCAACCGAGCTTGTCGGCAATGCCTTTGTGGCAGGGGTTCAGTACTGTTATATAGGGTGATTTCAGACAATACGGGGCCCTTTGGCCCCATACCAGAACCACCGGCTTCGTTCCCCAGCGGGGTCACCCCATAACGGCACAACAGACGTGCCGGGGGGATCCTGGCGGGGAAAGTGGGAGGGGCCGGGGCCGCGCGGCGCAACGTGCGGCTGCACGGCCCCGCCCCCTCCACGCACCCCACCGCCCGCCCTCCGAGGAGACGGGCGGGCGGCGGGGCCATTGCGGGCGCTGCGTCAGGCCGGAAGCGCCGTGACCCAGGATCCCGCCGGGGATCCCGGGCCGTGGCACGTGGCCAGACGTGACTTTTCGTTGATCCCGGCCCGGGGTCCGTTTGACCACGCTTCCCGGGACCTTCCCCCGGCTAGCCCGGGAAGCGTGGTTCAAACGGACCCCATGTGGGGATTCACCGTGGCGAACATCTGGCGCGCCGCAAACAGACGTTCGAGACACGGTGACCACAGGTGGGTATTCACCGTGGTTCACCGTGATCTTGTAACGTCTGAAGACACCCATAGTTGGCAGTTGCAGTTATATAGAAATGATGAGTCATCTCCTTTGGAGATGGCGAAACAACACCTGGTTCAGAAGCTGAGTGCAGTGAGTGTTAGGGTCGCATCCTTGGGAGGGGTGAAACATGGAGGGCAACAAGGGGCTTATGCGACCCCCACCTTCAGGCACCTGACTCTTTACTCTGGTTCTTAAGAGACAACATTGTCCTCCCTCAGCCAGGCCATGTGACATGTGCTAGGAGGGAGGCTCAGTTATTAAGAATTGGGGGCTGGCACTTGCAGGTGCATTAAGGTCGGTTCGACAGTTATGGTTAATAGGTTGATGTCTGTTGTACTGGACCCAAATTGCCGGGGGTAATTTACCCCACCTAGCTTATTGGAATTGGATAAAAGAGTGCAGCTGTTGAAACCCACATTATTGTGTCCTTGTCACATTTTGGGATGTGTCAACAAAACAATATTTAATTTAAAACGTTGATTCTGCTCAAGAAGGTATTAGATTGAAATTTGTGTGTCAATATTATTATATCATATGTGACCCATTTACATGTAAAATGATTAATTTTCTTACTGCCGCCAATGACACCTAGCCCTTGAAAGTGAAACTAATTGGTTTCCTTCTCCCTTCAGTAATACATATTCTGCAGTAATAAATATTTTGCAGGCCAAATTATACCTTCCATTTTTCTCATGACGTCTCATTGCAATTTCACTTGCACTTCAGATCCATTGTTTACAATGGTGTTGCAGAGATACAACTGGTTAAAACTAGAGCTGAACCGAATAGTGTTTCAGGGTACTAAGGCTGAATTTCGAAGTGCCAAGTCAACCAAGCAGTAGTAGCCAGCAACCAATGTGCCCCTAGAACACAATTTTAAAAAAACAAAAAACAACCCAAACCCCCATAACATGCAAACCCCCATGCCCTAGCATTGGCCCTATGCACAGGCAGGGCAGGCCAGGCCAAACCATGCCTTGCTATAACAGGACCCCCAACCCAGCCCAGCCCAACCCAACCCGATTACTCACAGTTGTATAGCAGCACACAGCCAAATTCACCAGAGAATGGGAAATGGCTCTGTGTGTCTGTTTTGTTTTTTGGCACTTCTCTTTCTATTGGCTGCAGCTTGAACCAATCAAAACTAACCATCTGCTTTGGCCAGCCAATCAATTCAAAATCTGCCTTACCCCATGACTCACCTGTTCCCTTCCATCCTCACCCCCACCAAATATGGCACTGTTTTCAGAAGCTTCTCCGAGCTTCTCCAGCTAAGCCCAGGTGCAAAGGCACTTCTGAAGTTTTCTGAAGGGTTCTGAAGTTTCCTGAGGAACGGCTGCACTCCCCAGAACTTCATAAACCATTTCTGGGTCAAAGACCCCAGATTTCAAAAGATTTCCAAAGACTTCATTTTAGAGCTAGTTAAAATAAAAACCAGCAGCTCTGAACAGGAGTTGCTGTGGACTGTGCATTTCTGGAAAATCTGACCCTGTAAACAATTCTATTGATGATGGAAAAAGGAGGGAGAAAATCCAGCTCTCTCTGTGAGGGCTCATCAGTCTCAAGCAGAGCCTCTACAGGTTCCAGGAAGATGCTGTGGCCACTCTGTCACCTGGGAGTCTCTCACAGACAGTCTCTTTTGCCTTTGCCAGGCCTCTGGCCCTGCTCTGCCATTGGTTGTCAGTGATATATAAGGGTGGGATAGGAAACAGGTAGCGACTGGAGACTCTTTTCCAGTTTCCTTTGTACTTTTGCCTCCCAAGCCCTGCCCTGATCCTGCCTCCCAATTACCGAAGACTTCCCAACTCCCGACTCAGCTCTGGTTTCTTGGCTCCTGACTCCCACATACCAACTTTGCTTGATTATTTGGCTTCAGATTCCTTGACTTCACCAACACTTTTCCTTCCAGACCAAGACTTTAACTTGCTCTTCATTGCCCTTGGATTCCAAATACCTGACTGAATATGGCCTAATCCAGGTACCTAACACTCACTCTCTTTGCTGCCTTGGTCCTGTTGTATAAGGGAAGAAGTCACAAAGAACTTTACTTGGGGTTAAAAGTAAAGCAGCTATGAGTCTGTATACACACAGGGAAAATATCCAAGTATGGTGACAACTTTACATAATCACTTTTCAGTGTAAAACCTCACTTTAAATTATTGAGCATGGCGTTTACAAATCAAGTGACGAGGGAAATTAAATTATATATTTCTTAACAAACAGTGCATGACAAGTTGGATGCATATTTAATTGAAAGACAGGCACTAGGCCAGTTTCTGCCCTATAGCACACCCTGCCTTGCCCATTTTAAATGAGATGGAATTTATTCCATGCTTTTAACAGTGCAGGTCCCAGAGGCTAGGGAATTCTTGCTATAAAGAGGGAAATCTTCCAAGTGTGGGAAAGAAGTGTCTGTCCATTGGAAGCCTTGCATTTTTACATCCAAAAGCTCCACTCTGTCCCAGGGCCTTGATGCCATGTAGTAAAATTGTGCTCAAAACCTCCTCTTCCCTTCTCCTCACCCACCACTTGCTCTCTTTTCTTTGTCTTGGCATCTGCATGTGTCTGCCTGTTCCCTGCACATGTTTCTCTGTCTCCAACTCCATTCAGCAGCTGCTACTGTCTTTGGGTGTTAATAGACATGACACTGACCTGGTTTGGCCTGCCTATGCTAGTGCCTCACCTGTGTGTCTGTTTCCAGGCCACCAGATGTGGGCCCTGTACAAACCACAGCAGGGTAGGTGGCTGATCCAGAAATGTGGGCCTGGAAGGAACTGAGGTCCAAGGGCTGCCCAGGGGAGCTAGTGGGCCAAACAGGGTTATTGGCAGCCATGGCTGCCCATCATGTTGGGGACAGGATGCCAGCTGCAGCACAGGGGCGGGGTCAGCTGGTCACACATCACTCCCCGCCCTCCCTGGCCAGGTTGGGCTGAGGAAATGTTTATTTATTTAATTTCCTGACCTGACCCAGCCAGGGGCAGTCCCACCCCGGGCAATGCAGTCGGTACACCGGCTGTATGTCTACAGGCTGTATGTCTACAGGTACACCTTTTGCCTCTAGAGTGCTGTTGTGTCTCCAAACAGATCCTCCTGAGAGAAGCCAGGTGTTTTAATGGTGGGTTTGTGCAGAGGATGGCAGGACAGTCTACTGCCTTCAGGAACAAAGATTAAGGACACGACTACAAAAATAATAATTCTGGTGTTCGTAGAAGAGGGTTCTTTGATGTTGATTGATATTGGCACCAAAGACACTGAATCAGGCACCATCCTTCAGATCACTGATGATTTCCTGGGCCTATGTGATATACCTGCATGCAGTCAGCGCTCCAGAAGTAGCATGTAGTGAAAGGATTCCCTCTATAGTCACTCAGAAGTAGTAAGTGGCAAACAGAAAACACTGGATTGGTACATCTGAAATGAATTTCTGAACAAACTAATATAATTGTTGAATCTGCAGTATCTGAGCCGGCTCTGACAAAACAGATAAGAACAGTTATTTGTTTCTGTTTCTCCAGTTATTCCAGTATTTCATTTTGGGTATTTGGGTAATTTGCTTACTTTGTTTTGGCACTATTAACAAAATAACCAAGTCAAAATAACTGGAATGCTAAAACAGAATGCTCAAATAAGTGAATACTCATTTTAGCTGTGGATAATACTTATGCAGGGAGCTATCTGAAAATGGGAATAATATATACTCCCCAATGGGAGTAATATCTACAAATATAAAATCCAGTATTCATTTCAGCTCTTTGTATCAGGGATTGAAGCTTGCTCCAGATGAATCAAGTTACACACCACCATTGCAATTTACTAGAGTAGGATTCTACTTTCTGCATCAGGTGGCAGAGCACAAAGGATCACCAAGAAGCACAGGAAGTGGTAACGATTTCACACAACACTCACATAGTGCTACTACTCACTCTGAAAAGGCATTGGATGAATCAGCCCAATGTTCCAAAGCTACTGAGGATCTAAATTCCACTGGGGGTTTGGTGGAGTGCTCTATCGTAGTTCACAGTAATTAACCGTAAAACTTGTTTGAATCCCTCCTGTAATTTATAAGCTATCATATTTGCTACAACAGTGTTCATATTTGTATATTAAGAAATATATCTCATGAACCCTTAGGAGTCTAACAAACTCAGACTTTTTAATTATACAATTACACTTGTGTTACTTAATAATGAGCACAGGTTTAGGAGTCTAACAAACTCAAAAGGGAGTCTAACAAACTCAGACTTTTTAATTATACAATTACACTTGTGTTACATAATAATGAGCACAGCCACTCACACTCTTTTCTAAACTGATTTAGCCGAATACTGATATGACTGGAAGATACTTCAACATGTTTACATGGTGCTTTTTTGAAGACTTTTCAAGATACAGTAGTTCAGTACAAAATTAATGGGAAAATATAGCATGCCCAGTGTATTCAGGGACAATACTTAACCTTGTCAATTTTTTCCGCTTTGTCATTCTTACATTCATCTTGACTTTAAATTGCTCTCTCTGCTAAAGCATCAGATCATTAACAATCTCAATGGGTTTCCAATGTCAATTCCAAATGACAAATTGCCTTCTGTACCAAGTAAAAACCCACTTCATATGGGGGAGTCTGTCAGAAGTGGCCTGGCTTCGTATAAAAGAGCAGAAAAAACATCTAGTATGAATGGTGGGGAAATTAAAATTGTGCTATTAGTGAGATGAGACACAGCAAGTGACAGATGTAAAAACTCATGGACAGGGAGGAAAAAGAAAAAGAAGCTCTAAAAAGTCATTATCAAGCACCGATAAAAAACAACAATTATAAAGTCATTATCAAGGACCGATACAATAAAATACATGGGGGAGAGTAAGTGCAGAGTTCTGCTTTTATGAGCACTTGCAATGAGACTGAAGACTGCAGCAGACAGTTGCACACACAGTGACACACAGAGCACTGAGCCAGCCTACAAACCACACAAGATCTAGCCATAGTGGGGGTTGTGCAACTCATTAGAAGCTTATATTTGCTCCCCAATGCACACCCCCAAGCCTCCCTGATTTCAGTGATTGGATACTGGTAAGTTGGAAGCCTAGGCAGCATCTCCAGATAATGAGCCTATTACCAGGGATTCTCTTATGTTGGTATCTGCCTCAGTACAAAATGTGTCACCTTTAAGCCTGAAACAAGAAATCTTGGTGAGTGCTGTTTCTGTTGGCATTCACTGTGATTTGCACTGACGTTGAAACTTGCCACGTCGCAAAATGGCAAATATTTTTGCCATTTCCCATTATTTTTTGCTACAGGCCAGTTCCAAGAGCTATGCATGCCGCCCGTTTTTTTACCCCAAGAAGCTGTGGAGATGAAAATGTGCTAGCTAAGTGCTGGGGAAGTGTTGGAAACTGTCATAAAAGTGCTGTAAAGCTGCTGTAAAACTCATAAGATTTACCAGAAAGTGAAGGAAAACGTCCTAGAAAGTGATGAAAAGTGACAAAAGGTCCTGGAAAGTGACAAAGATGATGGGGGGGGGAAATGACAGAAGCGTGAAATTACCAGAATCTATATTTCTAACACAGGGGGAAACACTAGGGATGGGCGAACAGATTGCTGTTCGGGTTCGGCCGTTCGTTTAGGCTGTGTTCGTTTCGTTCGTTCGTTTCGACCGTTCGGTTCGGATGTGTTTGGTTCGTTCGTTCGGTTCGTTCGTTCGTTTGGTTCGTTCGCTGAGTTTGGGTTCAGCTGTTCGGTTCGGTTGTCCGAACAGGCCGTTCGGTTAGGCCTTTCGGCTGTTTGGTTTGGCCGTTCGGCCATTCGGGAAATGTTGTTATGGGTGTTTCTTAGTTTTTTATATCATTTTTTGGTCTTTTATTGGGTTTTATATGGTTTTCTTTCGTTTTTTATTTGCTTTTATATGGGTTTTTTAAATTTATTTTTTGTATCTAATATTATATCTATCTATCTACACTAAATCTAACTGCTATTAACTATTCTAAATGCTATGAACTAAATGGATTATCTAATAAGTACACAGACCTACTCCTANCAGTACAAAACTGAAATGAAACTTAAAGCAATCTAAAAATCCTACTCAACGCCTGCTGTTCAGGAACAGTGACTAGCTCAGAAGGTGTTGGGAAGGGGGGCAGATAATTAGTTTTGTTTCTTGCAAGCCTCTCTCCACCCCTGGTGCCTGGAAGTCTGTTCCTCAGTGACTACACCTCCCTGCCATGTTTGACCTTCCAGTGAACCTTTTTTTGCCACCCGAACTCATCCGAACGCGATCCGAACTTACTGAACTGTTCAGCCATTTCGCCATTTGGTGTTCGGATTGTTCAGTTTGTTCGTGTTCTTGTTCGTGTTCAGTCATCCGAACAGTTCGAGTTTGGGCCGAACTCCAAACTTCCGAACTGCATTCGCCCATCCCTAGCAAACACTAACCTTGGACACAGAAACCTTGGAGCAACCCCTCTAGTGAACACAGGTTTATGGAGGTTTGTTCCTTGGAGCATATCGGGGGAACTCCTTGACAGACCCACAAAGCAGCTGAAAACATTCCACAGACTCAACATCTGTTCACTATCGGCTTCAGACTTGTCTGTTTTAGCAGTGGCTCTGTGCTTGTCAGTTTCACAATCATGGAGCTTTGCCTTGCAGCTGGGAGTTTTGCTTTGCCTTTGTTATTATCACCAGCAGAGTTTTGCCTTACAGTCGGGGAGCTTTGCCATGTCAATTTCACCAGTGTGGGGGCTTAGTCTTGCAGTTGGGAGTTTTGCCTTGTCAGTTTCACCAGGGTGGATTTTGAGTGTCACCTATTTTTGCTGCTGCCCGATCAGCTCTTCCTGTTGGTCAGGGTTTGTAGGGAGACAGCATAAACATGGAAGAGCATGAACCTTTGTTCATGCTGCTACACAATGGGCTGACAGTGCATCAAGTTCCACAGGGCTGATTTCCCTCTGGTTAAAACAACATGCAGAGCCTCCCAATGGGTCCATTTACAAATCACAAGCTGATAGTCTGTGGGCACGACACTAGTTCCATTGAAGCCAAGAATAGTTAGCCATTGACTTCAGTGCAGTCAGGATTGTCAACAGTGGATGCAATCCTCAGCCATTACGGTAAACGGGAGCTGGGCCAGGGACTTCAGTGAGGACAGGATCACGCCCAGTGTCAGTAAAGGAGTCAATATCAATTATATTTATGATTTTCTAATCTCTTGGGACCAAAAACCTGGAACTGACATAGAAAGCTAATGAGTATGATTATAGGAATGTTGATTCTATGAAACAGTGACACAGGACAGATATTCTATGTCATTATTCTCTTAAAAGAAAAGGTGACATGCTCACTTTTAAAAGGCTGGCTAATTTAAGAATGTGGAGTGCTAACTACTAGTTCTATTATAAAGAAAAATAACTACTACATTAAAGATCTGCTGTCTAGATTTGAAGTCATTTAAAAAATCCTGTGTGAAAAATATTCTATCCATATTATTGTTTTAGACGTGAAATGCCTTAACAATTGTCAATATAGCAGAAGGTTGTTTTGTCTTTTGTCTTTTTAAAAAAAAAAAATCAAACCTTTGTATACATGCAGCTTTACAGATTTAAAGGCACAAGAGATGCAGTTTTACAGTTTATCCAGAGTGTTGCTAGGAAACCCTACCATTGGCTAAGTTAATGAGCATAACATTACTGTACAGTTGAAATAATGTAACAGGCAGACTTAGACCATATGAATAATCAAACAAGTTAACCAAATGATCCACATAATTTCATGTTCAGGACTGTATTATAGAATAAATCAAAATAATTAACTATTATAAGAAACTACTGTCATTCTCATTCATATCATTGTGTAAAAATGATTAACACAGTTGTTAGAGATAACATGTTATGTTTTTTGCCTCATCCTTATGGGTTAATTAATACTTCTAGAGACCAGTGATCACTGCATTTTCCCCATTGGTGGCAATGGGGAAAACATAGTGAATAGGCGTCACTGATTATTTCTCCCACAGAATTAAGTCATAATCAGAAGTCTCCATTTTCAAAACGAGATAGATTTTGGGGTTGATCCTAAACCTATGCATGTGGCCATGCATGTTCCACATGGTTTGCCTGCATGTCATATTCCCCATATAGGGGATGCATGTGGGTTGTGCACATGCTGTGCATCGGGTTTAGGAGGATAGGACCCAATGAAATGGGGTGTGTTCATGCGTGGTAAAAAAATGTCACCACGGGAGAGCTGCTTCTTCTCAGTGCCACTTCTCCAGTTATGGTGAAATCCTGGAAACTAGTGTAGTGAACAGGAGTATTGTCTTGACTTCAGTGAGATTGGCATTTCAATCTTAGTCTTCTTAACCTGTCCCTAGGAACAGCATATAAAATCTCAGGTGGTACCAACTGTATGTCCCAGAGGCATGGGTAGGTTGCAATGTGCCCTGGGACAGAAGATGGAATGGGAGCCCTTTCCCCCCCCAGCAGCTGGGGACACAGCTGCACATTGCACAAGGAATGCACACACACACACACACACACACACACGGTTTGTAGACCCCAGTGCAGCGGCACTACCTGTCCCTAATATAGATATGCCATTGATTTGTTCTTTGTGTAGTTCTGCATTCTGTATTGCTGTGAAATGCAATGGCTCAGATCCCTTGCTGGTGCAACCTGATTGCAGTAGAGCCATGCTGATTTACACCAGCTGAGGAACTAGCTCAAAATAGATGATTACTAAGGATGCAACATGGATTTTGACCCAGAGTCTCCAGGTTCTGGGGAAAGCCCCAATTTCCCTGGGTGAGCTAGGAGGGCCCCATGTAAACTCGAGAAGCTGCAGCTTATAAGGGACGCAGGGGCAGGCATACCAGAAACAGGGCAGATCATAATGACTTTCCCACCACCTTTCCAATGTTGCCGTGCACCAATGCAGCATTGTGATGTCATGACACTCTAATATGGTCCTGTTACCTGCAACCTTAGTGAAAAATTGCCAGGTAATTTACCTGAAGGAAAATGGATAATTTCTGATTCTTTAAGTAGTTGTCCCACATTTCAGGGATAGACATGGGCAACTTTGCACTGTGATATCTTGCTAGTCACATTGAAGTCATTGACACTCAGGAGAATTGCTAGCAGTAAATTATTAGTATGGAGGTAAAAATAGAAATAAGTTTGGATAATGATAGTCTCCCTCCTAGTTAAGGTTTGTTAGTGACAAGAATCAAAATTAAATTTTGATCCTGACCAGTCCTCCAAAATAACTGCTGTTATTTTACATAGCTATTATCCATCACAGAACAATGCTTTATTACAGAGGTGGGCAAATAGCACTTCTCAGGCATCTGTACAGCGGTTCTTGCCAAGAGTGACTGCCGGAGCTATTTGACTTCCTCAGGAGCAAGAGAAGCCATGCTGCATTTCCACTGCTGCTGCTGTGGGAGCCTCCTGTGGGCCACAAGGGCAATGTGCCCCAAGCTACTATTACTGCTACCCAAACCTGCCAGACTGTCTGGGAGCAGGAGAGGCTGTGGGTTGGTGTGAGGCTTTGGGGCTTGGAAACTTTCCCATCCCAGTTTAATTATCTGCCTTGTTGAAAATATCTGGAAAGGTAGCACAATATAGTTGACTTTATCAATGCCTTTAATAATCCTGAGCAACTCACTTGAGTTTTCTGTGTATCTCTCTCTCTATTTATTTATTTCGTTTTTTTATCCCACCCTTCCTTCCAGAGGTGGCTTAGGGCAGCTTTCAAGGAAGATAGATAGATAGATAGATAGATAGATAGATAGATATAAAACCAATACAAAAAACATAGAACACCCGACAACCCAAAACCATCCCCCGACCCTTTTCCATCCCAAACTCCCTACCCTGTGACTCACCCTTTACCACCACAACTCCCCCACGATCCTAGCCCCTTTTTATACTGCTACATATATCTCCACTGTACCAGGATTATTTTGCATGGGTTTGGTGGCATTGCAAGCCCTGTTCATACAATCACCAACCTACGGGGGAAGGTTGCATGTGTTGTGCTGTATTCCTTTCCCCACTGTGTGTGCAGGTTGTGTGAATGCATCCTCAGCAATCTCCCAATCTGTACAATTGCAATGATGCTAGTTTTCCCACTCCGCATAATATATCTGTAACTGTAAAGCAATATCTGTATGCTGCCAAGCAAGAGTCAAGTGAAACTCTGTCTACATCAAGGCCAATGTTTTGCAAGCCTTGTCCAGGGGCAGGGAAAACCTGGCTAGTGGGCCAGACAAGACCATTCAACAGCTATTCCGCAGTCCCCTACTGGTTCTTCAGTCATATCATCATCATCATCATCATCATCATCATCATCATCATCATCATCATCATCATCAACTGTATCGAAGGCCACCAATAGATCTAACAGAATTAAAAAGATACAATTTCCCTTGTCCAACTCTAGGCATAGTTCATCAGCCCAATCATGTTGATACTTTACATGACTAGCATGATACAACATATTTCCATGGCTAGCCCAGGTAATATAATCATTTAAAAGTGGAAACTGGATAATTAGCGATGTACTGAATGTGATTGTTTCAAAACCACAAAGTCATGATGGTTGTGAAAAGAAAAGCATGCAATGAATTTCATATGGATAGGATTACAAATCTTTATGAATTAATCATTTTCATTTTAAAAGCCAAGAGAAAAGTCACTTCATTTGCTTATATCAGAATAATCTAGGCCTTATTTGCATCGTCTGTCATTCCGTATGACACCATACCATACCATCATCATACCAGAACATTTTTCTTTCTATAAAAATGAAATATTCTGTTTCCGTGATCTACTTTCTATAAAAATGAAATATTCTGTTTCCGCGATCTACTTTTAAAAAAAAAATGTACAGAGAATATTTTCTAAACACATTGGGTGTCTTAAAATCTACAGCTGCCCTGCCTCAGTCCAAGGCAAGCCATCTGCTTAAAGGAGGCCCACCAGATGTGTAGGCAGAGCAAAGGTGGGGCAGGCTGTCCTCACTCCGGGGTAGGGATGTGCGAACTTCTGGGGGTTCTGGGTTTGGCCCGTTCGGGGTTTGGCCGAACCTGAAACCATTCAGTTCGGCCTATTTGGGCTGAACCCATTCGGAGGGGCTGAACCCGTTTGGGTGGGTGGGGGTGTTTCCCTCCCCCCTCCAGGCTGCGCGGGGTGCTGGGGAGCACCTCCCCCCACCCTGCCGAGCCTGGGAATTCTTTTACCCCACCCCACCCCCAGGGATCGCCCTACCTGGTGGTGCTGATGCTCTGGCCCCGGGTCCGGTGGCAGCAGTGGTGGCAGCAGCAGCAGCAGGTCCAGTGGTGGTGGTGCTCCAGAGCGCTTCAGGACACTACTAGGCCTTCCGGGTCAAACCAGAAGGCCTAGTAGCAGCCTGGAGAACTCTTGAGTGCCGCTGCCACCACCAGACCCACTGCCAGTGCCGCTGCCGGACCCAAGGCCAGCACCAGGTAGGTTGGGGTCCAGGTCCGGCAGCGGCAGCAATGGTGGGTCTGGTGGGTCCGGTGGCGGTGGCGCTCTGGAGTGCTTCAGGCAGCTACTAGGCCTTCTGGTTTGACCCAGAAGGCCTAGTAGTGTCCTGAAGCGCTCTGGGGCACCACCACCGCTGGACTCGCTGCTGCTGCTGCCACCGCTGTCACCACTGGACCCAGGGCTGGAGCTCTGGCACCATCAGGTAGAGTGATCCCTGGGGTCGTTTAAAAAAAAAACAGGCTGGGCAGGGGGGGAGGTTCTCCCCGGCGCCGCTTCCACCCACACAGCCTGGAGGGAGGAGGGAAAACTGGGTTCCTCCCTGTCCCCCATACCCCTTCCAAACACATTCGGAACCCGAACTTTCTTCGGTCAGTTCAGTTGGGGGTCGGTTTGGATTTGCGGTGTTTGCAAACGGGCCGAACACCCCATATGACACCAGGCCGAACCCCGAACTTCCGAACCATGTTCGCACATCCCTACTCTGGGGAAGCCCTTCTGGCAGTGCTTCAAAATATCCAAGAGCACCACCAGCAGACCAGGCACCCGGCAGCCCAACCCAGGGGTAGTGGCCAGAGGCAAGGCTGTGTTCTGTCTACTCAGCAGACGGCTGCTGCAGCCCTGCTCTTGGCAGGGGTTTTCCCTGCAAATGCCGCAACTATATGGTGTGGGGGGAACGGGGGCGCCGCCATGTGCGCTGACCATGGGCCACAGCAGCCGCTGTGTCCATTTAAAACAGACCCAGGTGGGGCTGCAAATGGGCAGATGCGGGGGTGCACCCCTAGGCTTGTTCTTTGGGTGAGCACCTCCATGGCCATGTAAAAACACCCATTGTGGTAGCTCAGAAACCTTGTATTTACAGATGACATATGTTTTCATAATGAATGATTTTAAATAAAATCTGCTGGCTGATAGTTCAGACTTGTTACTGTCAGAGTGTTTAGTTATTTAAAATATTTTTAGTCCATCACAATAAACATCCTCAAGTGCCCGGCATAAAGGCTTAGAATTTTGTATAAAGACCAGGGTTTTCAAATGTGTAAACTGCCAAAAGCAAGCTAATTCACACTCCCTGGACTATTTGCTTGAAGGAAGCTGTACTGCCTGCCTGGAAGTTAAGCTTATTAACATCATCCTTTTTTTTCTTCCTAAATTAAGTTGCACTGACAGCATTTGCTGATGGATTAACTCACTGTGACCAAGACGATACCCTCTGCCAAGTGGGAAAGTACTGTGTAAAACAAAATGATCAAGAAATCTTTGGATGACCTGGAGCTTCCCATACTAAGAAAGATGCTTCAGACTGACTTTTCTGAAAGATTCTCCGCAGTTAATGAGTCTATGGAACAGAAAAGCCATACCAAAGAAAGGAAGGAAGGAGTTGACAATACTCGGCCTGTATGTAAGTATAGTCTTATCTGCATTGCAGATAGCTATTTAGACTGTCAAATAGAGATTAAAAATATGCTTTGATAAAAGATACAATCTACTCTAGCTGAAATGCAACAGATTCTCTTCTTTAGGAGTTTTTTCTTTATCCATCCTTTAATAGCTGAAGTTCTAACCAATATTGAATTGCTATTTAATTTAACCCTCAGACAATTGAAAAATGCACTGTATTAATCTGGTATTGGGATAAACTAGACCCCAATTAAGTCACAATAGGGGAAAAATAAATGTGATTGATTTATTACTCCAGTTTAACATAAAACATTTAAAGAGTTATTGTTTGCAGTACAGAAATAATACTAACAAAAAAGGTATTTGGGGTCAATAGTACCCCAACATTCCCAAAATTACAGTACTGGGTGTTGAATTGACTGGGGGTTGAATTGAATGATTGTGGTGATTATGACCCCTAGTGCCTTAGGCATTTAATGCTTTTATTTGCCCATTTATTACAATTAGGGTTAAATTTACCCGCAATACTATTTTAGTATGAAGTGATACAGGTTTTCTAAAAAGTTTTTATGAAATCTTTGATACCCCCTCAGGGCTCAATTTACTCCAAGATCCATCTGAGAGTTAAACTAGGCTATTTTTTACTATTAAAATACCCCATTAATATGATGACATGTCATTTGCCATGCATTTCCAATGCATTGTATTTTTTTTAACTAAATACAAAAAAATTAGAAAAGAATTAAAGATTTAAAGTTCTACATTTCATTTTCATTTGTGAAACCATGTATTCTAAGATTTAATTTAGTTAAATCAAATACAAATTGCAGTAGGTTAAAAAGGTAGATAGGCAAAGAGACTGGAATATTTTGAGGGCTCAACCTGAACCATAATGAATTTCGTCTCCCAGGTCAAAGAATAGCAGTGAACTACCATGCAACCACTCCTGAAATATCAGGGTTACTGAGTCTGATGCACAGTGTACATCTTGTTGGCAGAAACAGATGAGTCAAATCAATAGTTTATTGTCTCTGAGCCATTATAATGCATGAACATTATATCCCCTGTGAAATAGCGAAAGGTTATGCTACCATTTTGAAAATTTCTGTGGATGATCACTGTAGAGAGAGGTTGAAGATGTCTAATTTTCAGCCAAATTGGTTGGACAGTGGCTGAGATATAGCACTTCAAAGTTTGAGGCTGACATGCAGTTTTTCAGTTGTTGGTGACTAAAACAGCTGATAAGCTCAGTGGTTTGATACATATACCTAGAGGACTGCAGCCCTTTTATTCAATTCAAACCTGTAACTGAGGGGTGTCTTGGAATTCTTTTTCCCAAATGCTACCAGTAAATTAACCCCATTTGGGGGCTTTTGGGACCCATTTAAACCAATGGGTAGAACATTCACAATCTCCTTATGTAACACATGCACAGTCAGACTTTACCCTTAGCTGTGTGCTACCTCCTGCTCCAGCTACCTTGGCAGCATTATGGGCATGGGGGTGG
>QEPC01015356.1:907876-932130 GCA_003113815.1 Sphenodon punctatus | reverse complement strand
CCCCCCCAAGGGCCCTGGCAAAGAGTGGGACTAGACTTCATCGTCGATCTTCCCCCGTCACATTCATATACCACCATCTTGGTCGTGGTAGACCATTTTACGAAGTGGGCCCACTTCATAGCGTGCAAGGGCCTACCATCGGCCCGACGAACGGCCCTCCTGTTCATACGCCATGTACTTAAGTTACATGGGTGCCCCAAAGAAATAAGAAGCGACCGAGGGTCCCAATTTACCTCCCGATTCTGGAAGGCCCTATTTTCCGCCTTAAGGGTAACCTTAACCCCTACCACAGCGTACTACCCCGAAGCCAACGGGCAGGTGGAACGCATGAACCAAAACTTGGAACAATACCTCCGATGCTACACCATGCATCTCCAGGATGATTGGTACACTTGGCTCCCCCTTGCGGAGTTCGCTCTAAACAACGCCCCGAATGCCTCCCTGGGAAACTCCCCATTCTTTATATCGTACGGGTTCCACCCGCAGATTGGGGTACCGGATCTTCCCCCTTCAACCGTCCCAGCTGCCGGAGCCCTCATTCAGCGAATTCAAGAGGCCCAGAAGGTGGCCCAAATCACCTTGCGACAGGCTCGACAGCGCTACAAGACGGCGGCAGATAAACATCGTGTTCCCGCTCCCGTGTTTTGCCCTGGAGACCTGGTGTGGGTAAATCGATGCCATTACCCTTCCACCCGACCTTCTACGAAACTTGACTTCCGCTATATGGGGCCCTTTCCCGTCCTTAAGCAGCTCAATGAAGTAACCTACAAACTTCAATTACCCCCCCATGTCCGCATCCATCCCACCTTCCACGTGGCTTTGTTGAAGAAAGCCCAGCCCACATGTCAGGGTCCCCCTCCCCAGCTCCGGTGCCCGGCCTCCCCGGATGTTGAATACGAAGTCCAGGCCATCTTAGATGCCCGTCGCCACTATGGTCATCTTCAATACCTCATAGATTGGGTGGGCTACGGCCCGGACGAGCGATCATGGGAGCCAGCTGCCTTGGTCCATGCCCCTCTCCTGGTCCGCGCCTTCCACCGCCGTCACCCTTCCAAGCCGTCCCCCTTGGGGGGGTTGGGCGGGGGCCTTGCCGGGGGGGTACTGTCTATCCCCGCAGGGGGGGGAAGAGAGGCAGGCCGGCCAAGGGGGTGCTAGGAGGCCGAGAGAGTTCCCCAGGCCCAATAATGGGAGCACCAGAGGTGGCGGGGGAACCACCCCCCTCACTCCCCGGGCCGAGAAACAGCACAGCCCCGCCCCCAGTGAATGCCCAGTTGGGGACAGAGCGGCAGAAGGTAGGACCTGGTAGGACGCCAGGGGAAACCACGCCCCCTGTGCGGCGCTCCGCACGTTTGCGGGAGCACGCAGGGGGTGGGGCCAGCAATACAAAAACCAGCGCCGAGAAACACTCGGCGCTGGTGATTGAGCGGAGACCGGCCCTTAAACAAAGCTAAGTGTTGCGAGTTGGGTACCTTGGGTGTGTTATTGTGTACGGAGCTATAGTGTGTGCTTGATGGAATTCCCTGCCTTCTACCCCCTGCCTACGTGAGAGAGAGCCTTAGAGAGACTGTGGGTGTGCATGTGCAACGTAAAAGCCCTTCCCCTGTTCCCTTCCCCCCAAGGTTGGCCCTAGCTCCCCCTCCCTCTCCCCCCTGTGAGAAGTGTGCCACCGTGTACCGTTCCTGTGTCCCTGGGACCTTCCCCTCCCCTCCGGGCACTACCTCCCCACTATTTCCCCTTTCCCCCCCTCCTTGGTCGTGGGTTACGTGTGGAGGAAGTGTGACTGGGGCCCAGACTCAATATACTCACCTGGCACCCTATGATGATAGGGACCTGGGCATTGTGAGGCCTATAGGTCCACCTACTATCCTGATGGGCATTTATTCCCAGAGAGACCCCTTCCAGGTCAGGAGTCTGAGCCCATGCATGGGGATCTCCAGGGTGTGGGTGGTGCGATGCCAGGCCAGCCCGACCCGGCGTTGGGGTTGTGCCCCATCCCCCGTGACAGCCATGGAGTTTAACAGCAGTCACAGAGGCAGATGGGGGTGTGTGGACGGGGCCCACACAGGCAGAGGCAGGGGTAGCAGAACCCCAGGGACCAGACAGCACTGGAGGAAGCCCTGGACATCATGGAGGAGGTGGGCAGTGACCCACGGCGACAGGGCAGAGGTGGGAGCTCACAGCGGGGCCAGCTGCACCCAGAGCATGGAAGGCAAAGGGGGCCTCACAGGCACAGCCAGCTTCAGGGGGCCAAGAAGGGGCCAGAGGCTGGGTGGCCCACCAGGTGCACGTAGTGGGGTCACTGCAGGCATGTCCTGATGGTATCCCAGCACAGACATGTAGTGTGAGACCAGGTAGTACGCTTTGAAGGTATCCGGCACGGCCAGCCCCATCATTGGATCAGGACCACACACCAGCCAGCGCCATCAGCTCTGCCGCAGTGGGCTCCAGCAAGCCATAGTTGGCAGCTGGGGGCCACAGAAGGTGACCCAGCTCCAACAGGCGGTGATAGGCAGCACCACGTGACCGCTGGTACCCACGGGCCCCATGGACACAGCCAAAGAAGGACACGGCCAGGGCAGGGCCCCCCTCTGCCAGACAGGCTGTGAAGGCAGACAGGTTGCACACATACAGAGTGGACATGGTCTCTGCCACGGACCACACCACATGCGAGCACCTCATTTCCGGGAGGCGACCATCGGGAAAGGGACAGAGGTCCAGCATCTCCTCATGCAGCCAGCAGTCGCAGGCGCTCACCTCATACCCAAAGTAGCGGAACCCAGAACTCAGACTCGCATAGACACCTGTGCCACTGTCCGGGCAGTTGGTGAGCAATTGCACAGCCAGGGAATCACACAGGGCCATAGTCTCACATAAGCTCCAGCTATGGGTTGCTATGCCGTGAGCCCTGGGGAAGAGCAGCATCCAGCCATGGTCCAGCAGCACGCACCTGATACATTGCTAACTGAAAGGAAAGGGGGGCTCCACAAGCCCTGGAGGGACGGGACGGGGACTAGTTCCAAGGACAGGTGATAAGGGCACCGGCCGACAGCCGCAACAATTTAATGAGAACAAGCAAGGCGTGGGGTGTGGAAAGTGCATCTGCCTGCTGGAACTGAGCAGAGCACACATACAGGGGGGCATTCAACACACAGACCAGGGAGGCCAGGCGAGGAGGACACCCAACCAGCAGCCAACACAGAGGGGTTGGAGAGGTGATGACAGACAGCAGGAATACAGCTGCTGCAATGCCCGCCTGGCCCACACACGTCCGGGCGTAGGCCGTAGTCAGACCTGGTGCCACGCTATGTGAATGTTGTGACCCTGCAGGGGGACTGGTAAGTTAAGCGCATCCGCGCTGCCCTGCCTAGGTCCGAGCCTGTCAGTGCTGTCAGTACTGACTGATCCTGTGCATTTATTTATCCCAGTCCCATCACCACCTCCACCACCACCAGCCAGTGCTGTGAGTCCCCCTGCCCTCAGGCGGCATGGCCACTTCCCCCCCTTCCCCGGGGGGGACAACTTGTCCTCCGCCTGCGCCACCTCCTCCTCCCCCTCCCCCTCCTCCTCCTCCTCCATTCCTCTCTCACCCTCCACTCTCCTCTCCCTCCCACCTGGCTCCATCACGCCACGTCTCAATGCTGCTGTGTTCCCAGTTTAAATTTCCCTCCCCGGCTGGCATTGTTGCTTGTTGCCTAGCAGCAACGCTGTGTGCTTTGTCCCCAGCTGGGATGGGAATAGGATGTTTTGCTTGATTCCTGCTGTGTGAATCTTGGCTATTGGTTAATGTAATAACTAAGCATATATTTTTTTTGGCATAGATAGTATGCCATGAGCAACACAACACAGCAATAATTGTATGATTAACATACAATAACAGTAATGTAAAAGTAAAAAAAGAATTTTTTAAAGTGAAATAGTAGAGTGGGGATTTGAACTTGCAGAACAACAGCTACAAATTTTATAGCAAGCAGGAACCTTAACAACTATGCCAACAAGCCATATTAGCAACAGCTTGCATTTACAACTGAAGTCAAGGTTGGCTTTTTCAATGGCTTCTGCGAGGTAAACAAATGGCAACAAGGATGCTCCCGCGGTCAAGCCGGAGCCCTTCATAATTTTGATCCCTGATTAAACAGGGAAGCAGGAAAAATCTTTTTTTTTAATTTAAAATTTAAAAAACATTTTAAAAGTTGAGTTTATTATATTTATTTTGTTACAATGTTATATTTTTGTACAGGTTTAGTTTTTAAAACACTAATTTCTTTATATAGTAATATTTATTTTCAGTCAATTTTCTATTATTATATATGTTTTGTACAGTTTTATACCTGGTTCTGAATCTTTTATTAAAAAATTACTTGTGAATGAATAAAAATATTTTTCACTTTTCTTTTTCCAATACATCCAACAATGCAAATTTGTGTATGCATATAGACACACATTTATATATGCGTGTCTAAATATATATATATATTTATATATGTATAAATATACATATATTTGTGTATATACACATCTATACATGCATATATATACACATATTTGTATATATACACATCTATACATGCACATATATAAACATGTACATACATAATATATATATTCTGTGGATAAGATTGATAACAGAGGTAGATGGAAAGATGAAAAGTTGATGTTGTGGCTGGAGATAGACGTTTCAGCTTCCGTCTTCATCAGTAGCACACTGGGTTTCAAAAAGAGGAATGACATTGTCATTAAGCCAGCAGACAAAGGTGGGGCCGTTGTGGTGTTAAAAACAATGGACTACACCTCAGAAGGCCTCAGACAGCTCAATGACGACAGTACGTACAAATCTCTACATAAAGACATCACAGCAGATTTGAATGACCAGATATCCAAAACCATTAAAGCATTTGTTGAGAAAAATCAACTCAATAAGGAAACTGCAGATCTTCTCATCAACCTTAATCCAACTCCTGGGAGATTTTATATGTTACAAAAAATCCATAAAGCCAATAATCCAGGATGCCCAGTTGTGTCAGGCAATAATACAGTCACTGAGAGACTTTCTCTCCATATTGACTTACAGCTACAAAATCTTGTACACAACCTTCCATCATACATTAAGGATACCAACTATTTCCTGGTCAAGATTGAATCCTTAAATGAAGAGCACCAGTTTGATGACAACTTGATAATTGCAACCTTTGATGTTACATCACTCTACACGAACATACCACATGAAGATGGTATCTCAGCTGTAGGCAAGTTTCTAAAGAATTCTAATGAACCCGAGGCAGAGGTTATTACCACCCTGGCTAAATTAGTTCTTACATGTAACAACTTCACCTTCAATGACAAGCACTATCTCCAGATACAAGGCACGGCTATGGGGACACGCATGGCTCCATCGTATGCCAACTTATTTATGGGTAATCTCGAACAAGAAATCCTTAAAGGATCCACATACAAACCACTAGTATGGCAGCGTTACATCGACGATATATTTGTGATCTGGACCAAGGGTGCAGAAAACTTTGAAAAATTCAAAGAATACATTAACTCCTTTCATCCTACCATCAAATTTACATGCAACAACAACATAGGAAAAGATAAAATCCCATTTCTTGATGTTTTAATATCCATAGAACAAAGAAGGTTAGTCACTGACTTACACAGCAAACCCACTGATGCACAGCTCTATTTAAATTGGAACTCATGCCATCCTAAACACATCAAAATCAACATCATACACAGTTTGACACTCTGGATCAAACGCATTTGCAACAACAATACTACTTTTCTCAGAAGGAGCGAAGAACTTAAAGAACACCTCCTGAAACATGGTTACCCTTCGCACATAATTGACTACAACATCCAACGAGCATCAATTTTGCCAAGGTTACCTCTCTTGATAGCAGAGAGAAAAAACATCACCTACAACACATTCCTTTTGTTGTAGACTATCATCCTGCATCACCAAATTACAAGCTGGCTATCAAAGAAAGCTACCCCTTGATTGCAAATTCAGAACACCTAAAAAAAGTAATTAGCAAATCCCCAGTCATTTCTTTTCGACAACCACCCAATCTACGCAGGCTACTGGTCAGAGCCAAACTCACACCTACTGTTGACAATCCAGGCTCACATCCCTGCTCATCCAACCGATGCATCACCTGCTCTTATCTAAAGGAAACAACCACCTTCAAAAGCACAACCACCAACAAGACCTACCTCATCAGGCAGAATCTCACCTGCAAGACCAGCAATGTTGTTTATATCATTCAGTGCAAGCACTCAGGTTGCCACATACAGTACGTGGGTAAAACCACCACGGATCTGCGTACCCGCTTTAGGAATCACAAATCTGCTATGCTGACCAAAAAAATTCATCAACCTGTTGCAAAACATTTCAATTTAGAAGATCATGAGCTAGCAGATTTGGAAATATTCCCCATTGAACACCTACCAAACCCTGTGATGCTGGATAAAAGAGAAAACTTCTGGATCTATAGATTAAACACCTTAACACCTCATGGCCTTAATTTGGAAGACAATAGTTAAAGAAGAGTACCTTCTGCATTTTGCCATTTTTGCAGGAGTTACCCAGGCAGCCTTGGAATTTTCAGACCACAGCATTCCTCTAACTGTCAGCTCTCTCTGGCAACATTTGAAACCCAGGGTGATTTCAGACGTTATGCGGCCCCGATTCACCACAGTGGATTCAATGCAGTGGTGAACCGAACAACCACTGCCCGTGGTCAAAAGAAGCCCTGAAGAGATGTTATGGGACCGGGACCACGGCAGGGAATCGGGCCAACAGATCATGGACCGGGACAGCACAACAGATTGATTCCCGCCCGTGGTCAAAACACCTACAAGGCACCAGGCAGGGGCGGGATGCCGACATGGCCTCCTGAGGGCAAACGAAGCCAGAAGACACAAAAGGGAACACCCACACAAGGGAACTGGGAAGGGAGGGGGGAGAGGGAGAAGAGCCGGCCAGGTACCACACACAACAGGCACACAGACAACAGGGGCACAATGGAACACACAGCACAAACAGATGCCCGGGCGCACACACACACCCAGAAGGGAAAGGAAGCGAAGGGGGGACACAGGCGGTCGGACAACACACAAGGCACACCGGGCACAGGGGGTGGGGGACACGGAACAGGGGAGAGGGGGGAAATGACACAGGGGCACAGTTGGACACAGGCAACAGCAACCACAACCCCCACAGCAGAACTGTCCGCAAGGGTGCCCCCACAGCAACACAGGCAGTCCTGGAATGGGGGGCCCCAGGAGCTCGGGACCAAGGCACAGGAGGAGGCCACACGGCACAGGGTGTGGCCCAGGAATGGTCCAGGAGGCACACTCAGAGCCCACACGCTGGCAAGGGGGCAATGGAGGGCAGGCAGGAGAGTCGGTGCAGCGCAGCAGGTCCAAAGACACAGACACACACACATGGGGAGAAAGCCGAGAGGGGTAGTCAGGGGGCACCAGAACCCCAAGGTCACACAGGCACCCAAGGGGGGGGGCTTGGGCCACAGGTGGGTGAGGACAGTCAGCTGGACCCAGGTGAGTCAGGGAGGCTGTGCAGAGAGCCAGACCCAGGCACCGGGGAAGGCAACCATGGAGGGGAACACCAGGTGCAGAGGCAGACTGGGGGGGCCCCGAGGGGGCCCAGGGCCACAGGCAGGGGCAACAGCACCCCGGGAAGCAGGCAGCACAGCAGCATGGCAGGGACATCAGGGAGGGAGCTGGTAGCGGAGCACGGTCCCCGGGCAGAGGTGGGAGCCCACATGGGGGCAGGCAACTGGGGGCCGGAAGGCACACCAGGACTCACAACCAGCTGCTGGGGGCCACGACGGGCCCAGGGGCCGGGTGCCCTGCCCGGTGAACTAGGTGGGGCCAATGGATCATGTCCCGGCAGTACCCCAACAAGGACATGTGGTGGGCAATCAGGTAGTAGGCCTCGAAAGGATCCTGCATGAACAGACCCAACTGCACATCCAAACCAGACCACACGCCCGACAGCACCGACAGCTCTGCCGCGGTAGGCTCAGACACGCAGCAGTCAGCAGCAGGGGGCCACGGAAGCTGACCCAGCCCCAACAGCTGGTGATACACTGCCCCATGAGAGTGCTGGTACCCACGGGCCCCGTGAACACAGCCAAAGTAGGACACGACCAAGGCAAGACCCCCCTCCACAAGGCAGATCATGTAGATGGCCAAGCTGCACACAGACAGGGAAGACACAGTCTCAGCCGTGGACCAGGCCACATGAGAGCACCTCATCTCTGGGATGCGCCCATCGGGGAAGGGAACCAGCCCCAGCGTCTCCGCATGCAGCCGGCAATCCCGGGCGCTCGCCTCATAGATGAAGTAGCGAAGCCTGCAACTCAGGCTTGCATAAGCACCCGACTGGCTGTCCAGGCAGCCCAGGAGCAGCTGCATGGCTGGGGTATGCCACAGGTCACACAGGGCCATGGTCTCACGGAAGGTCCAGATATGGGGGGGTCCATGGGGGCCAGGAAGCAGGAGACTGGTGGGAGCACAACCAGCCATGGTTCGGCCAGACAGGGAGAATAACACCACAGACAGGGGGACACACATTCCCCGCATGGTCGGGGGGGGCTCCGAGGGGTCCCAAGGACAAGCTAGGTGGCCACAGGCAGCAACAACATATAGCAACAGAGTGAGACGTGGGGTGCTGACCTGGCACAGCTGCAGGAAACAAGGGCCCAGACAGGACCACCAACACACTAATCAGGCTGGCAAGGACACGGTGTTGCAAGCAGGGAGAGGTGGGGGGTGTTGGCAGAAGGCATGTAGTTGCAACAGGAACGCACAGCCGTGCACGCACAGCCGTCCACCAGGCCCCATGCACGGACAGCAGGTGCACCCAACAGTGCGTCCACAGCCGCCCGCCCTGCCGTGGGAGGCCCAGCCAGATGGGGGTGGGGCACCGGCTGACCCAGGCCCTTACCGGGCTGGTATATCCCATCCCCAACCCCTGGGGCTGCCAAAACCATGGAGCGGGACAGGGAGGCTGCCTACTGGATGCACCTCGCGCTCTCATCCAAGTGGTATCATGCCTACACTGATCAGTTGTGCATCCTTACCACAGAGGTTCACCTGGGCGCCCGCCTGCGGGTTTCCGTGGCCTGGAGTGCTGCACAGTCCCGCAGGTCCCACCATGGCTGCAGGCGCGCCCTGGCCCAGCTCAGGGCTCAGAGGGTGGCCGGGGCTGTCCAGCAGGCCATGATCTGGGGCTGGAGCAGTGCAGCGGCAATCCGTGAGGTGGCCAGGTGCCTCCAATGGGGCAGGGAGACCTCGCACCGGGCCACCCTGCTCGCTATGCCCATTGACCAGTGGATATGGGTCACAGAGCAGGCACAGCGGTGGTGGTCCAGGGCGCTGTCCCAGTGGGACGAGGCAGCCTGGAGGGCCCACTTAAGGATGGGCAAGCTCACCTTGCTGCGGCTCGCTGAGCTCCTCACGCTCTGGCTGGACCAGCAGCACACCCCCATGTGGACCCCCATCCCCATGGTCCAGCAGGTGGCCATTAGTGTCTGGGCCCTGGCAATGCCCAACTCCTGCCGGTCCATCTCCCAGCACTTCGGGGTCAGCCTGAGTACTGTTGCCTGTATCGTGGCCGGAGGCTTCCCCAACTACATGGGGGCCATGAATGGCATGGCACCCACATTGAGATACTCCGCCCCTCTGCAGGGGAGGCTGCGGAGTATGTCAACAGGCACGGGTATCACTCACTGCAGCTGCAAGCGGTTGTGGATCACCAGGGGAGGTTCATAGACATCTTCACGGGCAACTCCGGCCGCAGTCACGATGCCCGAATCATGACCATCTATGCCCGGATGTTCCGGGGGGACTTTGCTGACATGGGGATGACCCGGATTGAGGGGGTACCGATGCCCCCCTGTATCCTGGGTGACCTGGCCTATCCCCTCACCCTGTGGCTAATGAAGGTGTACCCGGGTGCCCGCAACCCTGTGGAGGCGCTGTACAATTCCTGCCTGTGTTCCAGCAGAACCATGGTGGAGCAGGCCTTTGGGCCCCTCAAGCAGCGCTGGAGGAGCCTCTCTGGGTGACTGAACTACACTGTGGAGACCTCGGCCCTGGTGATCAGTGCCTGCTGTGTGTTGCACAATGTGTGCAAGACTGAAGGGGCAGTCCTGGAATACCTGATCCCATCCAACCCCCCGGCCCTGTGCCACTGTACATGCATGCAAACAACCCGAGGGAGTACCGTTATGCCAAGCACAGCTGTGCCACCCTGGCGAGGCATATCAGCTGGGAGGCTGAGGAGTGAGGGCGATCACCACACGGTCCATGCCCGTGGTGGCCCTGAGGGAACCCAGGTCCAGCCCCTACACAGGGCTCTGACCCCAACCCCCCAACCCCTGTCAGCCAGAAATGGTCACAGGAAGCAATACAGTTGCCAAAGCATTTATTTCACCCACTATGTACAGGTGCACCCAACCCCACCTCCTCCATCCCCTCTGGCCCCCACCCCCCATAGTGCCCCCCCTCAGACCACCCTCCCTCTTCCCCTTGAGCACCCAGTGGTCGCCATGAAGCTCTGGGAGCTTGCCTCCCCCCCCGCTGTCCGTGTCCCCATCAGTGTCCTGGGATGCCTCATAGGCCGGTGGGGTGGCTGGTGGTTGGGGGGAGGGAGGGCCCTGGACCTGGGTGGCCCCTCTGAGTGACTGCACCCTCCGGAGGGCTGGGGAGACCGGGAGGCAGATGTGCAGACCCTGCAGGCATGGAGGCAGCTGGGAAGGTTGGGGAGGGGGTGTCAAGGGGCCCGGCACAGGGTCCTGGGCAGGCAGGTTGCCCGGAGGGCAGCTGCCATCACATATGCACACATGGTGCCCACATGCAGGAGCAGGGAGATCCTGATATTGTGGGACCTATCCATTTTGGACGATTGCTCCCGCACCATCCCTGTGGTCTGCTCCAGCCGCCCAAGTGTTTCCACCTGCCCGCTGTGCTCCCAGTGCTCCCGCTCCAGGTGCACCTCTGCCTGGAGCCTCATGTCCCGCGCCTCCACCCGCTCCAGGGAGTGCTCGATGGCTGCCTCCATCTGGTCCACGGCCGCTATCGTCCGCTCCCCCTGTTCCGCCGAGGTCCGGACAATGTCCTCTGCCTGGTCCTTCCTCTGGTGGCGGACCTGTGCCCAGTACTCCCTCATGCACTGTGCTGGGGCCACAGGTTTGGGTGACTGTGGCTGGTCGGGTTGCCCTGTAGGGTACACAAAGGTGAGTCGCCTGCCGNGCACAGGTCCTGGTGACTGTGACTGTTTGGATTGCCCTGTAGGGTACACAATGGTGAGTTGCCTGCTGTCCTGGGATGGGCCTGGGATGGGCCCTGGGATGGACCTTGGGATGGGCCTGGGGCTCTGTGGCCCCCCAGGGGTGTCAACTGGCCCCTTTCCCCCCCCTCCCCAGCACCCCGGCCCCTCTCACTGGCTCCGCATGTTGCGGGTCCCCCTCCCACCCCCCCGGGGGTCACCTCACCCGGACCGTGTGCCTCACCTGGTTCCTCCGTCTGCTGTCTGGGCTCCTCGGCACTGGCCTCTTTGCCCACCTGACTCTGGTTCTGGGGTGTCCTGTGTGCTGTGGGCGAATGTGGCCCCAGGCCCCCTTTCCGCCTTGCCGGGGGGGGCTGGGACTGCCCCCAGACTGTGCATCCCCCCACCCCCTGCCCACTGGCCCCCAGTCCCTCTCCCCTCCTGGCCGCTTGCTTACCCTCTATGTCTGTCTTGAATCCCTCTGAGGCCAGCCCCTCTGTGTTGGTGTCCTCCCCCTGGGACCACTGGCTGAGGGTGATGAGGGTGCTGGCATCGGACTATGCCTGTCTGGCCTGGGGGTGGGGGCTCTCCAGGCTGCTTCCCAGTGGGTTCCTGCAGGTTCTGGAGTTCCTAGGGCATTCTTCCTGGGGGTCCGGGGCCCTGGAGCATGTGCCTTCATGGGGGGCGGCAAGTGGAGGGGGTACCTCGGCCCATTCACTGCCCTGGACCACGGCGCTCCCCACGAGGCATGGTGCAACAATCAAGTCCTTCATATGCAGTCCAGGGAATCATAGAAGGGGGTGGTCCGGCCTCTGTGTCCAGACCGCTGATTGTTGTCCTGTATGGCCTTGTACCCCCACTTCAGCTCCTTGGCCTTTGAGCAGCACTGGGTCACGGTCCGGTGGTGCCCCGCTGCCCCCATTTCCTGCACTATGTCCTCATAGACATGCTCATTTTGCTGGTTGAGCGCTAGCTCCAACTGGTATTCCAGGGTCCCCCAGATCTGGATGAAGTCCCGGGTCTCCTGCAACCCCCACTGCCCCCCTTGGTGGTAGGGCCTTCTCCCCTGTCTCCCCTGTGGGTTCTCCTTCTCCACCTCCTCTTCCTCCACCTCCTCCTCTGCCTGGACTGGACCGGTGTCCTTCGGGGGCTTGGCCACCTGGGCCCACTTCCATGTCTGCGGGATACAGGGGGTGTTATGGTTGGGTGCGGTTCTTCCCCCTCTGTCCTGTGGCCCACCCCCTTTCCCCCCTCCCTTCCAGGTGCCTGGCCTGGCCCCGTGCCCCCGTTGGTGCCCCTGTGCCACCTGTTCCCCTCCCCTTGGTTCCCCTTACCCGTTTCTAGGGGGCCTCCTCCCCCGGTCCGGCTGATGTACCCGTGGAGGCCTGTCCCGGCGGCTGCTGATGCTACTACTACTACTGCTGCTGCTGCTGTTGTCCCTCCATCTCCTTCATTCGCAGCACGACCACCGCCTCCCCCTCCTCCGCCTGTGCTTCCTCCACCACCACCACTACCTCCTCCTCCTCCTCCTCCTCCCTTGCTCTTTCTCCCACCGCTCTCCTCTGTCTCCCTCCTCCCTCCATCCCGCCACGTTTCCCTGCTGCAGTTTGCCCGTAAATCTCCCTCTGGTGCCTGTGTTGTTGCTGGTTGCCTGGCAGCGACGCTGCATGCTTTGTCTCTGGCTGGGAATCATTTCCTTTGATTCCAGCCAGTGGTTGCCATCCAGACGTTACTTTTTGTTGTTTCCCGCTGGGAATCTATTTGACCACACTTTCGGAGATGGTCTGGGGGGGAGCTCTGGAAGTGTGGTTGATTTTGACCCCATGTGGGTATTGACTGTGGTGAACATCTGGCAGTCGCCGAACAGAAGTTCAGGGCGCTTTGGTCCCACCACGGGATTGAGTGTGGTTCACTGTGGTTGAACGTGATCTCATAACGTCTGAAAATACCCCCAGTGTGCTACTGATGAAGGCGGAAGCTGAAACGGCTAGCTCCAGCCACAACATCAACTTTTCATCTTTCCATCTACCTCTGTTATCAATCTTATCCACAGAAAATATATATATTAAATTAGTGATCCTCCCGGGATCCAGAGATTCTTTCTCTACATTTTATATATATATATATATATATATATATATATACAGCGGAATAAAGATATGTATGTGTATGCGTCTGCATACACATATGTACATATATACACACACACACACACCCAGGCCACACACACATATTTATATCGCAAATCATGGAGGGGTCATGTGGCGGATGCATGTCCCGGTGGGGTGCAAAGGGATTAGGGTGGGTGTATGGCCTGGAGGGGTGCAGAGGGATCAGGGTGAATGTGTGGCCTGGAGGGGTGCAGAGGGATACTATGCATCCANTGGGAACTATGCATTTGAATAAATAAATGGGGATACCCATCAAATATGCATTATTCAACCTACCATTTGTGGATTAGCCAATGGGCACTACTCATTTAGTATCCCATGAGTACCCATTTTGGCTTTAAAATGGGGGAGTGTGTGTGTGTGTGTATGCCTACTTACTTTATAAACCAGATGATTAGAAGGGACTTGAGAAGACAAAGGATGGAATCTTCTGTACATCTACCCCAAAGCAGAGATGCTGAGCCACACGAGAAGGACTCTTTTAAAGCTCTAAATGTGTAGATAAGGTGCTGGCTTGGACCTAGGAGACCAGGGCTCAAATTGAAATAGCCAGTGAAATCACTGAGTGGCCTTGGAGAAGTCACAACCTCAGTCCCAGTTCCCCATATGTAAAATGGGAATACATGTGTATCTGTCTTTCCCTGTGCATTCCCCTCATCCTTGGGCAGGGAGTGGGACCTGTCTCAAAAAATCACTCTCTCTTAGGCAATTATTTGACTGTCCTTTGTTAATTACACAATCCATATACAAAGGCTCTTATAAATTATAAGAGGCAGGAATGGCAGACAGTGGCAGTGGGGCAGACAGAGTTGTGGGGGACGGGGTTGTTACGAGCAGAAGAATATAGCTTAGCCAATCAAAGACTGCAATGCAGGGACAATCTAGAAGGAGAGAGGGTGGAATGCTTCGAGGGTGGGGGAGTTCACATAATGTTCACTCCCAGTCCCAACTCTACTTACTGCAGTTAGCTGTTTAGTGTTAACTATTAACATAACAAAGAGGTAGGTGTGGCGGCAGGTGGGTGATGCAGCTGAATGTCATTCACACACCCATGAATGTGTCATTCACATTCATTCAGATGAATGTCATTCACTAAGCTCATCATCTCTTGTGACTGTGACTCCAGATGGTTGGGAGGGAGTGCTCCCTCCCAACTGGTGACTCCAGTTGGGAGGGACCTTAGAGGGGGCCATGCTTTCACATGCCCAACATGAAATAAAGTCTGCCTACCTGCATTAAATGCCTGTGGATGTTGGCTGTCAGTCACAGGGAAGGACTGTGCTTACTGGTGTGCGTCCGTTACTAATTAAATGACCCATGTGGGTGAGATGGGGCAGGTCCATCCAGCTACAGCTTTAAGCCGGCTCACTCTGTCTATGTGGTAGGAGTATGGGAGGGGAGTCAGGAGGACTGTATAGGGTGGCGCAGAGTGATCATTCTTGTTTTAAGTTAACATTTAAAGTTAGAAATATAATTTTTAATTAAAAAGTAGAAGAGAACAGTATTTAATTTGAAGTAACATTCTGAGTGTGAGTGATCACATACACAGGTTTATTACTGCTATTAAAAAAACAGTCCTGGCACACTAGAAGGCAAACTTTCAATGATACAGATGAATGTCATTCACTCAGCTGAGCTGAGTTCATCTCTAGCTGTGCCTGTGACTCTGAGTGCTTAGAGGGGGAAGGAGGGGACACTGCTCGTTGTGTCCCAATAACACAACACAGCAATAATTTTATGATTAACCTAGAATAACAGTAATGTAAAATGAAAAAAACTTTTTAAAGTGACACAGAACAGTGGGGATTCAAACCAACGGAATGACAACTTCAAATTATATACCAAGCAAGAACTTTAACAATTATGCCAACAGAGTTCCATTGTTTTGCTGACTTCTTCTAGACTGAGGAAGTGTGGAATGAAGATGGTAACAAACTTTTCTGCATGGACTTCACACTTCATTCTTTCAACTTTCTGAGCCGGTTCTATGATGTAAAAAATGACTCAGTCAGCCAATACACAGGTCATCTTAGACTCCCACCAGGAGTTTTCCTCAAAAAACTTTAGCTTGGAGGTTAATTTATGTTTACATAAAAGATCAATTTACCATTAAATAAAAACACCGTTCCTTGAACTCCCACACAGAACATGTGCATGTATGTATTTGAGAAGAATGGGCAGTGATGCGGCACAGACCGACAACACCAGCAGTCAGCACAGCACACACATGCGCATACTCCGTTCGTGGAACCGCGATAAACACTCATCACTGTCTCTCATATATTAAATTGGCGGAAGGTGGAAAAAGGCCACTGATTGTACGCGACAATGGCAATGATCCGAAAAAGCAATAAAGCACATAAATGGATTCTTGTAGCGGCAAATGCAGAATCGCAGAGGTATTCTGCGGGGCGCAACATCGGATGCCGAGTTTTCGGAATGGAATTGCGGTGCGGTAAAAGCTCCTGCCGCATAAGCCCTAGTGGTGACCCGGGAGCGCGTAATGTCTGAAATTACCCCAAGAGATGGGGGCACTTGATCCCCATCAAACCACTTGGGTGTGCACTTCTGCTTTTCAGTATTCCATCCATGGTCCTGTGGTTTACACAACAGAGGTTAACTTCGTGTAACTTGGGGTATTTTCAGACGTGATGGGGCCCATTGGCCCCGGCATGGAAACTACCCATTGATTCCCCCCTGGGATCACTCCAGCACGGCCAACAGATGTGCCGGGAGATCCCAGTGGGGAATCGGGGAGGGGGTGGGGTCATATGGCGCAACGTATGGCTGCCCTCCCCCGCCCCCCCATGCTCCCCCGCTGCCTGCCCTCTGGGGGGATGGGCGGGCACCGTGGCCAATGCCGCCTCAGCGCCCGCCCGAATTGACCACGGCCTGGAATCCCAGTGGGGATTCCAGGCCGTGGCTGCTATCCAGATGAGATGGCTCGGTTCATCATGGCGGGGAATCACATTTGCCACGCGATTGGCTGAACCCGCGGGGCCGGCGCTGATCACGTGGTGAATGTGATCAGCGAGGACACCTGCAATATCTGATCCAATGAAAGGGATACGACTCCTCCGAGAACTCCTGGGAACCGGACGCCAATGTCCATGCCCCATTATTGATTTGCCAATTCCTCGCCCAACACCCCGCCACGCCAGCGCCCTCCCTGCAGAGGCCACCTGGACAGGGGGGTACTGTCAGGCCCTGGGGCCTGAGGAGATGGGGATTGTGGCAGCAGCAGGGCAGGCGGGGCACCATCAGACCACGGAGACATTGCCTGCCCCCTCGCAACTTAGGGGAGAATGGGGGGGCCCGACCCAGCTACCTAGGAACCCCAGCGCTCCAACCACCAGGTCCAACTCCCCCCAGTAACACCACAGGAGACTCCCCAGCCAGCATCATCCCCGCTGCGCATATCAACAGGAGAGCCCCCTCTTCCCGTACCAGCACAGACGTCGCTCCACGTGGCTCTGCCCCCAGAATCACCACAATGCAATACCGGGGAAACCGCAGGGCCAGCCATGCCCCCTCCCGACGTGCATCAGTCAGCCATGCCCTCCCAGCTGCTGCTGCACTGCTCAGCGCGCCTGCAAAGCCAGATGCCGGCACAGCCTTCATAAGGAAGGAGCACACAAACTTCCCTCGCTGGTGATCAGAGCTTTGCCCTTGTGAAACCGGCCCTTATGTTTCTTTGCGACTGGATTGTTCCCCCCTGCCTGAGTCTGAGAGCGACGCCGAGTGTGAGAGTGTGAGACTGTGCGAGTGAGTGAGCCCCGTGGATAATTGTAAGTGTCTGCATCCATTCCCCTTTGTCTTCACGTGGTGCCCTAGGAGCCTCTGTGTGCAAGGAGTCCCCTCCTCATTGTCCCCCCCCTGGGGTGCCCAGCACGGGTGACCCCCACGTTCCCTGCCACTTCCTCCAGGTCCCTGGGTTCCGTGTGTGTGGCTCCTGCGATAGAGGGGCATTCCCTGGTTGGGAATCGGCTTGGCCTGCATCCCTGTGATGAGCTTGGCGGGGAGCGACTAGTTCTTCCATACCGCCATATAAGACCCCGAGGGATCCTTTTTTCAGGCAACACCTTTTCACTCCAGGGCAGGCCTCGGGCCGGGACCGGGTGGACCTCCCTCTTCCTCCCCATCCATTCCTTCCTCCCTGTGGGGTTCACAGCTCCACCCCCCTCAAACCCCACACTGCTGTGCATGGAGACACGCTGAGCATCTCAGTGTCCCAGGCTGCCCCTCCCCTCTGCTGTCATCTGCTGTCTGCAGTGCCTCCGCCTCCCCCAGTGCTCATGGAGCAGGCGTGATCCTTCCTAACCCCTTGTCACCCCCCACAGTCCCTGAAGGGTCTGTGTCTGCGTGCCCCCAGCCCCTCGGGAGGTGGAGGTGGAGCCGATGGAGCCTGGCCCAATAACAGGGCATCTGGGTGCAGAAAATGTTTAGAAAGGGTGACAGCCAGGTTCTATTGTATCAGGGCACCGGAATGATGCTACTGCACGTCATGCCCGGAATGCCAGCTGACCACAAAAAGGAAAGTAGCCCCGGCCCCGTTAGTTCCCTTACCCTTAGTTGGGGTGCCCTTTGAACGGATGGGGATGAACATCGTAGGTCATCAGAGGGGTACCAGTATATTTTGGTGACTGTTGATTACGCTACTCGATACCCTGATGCATTAAAATCCATTAAAGCCCCTGTGATATCCCAGGATTTACTAAAGATGTTTGCTCACATCGGGTTCCCCCATACTATCCTAACAGATCAGGGCATGAACTTCATGAGGAAACTCATGAGACAGTTATGCCACCTGTTAAAAATACATTGTATAAGGACTTCTGTATACCATCCTCAAACAGACGGACTCATGGAATGTTTTAATCAAACATTAAAGGCCATGCTTTGCAAGTTTGTCCACGAAGAACCTCGAGCCTGGGCCTCCCTGTTCCCCGCTTTGTTGTTTGCATATCGGGAGGTGCCACAAGCATCCCTTGGATTCTCCCCCTTTGAGCTCTTGTATGGGAGGCATCCCAGGGGTCTCTTGGACCTGGTCGAAGAAGGGTGGGAGGAAACCCCCACTCCCCATGGGAATGTGGTCCACTATGTAACTTGCCTATGAGAACAGTTTAAAAAGATGTGGGATTGGGCAGTGCAAAATGGCCTAGAGGCCCAATCTCGACAGAAAGCATGGTTCGATAAGTGAGCCAAAGCCTGACAACTGCAGCCTGGGCAACGAGTGCTGGTGTTATTACCCTCCCATGAATCCAAGCTCCTGGCCACGTGGCAGGGTCCCTATGAAGTAGTCAGACAAATGGGGGATGTAGACTACGTGGCGCGTCAGCCTGGGAAGCGCCCCGAACTACAAACCTATCATATCAACCTCCTAAAAGAGTGGAAAGAGAGCAGGCCTGAGCCAGTGGAAGCTTTGGAAGGAGACGCCCCAGAGAGGGATACGCTGACCCCGGTTGAACCCGATGTCCCTGTGGACCAGGAGCTGGACAACAACCAAAAAGCCCAGCTGGAAGAATTCATAGCCGCCTTCCAACATGTCTTCACCATGAACCCGGGATGTACCTCCTTGATACAACATGATATTGTAACAGAACTGGGGAAGGTAGTGAGAGAACCCCCACGCCGGAGCCCTCATCACTTGTGGCAAGTCATGATAGACAAAGTGCGAAGCATGCTGAAGCTTGGGGTTATTACCGAGTCCAACAGCCCTTGGCACAGCCAACCCATGTTGGTGGGGAACCCTGATGGTTCAACACGGTTCTGCAATGATTTTAGAAAGGTGAATGCGGTGTCTAGTTTCGATGCCTACCCAATGCCCCAGGTTGACATGTTGCTAGAGCAACTGGGACAGGCCAGGTATCTTTCGACCCTGGACCTTATGAAAGGGTATTGGCAGATACCCCTGGCCCCCACCGCCCAGAAGAAGACAACCTTCTCTACACCACTCGGACTCTTCCAGTTCGTAAGAATGCCGTTCGGACTCCACGGGGTCGCGGTCACCTTCCAACGCTTAATGGACTAGCTAGCGCACCATGGGGTCTACGCTGCCACTTACATTGATGATATAATCATCTTCAGTTCCACCTGGGAAGACCACTTAGAACATCTGCGAAGGGTAACGCAGACCCTGGCAGATGCCGGGCTCACAGCCAACCCCAAGAAATGCCATCTAGGGCTTGCAGTTTTGGAGATGCCATGACTTTTGTAAGATGTCTAAATCATTTTTGTAGCTTATGATGTCATTATCTTGGCATGGACTCTTGGACTATTATGACACTTCTTTGTTTTGGTAAGCAAACATCGGACTTACAATGGTTAAAGGCTATGGTGGGCAGGACCATGGGACATCACATTTTATTTTTGCCCTGGGCTCCACAAATTCTAAGGCCCACAAAGCCTAGAATACCATCAGTGACAGACTGGAAGTGATGTGGCCTGCAGAATCCACCTTGCTGACTGCAGGTAAAACAAGCCTCCTTTTTCCATTGACTCCAAGCTGGGTGTTCTGTCACAACACAGAGAACCCGTGCTTGAGTCAAAGTCTCTGAACTATCCAAACACCAGGTTGGTAGGAAAAGTGATACTTCCCTGGGCTGGGAAAAGGAAAAAAGTGCACCATGACTCTCTGGTGCTGTATGGGGAGTCCTACCCAGGTGTGATAAGCAGGGTGGAATCCCATTGAGGTGCAATGGAGTAACTCTGGGGAAGCTTAACCCCTTTCATATCCCACACCAAAAAACATGCTGAAGCTTCACCCTCTCACAGTACCATTTTACACATCCACCTACCACACCCCTTCTCTCTGGTACCCGCTATATTTCTCTGCCAACCTCACCCCACAACCTCTGCCACAACACAGTCTCACTGGTGACCACTTTTACACTAAGCACAGGGAAATCCAAAGCTGGAGTGCCATAAGGGATGAGAAAAGATACCATTTAACTCCCAAGCAAAAATACTCAGTGCATTCAAAAGAATGCCAAACTAATGCACAATAATCTGGCATTCATTTGTTGAACACTGTTAAAGCAGAAAGCTTTGTTTGATCCAGGAAAGGATTACAGTAATGGTTCTCATACTGGTCACTCATTTTTGGCTATGGTGATGGTCCGGAGACTGCAGCTAGTGCAGAATGCAGCGACCCATCTCCTTACGGGGATGGGTCACCATGAGGACATTACACCAGTGCTCTGGGATCTGCACTGGCTGCCTATAGTCTTCTGGACCTGATTCAAGGTATTGGTATTGGTTTTGACCTGTAAAGCCCTATACAGCCTTGGCCCGACTTACATGTGGGACTGCCTCTCTCTCCGTGCTCTGGAGCGGCACCTGAGGTCCACTGGGAGCGCCCTTCTTGAGGACCCCTGTGTGGCTCAGGGGCCACTATGGAGAGGGCATTCTCGGTGGCTGCACCTAGGTTGTGGAATTCCCTCCCAGTGGAGGCCTGGGTGGCACCGGATCTTTCCCTCCTTGTGTATGTGTAAAACCTGGCTGTTTCATCTGGCTTTTGGCAAGGGAGATGGGGTGTTGGGTGGGCTGGGATGGAAGGGTTTGGTTCTGTGCTTTATCTTTGTTTTTTACTGATTTTCTGTGTTTTAACATTGTAAGCTGCCCCAGGCTGCTTGGAGCAGGAGGGGCAGGGTAGCAAATGATTTTATGAAATAAAATTAAAAAAATAAATGTTTAGCTTTAAGCATACATCTGTTCCTGCAAGCATGGTTTGTGGTCCTGGAAAGCACGCATGTACAGTAGAGCTGTAGTGGCATGCTGCCGCGGCAGCTGTTACCGATGGAAACCCCTATTCCGCACATCGCGGCACAGGTCGGCAGAGGCTGCTTTCCGATGGCTGAGGCGGCGGCTTGCTGCTAATGTTGCCGCATCATCGGAACTGATTGGCGGGAGTGAAACTTTTGTGGATTCCCAGTAAGAAGCGGCACCACCTCCCCTTTCCGTCTGCCTCAGCATCTTTGTGATTAATCTGATCATTGTATCATGTTTCCGCCACCAGACCACCCTGAATACAAGTTATCGCGAGACCCGGCGGCATGATTCATTGGCCAATTTCATTGTCTAGGGCTTTTTCATTTCATTGGCTAGTGCTTTCACAGAGAGACATGTCCTGCCTTCACCATTAAGTATAAATAGGTGTGTTTGTAGCTTGTTTCTCCCTCTTGATCCCCAATCGCAGTGAGAGTGAGTGACTGTTGGAGCCGCACCGCCAGTGTCTGTGTTTGTTAACACACTCTGATCTTCTGCGCTCCGTGACAAAGCACCGCATAGCGACTCGAGGAGAGAGAATCCTATCCCTTCCTCCTAATTCATAGAATACCATCCATTTTGGATAACCTAAGAAGGCTTTTGTGTAAGTGCTTGAACTTTTATTCTAATTCTTCAAAACGGGGTGTTTATTTAACAGCTAATTTAGTGCTAAAGCAGCTAAAGTAATTTTGGTACAGCTGCACTTTACATTTTCCATTATCCTTTTTTGTAATAAATGTACACATATGTTGTTTATTGCTGTGAGCCTTTTATGTTTATCGCTAGGTTTTGGTTGATATTTTTTGTGGTTGCTTGCTATTGTTAGGTTTTGGTTGATATTTTTTGTGGTTGCTTGCTATTGTTAGTGCTCTAGTTGTGCAATGCATAGCCGGAGGTAGCAGTGGAATCCGCAGAATCTGCCGGCGAGCCTGGAGCATGGACTCGGGGAGGGTCGGGGAAGCACATGGTGAAATAGACATGGCTGGCGGGGAGGGCTGCCACGAGAGTCCCCATGGGGCGAGTCGGAGGAGGGGGTCCCTGCTCCAGGGTCACTGGTGGATTCTTCCCCTCCCTCTGGCCATGTCTATTTCCCCGTGTGCTTGCTTCCCCGACCCTCCCCGAGTCCCTGCTCCAGGCTCACTGGCGGATTCTTCCCCTCTCCCCGGCCGTGTCTATTTCCCCATGTGCTTGCTTGCCCGACCCTCCCCAAGTCCATGCTCCAGGCTTGCCGGTGGCTTTGGGGCCTTCCACGCGGAAATAGACACAGCCGGGGGGGAGGGGCTGCCCAGAGAGTCACCCAGGGAGATCCTGCAGGAGGGGGGGGATAGCCGGTAGCCGTGGAAGACTCAGGTCCCTGCAGTCCCTCTACAGGCAGCACCTCCACAACCACCTGGCCATCTCAATTTCCCCGTGTGATTCCCTGACCCTCCCTGAGTCCTTGCTCCAGGCTCGCCGGCAGATTCTTCCCCTCTCCCCGGCTGTGTCTATTTCCCCATGTGCTTGCTTGCCCGACCCTCCCCAAGTCCATGCTCCAGGCTCACCGGTGGCTTTGGAGCCTTCCACGGCTACCGCCGGCGACTTCTGAGCCTGACCCAAGTCTCATAGCCGGTAGCCGCGGAAGGCTCAGAAGCCGCTGGTGAGCCTGGAGCATGGACTTGGGGAGGGTTGGGGAAGCAAGCACACGGGGAAATAGACATGGCCGGGGGGGAGGGGCTGCCCGGAGAGTCACCCAGGAAGATCCTGCAAGAGGTGGGGAATAGCCAGTAGCCACAGAAGACTCGGGTCCCTGCAGCCCCTCTACAGGCAGCACCTCCGCAACCCCCCGGCCATCTCAATTTCCCCATGTGATTCCCCGACCCTCCCCGAGTCCCTGCTCCAGGCTCGCCGGCGGATTCTTCCCCTCTCCCCAGCCGTGTCTATTTCCCCATGTGCTTGCTTCCCCAACCCTCCCTGAGTCCCTGTTCCAGGCTCACCAGTGGATTATTCCCCTCCCCCCCGGCCATGTCTATTTCCCCGTGTGCTTGCTTCCCCGACCTTCCCCGAGTCCCTGCTCCAGGCTCACCGGCGGATTCTTCCCCTCCCACCCCTGGCCGTGGTTATTTCCCCATGTGCTTGCTTCCCCAACCCTCCCTGAGTCCCTGCTCCAGGCTCGCCGGCGGATTCTTCCCCTCCCCCCCCAGTTGTGTCTATTTCCCCATGTGCTTGCTTCCCCAACCCTCTCTGAGTCCATGCTCCAGGCTCACCGGTGGCTTCTGAGCCTTCCGCGGCTACCGGCGGCGGCTTCTGAGCCTGACCCAAGTCTCATAGCCGGTAGCCGTGGAAGGCTCAGAAGCCGCCAGTGAGCCCTGGAGCATAGACTCGGGGAGGGTCGGGGAAGCAAGCACACGGGGAAAGATACATGGATGGGGGGAGGGGCTACCCAGAGAGTCACCCAGGGAGAGCCTGGGTGAGCCTGGGTGACCAATCCCGCAATCAGGCAGGCACTGGTGGCAGTGTCTTTTCAAAAAAGATAAAAATCACCGCCAGATAAGTGTGGCTCGAGGTTGCTACCTTGCAAGCAATGGTTCTGCTAGCTGGCTCCAAACATTCTCACAAAAGTGATGCTCTCGGGTGCCGTTATATACACAGTCATATCAACCATTGATTACATTTTTAACAATCACACGAATGATGACAGTCTCTATGCCACACAGAGTAAACAATGAACCTTGACGTTCATCTACAAACAGTAGTTTTAGTTATGTTGGCATTGTGACAATGTTTAGAGCTATCCCAAAGGACGTTTTTTACAAGGTAGCAACCTTCTGTTCTGCAACTGCCGCTGCCACTGCCACTGCTACTATTCCCATAATTCACACAACCTTCAGAGTCCCTGCAAAAACTTTGGTTCTTTTAATTTTATTTTCATGATTGTACAACTACACGATACAATACAATACACAATAATACAAGTACAATTCTAGTTGTATTTTAGTTACATACAATTGTACTTATACAAAAATACCGAGGAAAAAAATTTC
>QEPC01015356.1:825093-900636 GCA_003113815.1 Sphenodon punctatus | reverse complement strand
TTATTGAATTAGCAAATTTGCTGTTTACAATACAAAAAGTACATTCATAATAAAAACAGTGGTAACACAATATAATAATCTGATCATCTAAATCAGAATCTGGTACACTGTGAGCATAGAATAGCACCGCTAGTTTGCTCTCATCTCCCGTTCTACCAGCATAAGGTACATTGCCATAGTTCTAATGTGCACCACATCTACTGTACTCAATAAGGCAATATAATTTTCATTCAGCCCTCTAGATTCTATATTCAGAGCTGGGGAGATCCAGATATCTCTAAGGGTATTAAATTGCGGGCACTCAAATAATACGTGGGCAAGGGTCTTCATAGTATCTGAACAATTTATACAGGTTATTTCTTCTTTGGGAATTCACTCCCTCCTTCCTTTGACCTCAGCCGTATCAAATAAATTGAAACGGGCAAGTGTGGTCAGCCATCTAAGTCTGGGGTCCTGAATCTGCTCTAGATTATTATTAATTATTATTATTATTATTATAAACATTTATATAGCACCAGTCATGTGGCCTGGTGCTGTACAAAACATAGAATTAGACTTGGTACCTGCCTGTGGCTTACAATCTATAAGACAAAAAGAGGGGGGGAGACAGGGAGAGGGGACAGTGGGAGAGACAGGGGAGAAGATGAGGATGAGGAGTTCGGTCTTGGCCATGTTGAGCTTGAGTTAGATACGGCTCTAATCTAGACACTGTTTTAATCATTGGGTACTGCAAGGAAACTTTATTTGAGCTAATTAATTCTAGGTCCTTATTAAAGGCCCAATCTTTAGTTCTTATTCTAAGCTCACTTTTTGTGAGTCCGCTGTCTGGAACCCCGTCCTCATCCACTGGAAAACCAATAAGTCGGGATATTTTCTTTAAATACGCTATCCAGGGATATTGTGGAATTCCATGATGCTCTTTCTGTTCCAAATAGCAACCCTGTGCGATGCTCGAATCCCCTCTAACAATATTTTTCCAAATGGAGAGGACTCTAAGATTCAACTGTACAAACACCAGTACAATCCCTGCCTCCAATCTGAGCATTGGAAGTGGTGTCAACTTTCCCCTCCATATGTGAGGCTGGAAATAACTTTCATTTGAAAGATATCAAAGCTCTGTCTTATAGAAGTCGTCAGAGCCACATGGTATAACCTGAGAAGGCCTCCAACTGTTTGCTTCGCCTTACTTATCTTCCATTCATTATGCTTATTCCAGCGATTCTTTGTGGAGAGTATTAATCCTAAGTGCATATACTGCTGGATTGGAGCAAGCCCTTGTCCGCCCATCTGCCACTTATAATTAGACCGTGCTCCACCAAAAGATATCACATTGGATTTCGCCATATTAACGGTGAGGGTGTTTTTCTGACAGTAAACATGTAATGTTGTTATAGTCTGCTGAAGACCCCGCCTTGTTTGGGAGAGTACAACGATGTCATCTGCATATAAAAGACAAGATATGGATCTTTCCCTTACTCGGGCTGGGTAGAGTTAGCCACCAAAAATAAAGGGGCTAGATCATCAATATATAAATTGAAGAGAAGGGGAGCAAGGAGACATCCCTGTCTGACCCCTTGCCTTAGGGGAAATTCACGTGTGATAGTTCCTCTGACACTCATCCTAGCCACTGCCTTTGTGTCTTGATGAAGCTTTGTCACAAGCTGCAGCAAGTCCACAGGGATCCCCATTTTTTTTATTTTGGCCCAAAGCAGGTCTCTATGTACCGAGTCGAATGCTTTGGTAAACTCTATGAAAACGACGAAAAGATACCCCCTTATAATTACAATATATTTATCAATGAGATGTTGGAGAACAAAGCAATTATGTAGCGTAGACTTAGCCTTACAAAATCCTGTTTGCTCCTCCCTAAGTGGGTGATCCAGCTCAACCCACTTCTCCAAAGCCTCCAACAGAATCCTGGTGTATAATCAGGGCCCCGAGGGAAACGCGGGTCTGCAATTCGCAGATTTCCCGCAGAATTCCCCTCCCCCTGCGGAATCTCCTGCCCCGCTTACCCCAGCGCAGAATTTCTAGCTTGCACTGTGGGGACGTGGGGCAGGAGATTCTACGGGGGAAGGGGAATGAACAAACCCTCGGGGCTTCCCCTCCCCAGCCTCCCCAGTTGCCAGGGCTTGCCTCCCCCCCCCCCGTTTAGATAATTAATTAACTTACCAGTGATGGCAGCAACAGCTGCTCCATCCAGCACGCTCGTACTTCCTGGCCCCTCCCGACGGGGCCTCTCAGGGCGACGCAGCCGGATGACATCATCCGGCTGCATCGCCCTGAGAGACCCCATCGGGAGGGGCCAGGAAGTATGAGCGCGCTGGACGGAGCAGCTACTGCTGCTATCACTGGTAAGGCAATTCCTTTTCTAAAAGGGAGGGGGGGAGTCAAGCAAGCCCCGGCAGCTGGGGAGGGGAAACCCCGGCAGCTGGGAAGCCCTGANTTCCTTTTCTAAAAGGGAGGGAGGGAGGGAGGGAGGGGGAGTCAAGCAAGCCCCGGCAGCTGGGGAGGGGGTTTGACACTGAAGGTTTGACCAGTGCGGGGGGAGGAGGCAAGCCAAGCCCCCCCCGCCCCGCATGGTAAATCGCGCCGAGGCGCAGAATTGGGCCCTGACTCCCGTGGAATTTTTTTAAAAATCCGCTGAAGAATTGGGGCCCTGTGTATAATTTGCTTATTATTGGAAGGAGACTGATCGGCCTGTAACAGAGCGGATTGAGGAGATTTCCACGTTTGAAAATAGGGACAATAATCGCTTTAGTCCAGATCTGCGGGATCTCCTTACTATAATTAATCAGAGTAAAGAATTTAGCCAGCAGAGGGATCCATCATGCCGCAAAGTTCTTAAAAAGCTCTGGAGGGATCCCATCTATTCCTGGTACCTTGCCTGCAGATAGTTTATTTATAGCCAGACATATGTCCTCTTCTGCAACCAGTGAGCAGAATATAAATGTATTGCCTCCTGTAATAACCTGCTCCATCTCATGGTCAAGGGCTGAAGATAGAGCCTTCAACCCCATAAACATTCTGGCATAATACTCAACCCATATCTCTTCAGATATACCGATCCCTCTCCCGTGTCCTTTATAAGTGCCCCAACTATTAATCAATCTCCAAAATTTGGTAGTATAATTAGTCTCCGCTGATACCCGTATTTCTGCCCTGTATTTCTGAATTTGTTCTTCTGAGGAGGAATTATCTCAACCTCCTGAGAGAAAAGAAGAAATTAAAAGCGTCCATTTTATGGGCTATGTATATAGCAGATAGCATGTGTGTGTGTGTGTGTGTGTGTGTGTGTGTGTGTGCAGTGTATGTCAGGCTGGTACGCCAAAACCGCGGTCCGGGTCGGGCAGGGGTCTGGCCAGAGTTCTTGAGGAGAGTCCCCCCGTGACAGGGAGGTGTGAAGTGGGGTGACCCAAAAAGGATTTGCGGGGTTAATCCCAGCCCAAATGCAGCTCCTTATTCGAGGCTATGTATATAGGAGAAAGCGGGGGGGCGGTGTATGCCAGGGTGTCATGCCGAAACTGCGGTCCGGGTCGGGCAGGGGTCTGGCCAAAGTTCTTGAGGAGAGTCCCCCCGTGACAGGGAGGTGTACAGTGGGGTGACCCGAAAAGGTTTTTGTGCAGTAACCCCAGCCCAAACCCAGCTCCTTATTCGGAGCTATGTATATAGCAGATAGCGGGTGTGTGTGTGTGTGGTGTATGTCAGGCTGGCACGCCAAAACCACTGTCCGGATCAGGCAGGGGTCTGGCCAGAGTTCTTGGGGAGACTCCCCCCGTGACAGGGAGGTGTAAAGTGGGGTGACCCAAAAAGGATTTGCGGGGTTAATCCCAGCCCAAACGCAGCTCCTTATTCAAGGCTATGTATATAGCAGAAAGCGGGGGAGGGGGTCGATGTATGCCAGGGTGTCACACCGAAACTGCGGTCTGGGTCAGGCAGGGCTCTGGCCAGAGTTCTTGAGGAGAGTCCCCCCCACGACATGGAGGTGTGAAGTGGGGTGACCCAAAAAGGTTTTTCTGCAGTAATCCCAGCCCAAACCCAGCTCCTTATTCAGGGCTATGTATATAACAGATAGTGGGAGGAGTGTATGTGTGTGGTGTATGCCAGGCTGGTACGCCAAAACTGCGATCCGGGTCTGGTGCAGGTTCTTTTTGGTCATTTCTACCTTAGAAATAGATACCTTAGTAGATAGTGGTGGGGGGCGGTGTATGGCAGGCTGGCACGCCAAAACCGCGGTCCGGGTCGGGCAGAGGTCTGACCAGAGTTCTTGAGGAGAGTCCCCCTGCAACAGGGAGGCATGAAGTGGGGGTGACCTGAAAAGGATTTGCGGGGTTAATCCCAGCCCAAACCCAGCTCCTTATTCAGGACTATGTATATAGCAGATAGCAGCGGGGGGGCGGGCAGGGGGCAGTGTATGCCTGGCTGGTACACCGAAACTGTGGTCTGGGTCAGGCAGGGGTCTGGCCAGAGTTCTTGAGGAGAGTCGCCCTGCAACAGGGAGGCATGAAGTGGGGTGACCCAAAAAGGTTTTGCGGGGTTAATCCCAGCCCAAACCCAGCTCCTTATTCGAGGCTATGTATATAGCAGAGAAGGGGGGGCAGTGTATTCCAGGCTGGCATGCCAAAACCACGGTCCGGGGCGGGCAGGGGTCTGGCCAGAGTTCTTGAGGAGAGTCCCCCCGCGACAGGGAGGTGTGAAGTGAGGTGACCCGAAAAGGTTTTTGCGCAGTAACCCAAGTCCGAACTCAGCTCCTTATTTGGGGCTATGTATATAGCAGATAGTGTGGGGGGGGGGGTTGCCAGGGTGGCACAATAGTACCACGGTTCGGGTTGGGCAGGGGTCTGGCTAGAGTTCGTGAGGAGACTCCCCCCATGACAGGGAGGTGGTAGTGGGGAGACCCTAAAAGGATTTGCCCAGTAATCCCAGCCCAAACGCAGTTCCTTATTCGGGGCTACCACATAGTGGGGTGGGGGGGCGGTGTTTGCCAGGGTGGCACAACAATACCATGGTCTGGGTTGGGCAGGGGTCCAGCTAGAGTTCTTGAGGAGAGTCCCCCCGTGACAGGGAGGTGTAAAGTGGGGTGACCCAAAAATGCTTTGTGGGGTTAATCCCAGCCCAAACGCAGCTCCTTATTCAAGGTTATGTATATAGCATAAAGCAGGGGGGGACTGGCACGCCGAAACTGCGGTCTGGGTCGGGCAGGGGTCTGGCCAGAGTTCTCGAAGAGAGTCCCCCTGCGACAGGGATGTGTGAAGTGAGGTGACCCGAAAAGGATTTGTGCAGTGTTCCCCGCCCAAACACAGCTCCTTATTCGAGGCTATGTATAAAGCAGATAGCGGTGTGTGTGTGTGTGTGTGTGTGTGTGCCAGGCTGGCACGCTGAAACTGTGGTCTGTGTTGGGCAGTGGTCTGGCCAGAGTTCTTGAGGAGAGTCCCGCCGTGATGGGGAGGTGTAAAGTGGGGTGACCCAAAAAGGATTTGCGGGGTTAATCCCAGCCCAAACGCAGCTCCTTATTCGAGGCTATGTATATAACAGATAGTGGGGGGGTGTATGTGTGTGGTGTATGCCAGGCTGGCACGCCAAAACTGCGATCCGGGTCTGGTGCAGGTTCTTTTTGGTCATTTCTACCTTAGAAATGTGAATAAGGAACGAATAAGGAACTGGGATCGAATAAGGAACTGGAATAAGGAACGAACTTTGAATAAGGAACTGGGAACAAATAAGGAACTGGGAATAAGGAACCAACTTCAGCCCCATCTCAATACTTAGGAAACACCAAATGACCAGAAACCTTATTTACTTAGCAATCCACAAACATCGTCCCCTAAAAGTTAAAATATACCAGAGCCTGTAATATAGAAACTAGCTTTGCTTTTTTTCCCCTAAAAAAATCTCAGAACCCCTAGTTTGCAATTCCCTCAAGCCATTTTTGCAAAAGGTCTACCACCCCCACCCCCATGGGCCCCCAGCTTTAGAAACCTTTTAGACCCTTGAAATGACCATTGAGAAAAATAGAAAACTGTTTGCAGTAAAATAAATCCCTTTTATTTAAGCACAAGTCAACCCAACCATGTGCTACCTGGACATTTTTTCAAAGCCCCTTAAAACCAGACCAAATATATAAAAAGCAGAAATCATTTCCCTTCTCATCTAGTGTCGCGTTGTGTTACTCTTTGATAAAAGGAAAGAAGGCTAAGTTTTCCAGCTGAACTAATCATACTGGATTGGGCCTTTTTCTCCTAATTGTATAAAATGAGTTTTACACTTTACTTTGAGGCCAGGCTAGCAAAGCAAGTATTGTAAAATGACAATATATTTATAAATAAATGGAACATGAGACTTTTGAATATAAAAATATATGCATAGTTTACTTAAATTTAAATAGAAAATATCAGTAGCTTACATAGAATGGTATTGATAGCCAATCAAAGTTACATGATCTTAAAACATTTCTATTTTAAGAAAAAGCTTCTAAAAGCTTAACATATGCACAATTCATTGGCTCAAAGATATCAAGAATCATATTTTACATTCTTCCCAGTTCTTCCCTTTGTCTGCCAAGATGTTGGTGAGAAAGAAATCCCATGGTGTGTGGAATTTCAGTCTGAAAAAAGCCAGGCTGTCTCTCTCTTCTTAAGCTTGCCTGCTAGAAGGCTCACATTCCTGAGCAGTGATGTGATGACGTCAGTTAGCAAAGAAATACACTGGATTCTAATTGGCTCTCTTAAAGAAACCAACTAGTGCTAGACTTCCTTCAAGGTTTGAACAAACCTCATATTTCTATCAAGAATAATTGTCAGATTACAGAGAGACTCGATCATAGTGTCAAGGTTATTTTAACTATTAATTAAATAGATATGTTAGCTAGAAAAAACTAACTTAAATCTTCCTTCTCAGTTTGAAGATGTTTATGGCCTGATCATTCGTCATTTAGACACATAAACTGATAAGGTTCCAGACACCTCGACTGACAAGAGGCCCTTTGACCTGGTCTCTAACTTCCTAGCCATTTGACTCTGTTTCCTTGGATACGGTGAAAGTTCATTTGGGAACTTTAGAAAAAAGCTCATTGGCATGTAGCTGAAGAAGCTTCAGCCTGAACCAAGCTAATTACAGAAGTTGATTTTAGAAATCAATACTGCAAAACACAAATCCAATACATTGAAATAGAAAGTTAACATATAGAAACTCAAAATCAATACATTGGGAACACAGATGGCCAAAAAATATATGCTTATAATAGGAAATGCATGACACTAGGACCTTTAAAATAGAGCATAGTTAACCCCCCCGACCCCCCCCAGACCTGTAATGAGGCCTATGCATACCCCCCCCGTACAAAATGACCATGTGCTCACCCTCCATGAAGCTTGCAACCTGGCTAAGGATCCCTGGAGATTCAGTGTGAGAAAGAAGGTGAGTGGTTGGAAAGATAGGTTCTTTTAAAACCTTGCATGGGGCACCACCCTCCTAAATCCCATTGGATAGATTTCAGGGACTTTAACATGTAAACATTCCACGCCAGCACTGGGCTTCATCTGTAGATGGCACTGCTGTATTACAAATGGATATGGCTAGACAAATTTATCAGTGAACTGCTTTTTTTCCCCATAGGTTTTTAGAAAGCAAAATGTTGCTTTAACCCCTTACACTGTTTTTAATTTATTTATTGCCCACCCCCTCTTTGTTTAATTATTTTTTATTTTGGATTTCCACAAAGTCTTTAATGTTAGCCCAGACATGTCTCAATGGCTCCTTGCAACCTCCACCCTGATAAGATTAAGGCTTTTCTTCTAAAAACTGATTTTCAAGACCCACCCTACACTTCACAGCCCTCAGGCACTGTGTAACATTCTCTAATAATAATAAAAAAAATCTGTCCCCATTTTACTCATACTTTCTGCAGGTCAAAAACCACAAGAGCACAAACACAGTCTTAAACAAATATTGTTTTAATTACAAAACATTGCAATACAGAAAAACCACACATAGCTATGCTGCAGAATGCATTCTTTTCTTACAAAACCCCTTTTTAAAAAACAGACTTATACCCCCTTTTTAAAATCATGGTCTGTATAAATTCTAAGATGCGTTTAACCCCTGGCTTAATGATGGATTCTAACACAGGTTCAGGCTCGGAACTAGAATCCACTTTACAAATCAACAATAGGGTTAGATTGAAAGTATCATGGGTTAAACATAAACATTGTAAAGCATAGGCCAGCATCATCTGAATGTGAAATACAGTTTGTAAGCATAGATTATCACAAATTAATTTAAGTTTTCTGTCTCTGTCCTCAGAAGTCCAAGTCACACAATCATGGGCCCCTTGGCCCGGGGTGTCAAGAATACAACCCTCACAGCCACTATGTAGTTTCTCCTTCAAACAATACCCTTCAAACAATGGGTTAAAACCCCATAGACTGATGCTCTCACTATCGCTCTCATGGCAGATTTTCGTCTTGAAGGGGGGATATAATCCTCTTCACAGATTTTCAAGCCTAGCTGTTTCTGGAGGCTGATATGTGACTCTTAGTTCTCCTTTTTCCTCTCAGGACAGAAACACTCATGATGGTTTTCGGTAGATTCTGGTGGACTTTCAAACAAATCCTGGAACAAGATTTAAAAGCCGTAATGAATTAACAGTCTTTTTACAAGGCAACGTTTTGTGACACTCAGAAGTCTTTTTAAACTAGCCTAAAAAAATCTTTCTTACTTGTGAATTTTGAGCCGGTACTGTTGAGCTGTGTGGGACCTCTATTGTCTCTGGAAAAACTGGAACCTCAGCGGGGCTCGGTAACCCCATCTCGGTTTCTCTGGCAAGGGTAGGTGTGCTAAAAAGAACCTTGGCCACACAGACCTACTCTCGCCATCGTCCTCCTCTGAACTGGAAATGTAACGTTTTCGGTATAAACATCTCACTACAGTGGGGGGACTCGTAAACAGCATAGATTTTGCTGGGGTCACATTGCTAGAGAACGCCATTTTAAATTGGCATGGTGGACCTGTCTACCACAGGACCTCCAGTGAGCCTCTTCCCCCTGTGCCTGGGGAAACCTTGAGCCAAGCTTCAGCCCCCTGAAGCAGCTCCAGTTTTGCCTCTCACTGGCGGTCTAGGCTGTAGCTTTTCCAGCCGCAGCCTTTTGGTTCAGAGGCTTGATGTGGCTTGCAGAGCCACTCAGCCAATGCCCAGTTGGCCTTCCAGCCACTTGACCTATTAAAGGGCCAGATGTGTACCAGAGTCTGGCTTGCTTCCTTGGAGCCACATCCCTGCAAGGACTTGCTCCAGCCCCAGGAGCCTGGTCCTGCAAGTGCAGTGACCTATTACAGTTGTGCATAAGGCAAGCAGCAGCATGGTTCACCATCACTGCCTCAGGATTTCAAATGAGTGCTCCACCAATGTGCAGAGTGCTGAGGTGCTACTGAATCACTCTGGTGCAGCAGTTCTAGCTCCTGGCTACACCTTCACAAGTAAGGGTTTCGGCAGGTAAGCAAGATTAGTCAAAATGCAGAACTTAATGGATTCCTCTTTAATGACACACATGATTTGTAGTCACACAAACCATTTCCAGAAAGAATGATTATTTTTATTTTTGTAATGATCCTTGCATTGTTGTTCTTTCCTACCCATCCCAACAGCACATCAATGAACCTGATGGGGTGGTCTTATGTTCTATGATGGCTTGTGGTACTAGGGAGTAGAGCCCCTTTCTATTGTAGAAAGTCTCCTTTTTATGGGGCAAGCACATATAACAATGAGAGTTCCATCTATACCTCCGAGTCCAAAGCAGTTGGGAAACCTCTTTTCCTCAAAAACAAAGGTTTGGATTGACAAGTTGAACACTGCACACAAGTCGCACTTTGATGCATCACAAATTTCCATTAGAATAGAATAAACTGTGCCCCGGAAAGGAAAGTAATGAGCTACCAGAGGGTGATATCAATCTTCAACAAAGATGCATTCCTGCATCAATATCCCTGAATTGCAGGTCCGACCTTAGTGACTCTACTACTTCAACCACCAGCCAATGAGGCATGTGGAAGTACGGAACCCAACTTTTATTGTCCCAGTTCTGCACAATAGCCTGTCACTAGTTGTTCCTTTTTTTCCTAAGGATTGCATTCTATAAATCAAGGGGGCCCAAAGTGTCCAATACACAGGATTATAGAGTGGTGGAAATCACTCTATAGTTAAGGCGTGTTGCACAGTCCATTATAAAGTCCAAACATTCTATTTGATAGTATAAATTATTTTAATTTTATAACACTGTGTAATTTTGAACGTATTACAATTTTGGGTGAGAGGTTTTAGCTGTTCAAATTTCAGAGATATCAAACTTCAAATGGGAGAGAAAGGATAGATATCTTTCAACTTCTCTATCTCCCCCATTTAAAGTCCTCTATCTCACCTGCTGCTCTCCCGCTGCTGCTGCTGCTGTTTAAATCACCCTAGGCTCCACTGGACAGGAAGGAGGACTCTCAGCCCCCCAGGATGGGAGAAATCCAACCAGCACATCAAGGAAGAGGAGGAGAAGGGTGGTGGTTGATGACTCCCTACTGAGAGAGAGGAAGGCAGCTGTGTGCCGACCTGACATATCTTGGAAGGTGTGTTGTCTCTCTGATGTGATTGATCCAGGATGTGACAGAAAGGTTACTGAGACTCATCAAACCCTCATCAAATCACTATCCCTTCCTGCTGATCCATGTGGGAACAAATGATGCTGCTAGGCACAGCCTTGAACATATCTCATGTAGTCACTCACATGAGATATGTTCAAGGTTGTGCTCTGGTTAGGAAGGTGAAGGACCTTGGGGCACATGCGCTGTTCTCATCAATCCTTCCTGTTGAAGGTAGAGGACTAGGAAGAGAGAGGAGAATATTTGAGACAAACAACTGGCTACACAGATGATGTCAATGGGAGAGATTTGGATTCTTGGAGCATGGACTACGATTGCATAATGAAGGAATTCTGGCAGGAGATGGGTTGCACCTCACAAGGAATGGGAAGAAAATGTCTGGCAGGAGTCTTGCAAATCTGGGCACGAGGGCTTTAAACTAAATCCTGTGGGGGAGGAAAAGAAAAGCCCAGAGGTAAGTAAAAGGTAAGTATTAGGGACAGGAACATGTGTGATGCATTGGGAATTAGGAGAGTGGTGGGGGTGCCCAGTAATTTGCAAGAAAAGGCAGTAGAGAAGCCATTGGGGTGTAATACTCATGGTCTCCGGTGTCTATACTCTAATGCACAGAGTATGGGAAATAAGCAGGATGAACTTGAATCATAATACAGGAAGGTAAATGTGATTTAATAGGTATTACTTTGACTTGGTGAGATGAGACTCAATACTGGAACGTATTAATTGAAAGATATAACTTGTTCACAAAGAACAGACAGAACGGAAAGTGAGAAGGAGTAGAATTATATGTTAAAAATGTATACACCTGCACAGAAATCCACAAATCTGAGCATGGAAGACCTGTAAAAGGAGAGAAAAATAAAAGTGATATTGTTGGAATCTACCACAGACAGCCAAACCAAGAAGAAGATGTGGGTGATGCTTTCCTAAACCAGATTACAAAACTTTCACAGAGGGAAGACATGGTAGTAATGGGGAACTTCAACTACCCTGATATCTGTTGGAAATAAAACTCTACTAAGAATGGAATATCCAATATATTCTTGCCTTGCCTTGCCGACAACTTCATCTTTCAGGAGGCAGAAGGAGGAACGAGGGGGTCGGCTATCTTGGACTTGATTCCTACCAACAGGGAAGAATTGGTCGATGAGGTGAAAGTAGTGGGAACGTTGGGTGGAAGTGATCATGTCATCTTGGAATTCAGGATGTCAATGAAAGGGAAAACTGAGCTTAATCAGACATGTACCCTGGACTTTAGGAAAGCTGATTTTAACAAACTCAGAGATAAACTAAGTGGGATCCCATGGCTAGAAAATCTAAAGGAGAAAGGAGTCCAAGATGGGTGGGAGTTTCGGAAAAATGAGATACTGAAAGCACAATTGTAAATAATTACAATGAGAAAGAAAAATGGGAGACATCTAAAGAACCCATTGTGGCTGCATAAGGAACTTTCTGAGGAGCTGAGAATTAAAAAGGACATGTATAAAAAATGGAAGGGGGAACAAATCACTAAGGACGAGTATGGACAAGTAGCCCAGACATGTAAGGACGGTGTCAGGAAGGCTAAAGCTCAGAATGAGCTGAGGCTTGCGAGAGATGCTAAGAACAACAGAAAGGGGGGTTTCAGCTATGTCCGAAGCAAGTACAAGGAAGTGTTAGATCCGCTGTTTGGTGAAGATGGTGAAATGTGAACAGATGACAGAGAGAAGGTGGAATTGCTCAATTCTTATTTTGCCTCCATCTTCTCTCACAAGGGAAACTATGTCCAACCTGGCAAGAGTAGCACTAATGATGAAGGGAAGGAATTGCACCTCAGGGCAGGTAAAGAGATGGTAAGAGAACACCTAGCTAGATTAAAAGAGTTCTAGTCATTGGTGCCAGATTAATTACATCCTAAGGTACTGAAGGAACTTTCAGATGTAATCTCAGAACCTCTGTATATAATCTTTGAGAACTCTTGGAGAACAGGTGAGGTGCTAGAAGCATGGAGATGGGCAAATATTGTCTCTATCTTCAGGTCAGCCTGATATCAATACCTGGAAAGACTCTAGAATACATTATAAAAAACTCAACATGTAAGCATTTAGAAAACAATGCTGTGATTACTAGGAGCCACCATGGGTTTGTCAAGAAGAAATCATGCCAGACTAATCTTATTTCCATTTTTCATTGAGTTATTAGTTTAGTAGATCATGGGAATGCCAGGAACGTAGTATATCTTGATTTCAGCAAAGCATTTGACTAAGTCCCGCATGATATTCTCCTTGACAAACGGGTAAAACATGGGCTAGATGATACTACCATTAGGTGGATTTACAGCTGTTTGAAGAACCATACCCAGAGTGCTCACAAATGGCTCCCCATTAATCTGGAGCGAAGTATTGAGTGGGTTGCCTCAGGGCTTGGTTCTGGGAGGAGGGTGGACAAAGTAAGCACGTGTCTGTGTGTGCATGCACCTTGGGGGAGGGAGCAAGTGAGTGTGGGTGTGTGGTTCATAAAAGAGGGGGCAGCCCTGAGGGCCTGAAGCGAGTGTGGCTGGGAGAGCAGTCCTGAGGGTAGTGGGAAGTCCTGAGGGTGGCAGCTGAAGGGTGCTGCCGAAGGGTGAAGAGCCGTTGGTGGGCCGTTAGCGGTCAGAGGCGGTCAGCCCCGATATTTGATGGCCTTCTGGAGTAGAGAGAGTGTTTCACCCTGATTCCTTTTGAGGAAGAGGCTCGAATTTTGCAAAGGCTACCTTTGATGTGCTGAGCCTGTAGATGTCTTGCCTCTGTAGTGCAGATCCTTTGCTCTGCATCTACGATGCGGAAGTCCAGCTCTTCCATTTTTGTGTGGGTGTGAATTAAGGGTGGCTTTTATTTCACTCATGTCTTGAATTATTTTTTCTTTATCTGTCCTTCCTTTTAGGAGCTCATTTTTTATTACATTTAGAAACTCCTGCAGGTCTTTCGAGGCAGGCCTTTCGGCAGAGTCTGCCCTGGCTACCATATTGTCTGTCTCTATCTCCTCAGGGGATGTGGAGGCCTGTGAGGTGGGTGTGCTTAGGACCTCACAGAATTCTTTTACTGTGCCTCTCTTCAGCTGTTTGTGGGGCTCAGTCATCTTAACTTTATTTTATTTTTTACCTTTGACCTCAGTTTGGGTGTCGGTGGGGTATTATTTTTTTGAAAGGTTGTGCCAGTCTCAGGGAGCCCCGTCTCTCTGCATCTATCCCTGTGTCTCACGCATGCACACCCCCTCAATCTTGTTGAACCAGAATCATTCGATCACATGTTTCGTAGATGTCCTAGTTACTGTTCTAGAAGATCAAAATATATTATGCCTTTTATTGTTAAACTGGCTTCGCTAAATGATAAGAATTTGCTTATGTATCTTCTTGCGGATAAGGATCCTTTTATTTCTCTCTCACGTTGCTAAATTCTGTTTTATATTGTTTTCTTTTGGAAAGTAGATGCTGTTTATGGTATTGATTCTGTGTCTTTGTCAAAAAGAGGTTATGGGCCTTTTGGGGCTCATAGTGCTTGGTTGTTTTGTGATTGGCTCTTTTGTTATGTTTTTGTAATGACTACAGCTTATACAATAAATGTTTATTAATTATTTATTATATTATTATTATTATTATTATTATTATTTATTTTATTATAGGGATGCTCTGTTCCCCCAGTGAGAGTGGGGGAGGGAGGGAGAGGGGGATCTTTCCCCTAGGTCTGACCCACGTGAGGGTTGCTGTTTGCCCCCCAATGATAAAGATATGGGGGGTGTAGGATCTCCCTTGCCTTTCAGGCGGGACAGCCACCAGGAGGGTTGGGGGGGTGGTCTGCATCCATTGCAAGGTGTACTGGGTCGGGGGAATTATGGTCCTTCCAGGAGGCTGGTTAGATCTGCGAAATGGGAGAGGTGTCTGGGAGGCGAAATGGGAGAGGAGGCTGTCCCTCTAACTGGCCCCCAGGCAGGTGGCGAGGTGGGTGATGATCGGAGGGCCCCTGACCTGGGTCTGATGCCACTTAATGTGAGGTAATTTGTAAATAAGTCAACTACGATAGAGAAACTAATCCTGGACCAGGCAGCTGACCCCGTATGCATTACGTAGACCTGGTGAGTTGGGGCTTATCATGGCTGACCTGGGTATTCCATACAGCATCAGCCACGACCAGAGGGGCCAGGGGGCCTGTAGCCATTATTTTTAAGGATACATGGGCTGGGAGGAGGTATCCTGTGAAAGCTATTTCAGGCACTGAGGACCTCCATCTTGTGACTGATTTGGCTGGAAACAGATTAGGGCTGCTGCTAGTATACCATGCACCTACCTGTACGGCAACATCTCTGCACTCTCTAGCAGAGCTGGTGTCGGAGATGGTCTTGTGGTCCTGGGGGACTTCAACATTCACACCGATGCGAGCCTTCCGGGGGGACAGCATGAGTTTATGGCCATAATGGGAACCATGAGACTGTCCCCAGATGGTTGTTGGCCCAAGACATGATGGAGGGTATACCCTAGACCTGATATTTTCCACAGGCCTTGAGGCTGGGATCCGTTGGTGGGGAAGATGTCAGCAGTCCCCTTGTCATGAACAGATCATTACCTCCCCATGTATCTCCTGGCACATGTCTGCCTCCGGAAAGGTGCAGAACCAGTTTGGTTGGTTCACTCCTGGAGACTTATGGAATCAGAGAGGTTCCAGAATGCTCTTGGGGAGTTACTCTCCAATCTCGATGATCGTTCACTTGATGACCTCGTGGCTCTCTGGAATACCCTGCTGAGGCCATTGACCGAATGGCTCCTAAGAGTCCACTCCCTGCCTGCCGAAAACACAGGTCCCCCTGGTTTATGGAGGACCTGCAGAAGATGAAGCAGGAAGGGAGGCATTTGGATCGATGGTGGCGTCGCTCTCGTGCTGAAGCCAACTGATTGCGCCATAGAGTTAGCTTATGAACCTATGCCATGGCTGTGCGGGCAGCAAAGAAGAGGTCCTTTGCTGCTTTCGTACCATCCACAAAGTTGCGTCCAGGTGAGCTCTTCCGGGTGGTCAGAGGGCTGGTCAGTCTGGCCTCCCTTTGCCTGGAACCGGAATCTTCGAGTGCTCACTGTGACGTGTTTGTTTACTTTTGGGGGGATAAAATCACTCAAATTCACCATGACTTCAATGCCACACTTGCAGCAGTAGGAGAACCAGAGGTGCTGGAAGTCCCACTTTATGAGATCAGTTCCAGTTAGAGCCACCTGTTGTGAACTGGACCCATGCCTATCCTGGCTGGTTAAGGCCAGCCTGGAGTTTTTGGGACCGTTGCTGGCTGGGGTGGTCAATGTCTTCCTTGGGGAGGGCAGAGAGCCAGGCTGCCTCAAGGAGGCAGCGGTGTGGCCTCTGCTCAAGAAACCATCATTAGACGTTGATGCCCTGGCCAGTTATCGGCCAGTCTCTAATCTTCCCTTTTTAGGTAAGGTTATTGAGTGGGTGGTGGCTCAGTAGCTTCAGGGGCATCTGGACTGTGCCAGTTTCCTGGATCCCTCACAGTCCAGCTTTCATCCAGGTTTTGGCACAGAGCTTGCGCTCGATGACCTCCTCCATGAGTTGGACCAGGGTCGGTCGACCCTGTTAGATCTCTTAGCTGCATTTGATACCATTGACCATGAGATGTTGGGGACTTGCTTGCGGGACCATTCTTGAATGGTTCTGTTGCTTTGTGGCCAGAAGAACTCAACATATGGTGCTGGGTGACTGTTTATCATCTCCCTGGGACCTCACTTGTGGAGTCCCGCAAGTTTCTATTTTCTCCTCTCTCCTGTTCAATGTGTACATGCAGCCTTTGGACAAGGTCATCAGAGGGTTTGGTGTGCGGTGTCATCAGTATGCTGATATACTGCTATAGCAGGAGGGGGCAGCCAAGAAATCAAATGAAATAAATAAAAATGTAGTTACACATATTGTGCTTGCTTACAAACTTGGGCTCCATGCACCTGCAAATTACCTTGGTCTTTCATCCCCAATCCTCTTCCTCTGCAGGTTGGGGGCAATACTGAAGTCAAGAACAGGAGAGCGTTAGGGGGCAGCTTACTGTCCCCTCAACCCCTCCTTTCCCTATATCCTTTCATTTGGGTTTAGAAAAATGGGACAGCTGAGTACTGGGAGGCTGTATATGGGGAAAACAAGGTTGAGGAATGCAAGATATGTACACACAGACAAAAGTGGGATTGTTTTCATAGGGAAGTGTTTTCATAGAGATAGGAAGTGTTTTCATAGGGATAGGGAAGTCAGTTGTTGGGGGACTGTTTATGGAGGACAATGCAGACAAATGGGTGATGTCTATGTATAGACAAGGCTGGGGAGCAGGGAAAGATAGGGGGAAGTGTATGGTATCAAGAAAGGGCAGACAAATGTTGGGAGGGACATATATGGCCCCACACCCATCTACCCCACTAGCCCTGCCTGCTAGCCATGGCATTCCTCTAGACATTTCACCTAGTTTCTTGCTGCTGCACCTCATCCTTGTTCTTCCTTGTCATTCCAACCATTACACTCACTTTCTCAGGTGTCTACCACATTATTCAATACCCTTCCCCCCCATCCCACCCTCGCTCCCAAAGATGCAGCTTTGTTGTATTCTTTCACTGCCACTTAGTGGGATCTGAAAATGACAAACGGATTTATTTCAAGACTGACATTGCTCTTGCCTCCATCCCTTCCAATGGCTATTCCATTTTTATTAATTACAATATGTTCCCAACTTAAAATTTTTATTAAACGTTTATACAGCACTGCCCACAGCTTTAGTGTTGCTCCCAACCTGTGGAGAACAAGGATTGGGGATGAAAGACCAAGGCAAAGTGTGGGTGCATGGAGCCTAAGTTCTACAGTGTCACATATTGTGTTTGCTTATAACATATTTACTGCTTACATGGCACAGAAATTAAGGCAGGCGCCTTAACTTACAATTTCCATGCTTTCTAGTGCATGATTGAATTTGTAAGAGCCTTAACACCTTTCTTAAACTGTAGGGTTTTTTAAAATATTGAATATTTGCTTAGTTGAGTACCACAAAATCCACCATCTGCTACACTCTGCCACGTTTTCTTGCCAAACAGTGTGTGTAACAGGGTTGAGTTACTGTGGGCCACTGGCCCTTTAACAAAGTAGCACCAGCCTGCGGAATGTGCTGGTGAGGCTGCAAGCGCTGATCAGAAGAAGGGACAGTGCCTGACTAGAAGCAGCTATGGGCTAGATGTGTCCAAGGCAACAAAGACAGAGTAAAAAGCTAAGCCAGGGCTCAGAGTGGGAGAAGTTGCTGAATGGGGAGGACCCTGGGGAAAGCAAAGCAAAGGTGAAGGCTCTGCACAATGACTTGGTAGCCTGGTCTGAGTCAGGAAGAGAGTGAGTTCATTCAGAGGCTTGTTGCTTGGCTGGAGTAATTTTGGGTTGAGTCAGATGAATTATTACCTGGCTGGAGAACCGTGCATAAAGAGACAGAGTATAGAGACTATAGCAACTGTATATGGGGTTGTATGTTGAATAAAGGACTGAAGCCAAATCCCTAGAGTGTGAGACTGCATGTTGGACTGCTGGAGCTGAATCCTCAAGGCAAGAAGTTGGCTAGGGCCTTAATCCTGTGAGTACTCACACCCTGAGGCAGCCCACTCTGCTACAAAATGGTGGAGAATGCAGGCACCCCTAACGTTGGCCATCACTGAAACCACTGCATCGGTTTCAGCACAGCCCTATAACTTGTATTTTTTGTAAGTATTCTCTTTTAAAGTGGAGGTATGGTAACCATAGAAAAAGGGGACCCCAGAGACAGAACCCCAGGGGAGAAAGAGGGACTGGTGGTGTAAAAAAGCTGTGGCATGTAAAAATAACATACCCGGATGGAATGCACCAGAGAAAAGGAGAAAAAGTGCCGAGTCTATGAAGAAGTGGGGCATATAAAAAGAGATTGTCAGGATAAAAAGCCCCTAACAGATAAAGAGACCCAACAAAGGGCAGAAAGAGGAGGAAGGGTGGATAAGGGCATCCACATGAGCCTAACCCTACAAGGGCTAGTTAAGATAATGAAAACCTAGAGGAAGTAGTTCAAATCAGAGGAAGAATTCCATAAGAGGGTTGACAAAGCAACAAGAATGGATAGAAAGAGCTTTTGAGAAAAGGGGAAAGAACATGGAGGGATTAAGGATATAAAGCAATGACCTAAAGGAAGAGATCAGGTAATTAAAGGTACTCAAGAATATGAAGGTGAATGAAGACAAGGGCTTAATGGAAGCTGCAGAGAACACAAATAGTAGTGAGGAGGAAGAGGAGGAAGAAAATGGGGTAGAGGACATAAGGGGACCTCAGTGGGTTCCCCCTTCAATGTTGTAAAAGGACGAAGATCAACCCCCTGGGAAATAGTCAGGGAGTACAGGGACCAGAAACTGATAGTATGAACTAAAGAGAGGTCAGAAGGGTCCCAGTAGAGTGGGAGTCACACCTCACCCCTAAGTGGAGAATAAAAGAGTGAAGCTCAGTGGGGATAAAAGAGGTGGGATGAGAATCTGGAAGCCCCTACAATAGAGTGTGTGTACAGCCCAAGGGGGCTATGCACTCTCAATGGTGCGGTGCCACAAGTGTGGGCTACCCGCAAGCATATGAAATACATGCAGGAGGCTGCCTGTTTGTTAGGTTGGACACATTAAACATATTTGAGTGGGGGCTGCATTGACTGAACCCAGACTGCAATGGACCATTATCTCATTTGTTAACACCCACTGTAGGCCAGCAGCAACTGGTGGGACAGTGGGAAGGGCCAGTAGTGGGTGGAGCCAGGCCAACAGTAAAGTTCAGGCCAACCAGAATTTTAAGATTAATATGAAATATGGACTCATCACTTATGGATTTTAAATACCATGAGCCTCATGACAAAATCATGAGTTGGCAACAACACTGAAACAGGCAAATTCTTCTTTAAAAAAACAACAAAAAACTAAAACCTGTAATTTTAAAACCACCAAGCACGTACTGTTTTATGTTTATTTATATTATCATGATTTGATTTTATATATTTGTTTTATGGAAGCTGCCCCCAGGTCACTATTAAGCAAGAGGGGTGAGGTCATAAATATAAATAATAAATAAACAAACCCTGAAGTCCAGCCCATGATGGAGCCACCACAAACAAACCTCAACTCCCCTCCCCCAAATCTACACGGGGGGGCGGGGGGAAGAGGCAATTGTTTTTTTAAATTATTATTTTTTATTGTAATTTTAAAGCAAGCAACTAAGTGCAGCACACATGGGGGCACAAACCCCTCCCCTCACCCCACAATCTGCCTAAGGGAAAATGGAGGGGGGGACGGGGACACCAGATGATGAAAACACAAATCTTACTAGATACCAAAATTTGCACATCAGACATAGACTGTTATATTTGTAACAATGCACGCACAGATCCTAGGTCTTAGTTTAACTGACTTTGCAGAGACCCTAGTGCAGTGATGGGTAACCTCAGGCCCAGGAGCTAAATATGGCAAATGGCTAGGTTTTATGCCCCTTCCCAGTTCTTGGATCCCCCCTCTGGGCCTGGATCCACTTCCCACCCCCAAATACTAAGTGTTAGGTATATATGAGGGTAACCGATACGCAGGATTCCTAGTTTTCTCTGCCAAAACCCCATGAAATTCTCTGGACACCATCCCCCCCCCCCAAATTTTCAGATTAAAAACATTAAAATCTGCATTTTTCTGCCATTAAAATTAGAAAGTGTTTATTGCAAATTATTCATTTTTTTAGAACAATTCGATATACTGGTTGCCACTGACATTCAAATAAGAAAATAAAACAATATCCCACACTACCCAGCACAGGCACAGAGCCCAAGTCTCACCCTCTGCACGGGGGGGGGGGGGGGGGGAGGGGATGCTGCTCCAACCCCCTCTTCTCTGCCAACCCCAGCACAGACCCCAACATACCTCTGCCTTGCCAAAAGGGCTGTGTTCTTCTCATGTCAAACCTTGTTTCTCAGATACATGTGCACACAGAACCTCCATGGAGTTTCTGCCTCCTTTCTATTTCCACTGCTGCCAGAGAGTTTTTGCAGGTGGAAATTTCAAACCTGGAATTCTGTGTTTTTCTCTGGGAAAACTGGAATTCCACACTTTTCTCTGGTTTTCCACACTAAACAGAAAACCAGGAACTGTGCTGATAGGTATATGATAGATTAGTAAGGGTCACTAGATTCTAAATCTTCCTTTTCTGACATTGTGAACCAATGCCCATAGGGGGCAGAAATGAACCCTTTGTGCTTTTCTTGCTTGTGTTACCACAAATCAGACCTACAACCCTTCGGCACTATGGGGCCACTGAGAAGTTCCTGGAAGCCCAGGGCAAGGTGCATATGAGGCCCAGCTTCCACCAGGGTGTCTACTTCTGCTCTCAGTCTGTTCATAATATATATGGAGAACAGGCTTTTGAGACCCAGGGAAAATTATGCCCTGCCTCCACACTCAGTCCTGAGTGCCCACTATAGGTTGGGAGTATTTTTCCCTTGAGGCGTGTTAAGTCATGACAGAAAGCAGCCTACATTTGCCTCCAGGAAGCAAATGATGTGCAACTTTTGCCATGTGGGAAAATAAAGCTTGGTGGCAATCATTCCATGGGATGCAGAGCTGGAAAACCAAACTCTGCATGCCACGCATGATCGTCACCAAGGCTGCATGGCTTTATTTTCCCATGTGACAAAAGCCACACATCATTTGCCCTTCAAATTTTCTCCTGGAGGTAATAGTGCATAATGTCTTGTCAAAAAGCACTGTCAGTGTTTGCAGGCCCTGCAGGAACTGACAGACCCATGTCTTCCAGGCCATCTCTTGGTATAGCATAGGTAGCCTGTGGCAGCAACGGGCATGTCTGGGTGTAAGTTCTGTCAGGATCAGGGCCTACACAATTACTTGCTTTGGGGAATTCAGCCCAGCAGTTATACAGAGTCACTCTTATAACCAGGGCCATGTGTCTTCTGCCTTACCACCATTGCCACCAATGGGGGGAAATGTAGAATAGACAGGGCCCTGCTTATAACAGTCTTTATTCAGATACCATCTGTCTAGCCCAACCAGGCACCACCTTCTGGCTGGCTACATAATATTCAGTTTCTTTATCAATGCAATCCTTTAAGCCAGGAAACAGTCTTCTGGCACCCGCAAGTCCCAATATAGACATATAGGCAAGTACCTTTACCACTGGCTCGCTGTCACTGTGGGCCAGGCTCAGCCTTCTCTTCAGCCCACCAAGTTTCCTTTACCCATGCAACTTCTCTTGGCAGGCTTGTCTTAAAGGTAGAGCTTTCTTCTCCAGCTCCTACCTCTTTCACAGTCACAGCCCAACTCCAGCACTTGCTCAGCTTTATACTCTAAGCTGGTTTCAGTCATACCCCAAACATAGCTGCTTTGTCAGGCACTGTTCTCTGCTCCCTGGCAGTGTCTGCAGCTCCACTAGCACCCTCACCTAGCTGGTGCTAGCTTTCTTAAAGTGGCAGCGGCTCTCTGGAACTCTGCCCTGTTATACAGTCCTACAGTAGGCTTGCTCCTGCACTGACCCCTCTGCTCTCATGAAGGTCTCCCTCTAAGAACGATTTTGTCCTGAAGCAGAAGGATCTAAACGCACGCACACACACACACAAGTGGCCTGGTGGTATTTGTCTGGTCTATTTGACTTGGACAGATCCAAGCAACCATCAGGTTCATGCCATGGAGAAAAAGATGGCAGGTTCCTTCTTCAGAAATACCCAGGCTCTCACCCAGATCCTAGACATGGGCTGGTTTGGATTCAGAGGTGAATTCCATGACAGATTCTGGCCTCCACCTCCAAGTGGGAAGAGATATTGAAACCCTGGAGAGCTCCTCCAGCTTCTTCCTTCTCACTGTGCTGTTTTGTGTGTGTGTGTACTGGACGGTTTATATCCTGGCAGGTCAGTACACACACCAAAGAAGCCAGAATCAGGGGCCACTGTCTCTGATAGTCTAGTACTGTGTACAAAGGTGACATCACTGGCAGCTAATCAGAAATTTCCAGTTGTATCCAGAATTACCATGAAAACAGATGTGCTATTACAAATTTCTCACTGCAGGTTCCCCCCTGCAAGGTGTGGGGAGATGGGCTAGGAAGCAGCAAAGCTCATTGGAGAAATCCTGACCCTACTGGGGACAGGAATGCAAAGCACTTGACAGGCTTTATTACCAGCTTCTTGAACTAATGTCCCAGCATGGCCTCCACAAGGTGGCATTTATTATGGGGTTATTTGAGTCTGGGGAAGCAGGGACGTGAGCCCAGTCTCTGGTTTTGCCTCCCTTCCTCTCTCCAATGACTTGTCACACTGGGATCCCTATCTTGAATCTCCCCCTAATCAGCCCCAGGTCTTGCCTGTCAGTCTGGGGTCGTGGGTCCTGCTCAGCAACTCAGCCCCTTTATGATGGCAGCAGCTCCTCCAGACATATCTCTGGTCCAACCCCCCTCTCCTGTCTGTCTAGGCTCCTCTTATATCCATGCCTGGGACTCTGACCTCCCCTCCTTGGCCACCAGTGCAGAAGCACCTCTTCCCTTGTCCTCTGTAAGTGGATGGTGTCAAAGCCATGGTAGCAACTTCCCTGGTTGGTCCTGCACCTAGCCCCTCCATGGTAGGCACTAGATTCTGCATTCCAGCCTCACAATCCCCAGCCACCAAAGCAATGCCCTGAGGTTCCGCAGGTGTAGAAGGAAGCCCTGGTTGTGAGGTGGGCCATCAATATGCTCTGGTATTCTCTCTTAGGTGCCCACTTTACCCTCATCACAGACCACGCACCCCTTCCCTAGATGGCAAAATATGAAAGATACCAACCCTAGGCTGATGTGCTAGTACCTAGCCCTCCAGCACTATGCATTTGATGTGGTCTACCACTCAGGTCAACGCCATGCCAATGCTGACTTCCCAAAAAGGGGATGATGCCCTGACTCACCTGCATCCAGGGAAGGGATGTGTAGACTGTGATAAGGGTGAAGTGGGTACCTGAGATAATATCAGAGTGTATTAATGGCCCACCTCACAGTCAGGGCTTCCTTCTACACCGTGGCATAGGCTTTCTCCTGAGGGAATAACTTTTGACTCAGGTACGTAATAGGGTGTATCCATCTACCATTTGACTACCCCCAAACCCACATCTAAGGCATCTGTCTGTAGGAGGAAGGGTTTTGTATAGCCTGGGTTATAGAGTACCGATGCTGTGCACAACTTATATGCTTTAGAGCTCGGAAGGCCTAATCACACTAGTGTCCAGTGCATATTAACGGGTTGGTGGCACTTTCCAGATCTGGCAATCTTCCACATCTATTAAGGGGGCAGCCAGAAAGGCAAAGTGTGGAACACAATGGCTATGGTAACCAGTCAAACCTATAAACTGCAGCTATAAAATTATGTTTGGTATCTGGTTTGGGTCAGTCTTGCAGTGCCTGGACCTTGTCTGTCATGGGGCAGATCTGCCTGTTCCCTAACTCTTGAAACTTGACTTGCCTGGGTTGGCTGTAAGGTCAACTTCAGCTATGCTTTCCACAGCCTTCCCTAAATAAGGTGCTCTTCTCAAGACATGCTAAAGATGTTGATGTCATCTACGTACACTGCCACAGTCACCATATGAGGCCAGCAGAGGATCCATTAGCCTTTGAAAAGTGGTGACTGCTCCATGTAGGCCAAATGGCATTTTCAAAAAATGGAGGCGGCCAAAGGATGTAGCAAAGGCTGTCTTTGATTTCTCTATCAGGGGAATTTTCCAGTACCCCTTAATTAGGTCCAGGGCAGATTTTGCTCCACCTATCTTCTTGAGTTGGGCATCAACGGGTGGGCATGGGGTAGGCATTGAATTTAGATATAGCATAAACTTTTCTGAAATCAATGCAAAACTATGTGGAACCGTTCAGTTTTCCTACTAACACTGGTTAGTTCCAATATTGTCCGAAGGACTCCTGGATAACCCTCTAAAAGGTTAATATAAATGCTCTAGCATTTTCTCCACTTCGGCTTTCATTACTGCACATCTGTGCTGAGGCGGGGGTTCTCTTGTACTATCCTGCCCATAAAGTTAGTGCCCTGATCGGTGAGGATTTCTTTTGGGAATCCTACTCGTGAGAACACTTTCATGGTCACTTTCTCCAGGGAGGGGGACTTGTATGGACTTGAAGGTACCAGGTGGCATAGTCCACGATCATTAATGTGCATGTGTACCCAGCCACTGATTTTTCCAGCAGGCCCACTAGGCCTACCGCATGAGGAGCAGTGCAGACACAGCACCAGGCCTGGCCAGTAGGGATTTGGACTCTAAGCCACTGTTATGAACTGAGCGCTCTGGGACTAAGTGTGGAAATATCTCCACATGTGGGGAGGGATAGGTTATACAGCTGGCACTGGGTGTTTTTACACACATTTCTCCTGCATGTTTGCAGTTACATTCTGAACTTTCTGTGTATCTAAAATCACTCACCCAGATCTTAAACACCTGGCTCTTTGAACTTCTGCACATTCTCACAGATTTAAGAAGTCCTTGATCTCTGTGGTTTTACAAATTTGGATCCTGTAACATCTAGGTGTCTCTCAGAACTTGTATGTAAAACGTTCTCCTGGTAAACTGCTTTGCTCCAGGAAGCTGTGGTCACTTGGTTTGCATGGCAGCCCCTCACATCTACAGCTGTGGCTACTTTAGGCTGCCTCAGGGCAGTGTGTGTGTGAAGAATGCATCCAGGAACTTGCTTGTGGACTTGTAAACCCAGAAGATTGAAAAACCAGCACTTTAAGGTGTGTGTAAAAATGCTCACTTATTGTTACTGAATATTCTTCTATTCAGTTATTACCCCCATCATTTTCATTCCTCTCCTTATGACCTGCGGCCACTACCCTTGCCTAACTCTTCTTACAAATACCCTGTGGTGTGTTAATTTCCTAATGTCAGGGTAGGGCTCCCCCTGGGGTTGGTGGGGGGAACTTGGCACAATGGCAACCGATAGAAGGACAATGGGTGTTTTTAAACAAGCAAAGCTTGAGGGATGGGTCTGTGGCCACTGAGTGGCAGGGCTGTGGAGTGCCCACGCATGTGGAATGAGTGGTGATTCTAACAGGTGGCTACCATGGTCATCCAGGCAGCACAGAATAACCCTGCAAACAACTTGCATGGGCAACCAGTCCCATTCTCCTCACCTAGCAACTCTTCCCCCACCCCAAGTCTCACCCAACTGCTCACCCTCTGCCACAACACATAGTCCGGGACACCATGGAAACATACAGCCCTAACACCCATCAACTCCTTCCTGCCCGGGACCCGGTCCAGCCACTGCAGCTGCTAGCAATCCTGGGCAACAACAGAGGAACATACTGGTGGTGGTGAGGGACATGCAGAAAGCTGCTTTTACAGCCACTGTTCTCCATGGCGTTAGCCCTTCCCTCGTGTGTCATGGGGGGTGGAGGGGAGAGTTGTGCTTTGAGCCACCATGGGATGGGTGTATTTTATGCACATGTCCTTGGAGATCCCAGCAGGGCTGTGGGCGGGACTGAGGCGAGGGCTGGGCATGGACCTGTTCTCTGGTGTGGGTGGGAGGCCTGGTTCGTACTGGCAGGGGGATGCACGGGCACCTACGCTCACACTTTTCGTTTTGCCCCACATGGTTTTTCAGCAATACCCTATGAGTGACCATGAGTGAGTGCTGTGTGGTTCACGGGACTGCGCATTCACCCACACCACCTTCAGACTAGCAGTTAGATCCGTGGTTAATGGGTGGCCATGAGTGGAAGCATCTTTTAAAAAACACCCAAGGAAGTTAGGAACAAAATCTACATAGAAGAAGAAACCAGAAGCACAAGTATAAAATGGGGGATAACTGGCTAGGCAGTAGCATTGGAGTTACGGTGGACCAGACTTCCAGCCTGAGAGGGATGTGTAGTTCCTGAAAGTGGTGATTTATTGCAGGCAGCTAGTAGAGGGTGGTGGGGTGGTTCCACATTTTGCTTTTGGGGGGTGGGTTTTAGTAATAGGAGGTTATTGGTGATGTTCCCTACCCCTTAAACTTGTCCTAAGCCAAGATACATATTTCAATGGAAACATACTCTTCCCCCCCCCCCCCCCCAAGTCAGCTAGTTTTATAAGCTGAAGTGAGAAGGGAGGGATGTATTATGGGATGTAGCTTGGGGATAAGGGAATATGCTCCACGTGCCAGACTTGCTTTACACTGTACGTTTTAGGAGAAGGAGGCCATAAAACTCAGTGTATGCAGACATTCTTCAAAGACACTAAGGCACTGTGGGCTATTTTCTTAGTTGTCAATGCTTAACGGTTTTGACCTTATAAAATTCTAAATGGTTCATTCCTTTCCTACCATGTTCCACTACAACCTTTGTGGTGAGCGAGGAGCACACTCTTGCGGGTTGTACCTGCCAATCTTGTTCATATGATAAGGGCCCACAGAGAGGCACTCTCAGTTGCTACCCCATTATTGTGGACTTCTCTTCCCCCAGAAGTATATCAGAGCCCACGCCTGAACATATTCCAAAGGCAGTGTAAAACCTTTCTTTTTGACAAAGCATTGGGCAGGCAGGGATAGTGGTGGGGGTGCAAGGAGTTAGGGTAGGGTTTTTAAAAAAAAAGAATTTTAATGTATTTTAATATATTGTAAACCACCCTAAGCCTTTGGGAAGTGTAGGGCAAAACTTTGAAATAAATAAATAAATGGAGAATCAACCACAAGTGCAACAAAACCAATTAAACAATTTTAAGGTTGTGCTGGTACCCAATATCACCAGACTGGCTTCTTGAAACCCTAGCAGCATCAACACACAGAGAAGGGGCTAGCTGATTTTCCATTAGACCATCTGGTAAGCAAGGACTCTACCCAATCAAAAAAGAGGGTTTGATGCCTTCTGTACCCTTGCAGATGGAAGGGTTGGAACTTTCAACCACTTCTGAGGGAGCAGACAATGTCCTGTAGCTATAACCTCAGACTGCTCATCAATGGCTTCTCATCAATCTGGAAGGTGGTATTGAGCAGAGTGCTGGAGGGCTCTGTCCTGGGCCTGGCACTGTTCTACGTATTTATTAATAACTAGGATGGAGTAGAGCAGGGGTGGGGAACCTTCAGCCCACTTCCAGCATGCTTCTATCCAGCCCATGGCACTTCCTCCTAGCTCCCATTCAGCACAGCCTGCCTTCTTGGATTTCATGACCCACGGTCTCTCTGGTGGGCCACACTGAAGGGAGCCTAGGAGGAAGCACTGCTATCTGGAGAATGAGCCAACTCCCATCCCTGCAAACCTGCTATCGGCTCCCCTGGGTCTGTTGCTACCGGAAGCTTCCCTGCATGCTCTATGGAAACATGCATGCTGCAGCCTAGCTCTTCTTCCCTCCCTCGCTGCTGTTGCCACTGTCTAAGTGAGTCAGTCCTTGATCAGCAAACAGCAGCCGCCAGAGCCGCTCCTCCCCAAGAGGTGTGTGTGCACACTTGTGTATGGAGGAGGGGCATGTGAGTAGGGTGCTTGGGGGGGGGGGGAGTGAGTGTGTGTGCACACGCATGCTTGTGTATGAGAAGGTATGTGTGAAAGACGGTGAGTGAGGAGGGTGCTTGTGTGGAGTGAGTGCTTGTGAGAGCATGTGGGGGGGAGAATGAGCTATGGGGACAGGGAGGGTGGTTTGTGGGCTCAAATTATTATAGATATCAATATTGATTAATAATCAAATTTTTAATTGATTTGTTAGTTTAGATTAGATTACTTTGGTTTTAGATTCCCTTTTAATTCCATTAAAATTGAATAATAAATTATTTAATTGCAGCCCCCACAACATTTTCAAGTTGCCAATGTGGCCCCCACACTGAAAAAGATTCCCCACCTCCTGAGTAGAGGGAATGTTTATGAGATTTGCAGTTGGCACAAAACTGGGAGGGATAGCGAACACATTAAAGACAAAAATAAAATTTAAAGGATCTTGACGGCATGGAAAACTGGGTCAAAGTTAACAAAATGAAATTCACCAGAGATAAATGTCAAGTTCTGCATTTAGTAAGAAAAATTAAGTGCACGAGTATAGGATGGGCGATACCTGGTTTGGCAGCAGTACACATGAAACGGATCCAAGGGTTGTAGTTGATCACAAACTGAATATGAGTCAGCCGTGTGATGCAGCTGCTGAAAAGGCTAATGCAATTTTAGGCTGCATTAACAGACACAGTTATCCAAGTCACAAGAAGTAATAGTTACACTTTATTCTGCGCTGGCCAGACCTCATCTGAACTACTGTCAGCAGTTCTGGGCATCGCATTTTAAGGACACTGGCAAACTGAAATGGGTTCAGAGGAGGGTGACAAAAATGGTCAGGGGTCTGGAAAACTAGGAGGAAAGATTGAAGAAACGGGGTAGGTTTAGCCTAGAGAAGACTAAGGCCACTTTCAGACATGCCCCCCCATCCCCCACGCATATTTGGGCTGCGGGGGGGAAATGCACAGCCTGAATATGCGTGGGGATCGGTCGGTCTGAAAGGTCCCCCCGTGCGATTTTGCTGGCAGAGAGACGCAGAGCTCAATTTCCTGCTCTACATCCCATAGCGTATCTGTTGGCGGAGCCGTGCCGGGGGGGGCGCTTTCAGACCCGTCGATCCCCCTGCATGTTCGGGCTGCACATTTCCCCCCCGCAGTCCAAATAAGCTGTGTGTGTTCATGTCTGAAAGCGACCTAAGAGGAGACATGATAGATGTCTTCAAATATCTGAAGGACTGTCACACAGAATATGGCAAAGACTTGTTCCCTATTGCCCCTGAGAGCAGGACTAGAAATAACGGGCTCAAATTACAAGAGATTCCGAACAGTAAGAGCTGTTCAACAGTGGAACAGATTGCCGAGGGAGGTGGTGGGTTCTTCGATGGAGGTTTTCAAAACAGAGGCTGGACAGCCATCTGTCAGGAATGTTGTAGCTGCGGATTTCTGCACTGAGCAGGGGGTTGGATTGGATGACCTCTGGGGTCACTTCCAACTCTATGATTCTACGACTGTCCAGTTTGGAGTCTAAGATACCTCTCTGCAGGCCTTCATATAACAGAACTGAACACGAGAGAAAACGCAAGTTCCATAGGTTTAGTCCTGGTCCTTCTCAGCACCTTCTCCTCAAACAATAGGGAAAGTGCAAGAGCCATCTTATACCAAAGGAAGTAGCGCAATAAATAAGGGCAACCTTTCCTTCCCTACTACCTGGCAAGCTTCCATCACTACAAAGAATATTAAAATGGCTACTCAGCCTTTCTGGCTACATCTTCTTTGGATTAAAGAAGCCTCCTTATTGAACTCCCTAATCCAGAGGCTTCCTTATCCCAGACAAACCTTATGCCCCCCAAGCTCTTAAACACAATACACATCAGTGTCGCAAAGCTCCTTTCTCTAGTCCAAATTAAACAAAACAAAAAAAATGTCTATTGACTGTAAATGAACATTAGCACTAGTCAATTTCTTAGGCAATGATCTGAGAGGTCTCTAGTTTTTAACAAGCAGACAGACCTGGCAGCAGGCACCAAGATACAGCCCTCTGCTGGTTTACTTATCCCAAGAGTAAAGCTGCACTAGAATTCAAAACACAAAAGGAAAGGAAGTCATTTCTAGAGCTCTGGAAAATGAGCTGATAGCAAAATTTTATTTTCATGATTGAAGAGGAGAAATTTGTAAATGTATTCTAGTAATCTTGCTGGTAAAATAGTAAATATTCCATCCTTATGATTATGATAATCTGAAATAGAGCAAAACATGGGGAAAGGCTCTGTTGTGGGCGACTATCACAACCAGACTTGCCAGACCCCACGAAAGCCACCTGACCTTGCAGTTTCCTAAGCCCTATCATGCCAAGGAGCTTCCTTTGAAGGTCCACAGTATATCCAGACATCATCCAAGCAATAGCGTCCCAACATTAAAAGCAGAAAAAAAAAAAAAAAAAGATTGTAGTGGTAAGCAGCACACTCAAAGCCCAAGGACACCCACACCGTTAAGTCTCTCCTAAAATAAACTGCAATTCCATCCTCAAAAGACCACTTGACTTGGTGAACATTCAGCGCATGAGCAGACTGTGCTTGGGTCCATCCACTCTCTCCAGCTTCTCAAAGTGTTTCCTGGCATTACGGATGTTGATCAACGTAGCTGCAGAAGCTAAGGAAAGGAAGGGAGGAAAAATAAGATGGATGAGCAACAGCTTCAGGGTGGGGTGGGATGTGGAAAGTGTTTGCTACCTTGATCGGCTCCCTGCAGTGTTATGGAGCAGTCAGGAGTTATGGTTCACAGCAACAAGACGACTCTGTGGTCCAGCTCATGTTTTACTCTATTGCTGTGGGCTTTAGAAACAGTGTAGTAAGACAAAAATAGAGCCTCAGCACCTTCTACTTGCTGTGGCCAGTGTCAGATTTCACTCACCAATTTCGCAGGAAGAAAGCAGAATTCCTCCTTCAAGGCGAGATGTGTGTGTCAAGGATGAGTGCAATTGTATAGTGCACTGTCCACGGACAGTTCGGCTGTTCTCATTCACAAGGAAGCTACTAAACAACAAATATATTGTAGAAGTCAAAACATATACAGAGAAAGTAAATGGCTGTACTGTACAAGCCTCAAATTACAAATATAAAGTCAATACAAATATCCTCTTAACTAAAAAATAATCATAAATGATTATAACATACCCCAACACGTTTCGGATTAAAACCCTTTATTCGAGGTATTTCTGTGGACACTAGGACCATAAAAAACAAGAGGTTAAATCAATAAAAGTTATAACATTTCTGGATATACTACCACAGAACTTCACAGACAGTCTAAAAGTTGTATACAGTATTCTATGAAATAAGGTGTGCAAGAATCATATTTCTTTATGGGCCATGGGCCAAAGAAGCCTTCTGTTTATGCCAAAAAGTCAAAAATCAAATACCTGTATTGGAAATATGAATTATATTTTCTTCATAGAAAATCAGTCTTGCCTAAATGCGCCAAATGAATTGTCTAATGAGACAAAAAAGAAACTAATTCCATATGGGATCACTCTTACTAAAAAGCTAAAATGCAATTTAAATCTCAATTGACTATCCTAGAGATAAACCCAAATGAATAAAGAAAACAAGCTATAGTGCTATCTATTACCAAATTCTCTACTAGAATCTGTAGGTGTATATTGGAACATTTAAGTTCCACTGGACCCCTAACTTAGATGTTCCAATATACTCCTACAGATTCTAGTAGAGAATCTGGGTTTCTCTCTACGATAGGTCAATTGAGATTTAGATTGCATTTTTGATTCTTAGCTTTTTAGTAAGAGTAATTCCATATGGATTTACCATTTCTTTTTTGTCTCATTAGGCAATTCATTTATTGCATTTAGCCAGACTGATTTTCCATGAAGTAAATATAATTCATATTTCCAGTACAGGTATTGAATTTTTTACTTTTTGGCATAAACAGAAGGCTTGTTTGGCCCATGTCTAATAATAAAGAAATAGAATTCTTGCACATCTTATTTTTTAGAATATGATGCATATAACGTTTAGACTGAAGTTTTGCGGTAGTATATCCAGAAATGTTATAATAATTTTTATTGATTTAATCTTGTTTTATGGTTCTAGTATCCACAGAATACCCCTGATGAAGGGTTTTAATCCAAAATTTGTCAGGATATGTTATAATCATATATGATTATTTTTTAGTTTGTTTAATTAAGAGGATATTTGTATTGATTTTATATTTGTAATTTGAGGCTTGTACACGAGAGTAAACAGAGTAAATACAGTCATTTATTTTCTCTGTATGTTTGACTTATACAATATATTGTTTGTTGTTTAGTAGCTTACTTTACCCGCTTTGTTGTGCTTGTTGCTACTTGTCACATTCCCTTGTTTTTTACTCTAGTTAACAAAGGGTGAAAACAGACATGAAGCTAACCAACCTTTAACCACCCTTGGTGGTCATTTATGCATGTTTCAGGGCTGCATAGGGCACCAATACAGCCCTGCAACATGCATAAATAACCACCAAGGGTGGTTAAAGGGTGGTTAGCGTCATGTCTGTATTCACCCAAGGATGTAATGCGTGAGGAAGGGAAACGGTAGAAGGCTCTGGATTTTCTTGTCTGATCCTAGAGTAGAACCCTTGGCAAAGGTATACCCCAGTGACACAGAGCTGGAGGACAAATTGTTCTACAGAAAGGAAAACAATTAGTTTCTCCCAGCTTTGCATCCACGGGACCCCAGGAGAAGAGGTAACAGCAGGTAGCAAGACAAGTTAGCTAGCTCAGTCCAATTAATCCAGTGAATCAAAGAATGTTTAGAAAATGCCTTTTACTCTTGAGGAATCCCAGCACTAAACCCACATGTCAAATGACTGCTATGCAAGTGCTGCACAAGCCTCTAACCTCAGAGTAGTGAAATCAGGGGATCCGACATGAATCTCTCTGTGAGCAATTGGACAGACAAGGTTCCTCATTGGTTGGCTGCAGACAACAGGAACTCTGGCCATCAATTTATGGTTTGTGTTTTTCTTTCTTTTTTGATGTGCACTTCTAACTGGGAAGCTCACAAAGGAAGGAAATGGGTCTGTCTCCAACACAGCCATGCAAATGTGTTGCAGATTAGATAAAGTGATAAAGCTAAGCAGTGGGAAGCCTGATTACACCACACAGAAATCAGATCAGGGCATTTAAAGGAAGCAGGATAAGCCCATGCATTAACTATTGCGAAGTCAGGTTGTAGCATGGTTTTTTAGTCCAAACTACATTTTCAAAACCAATTCTAGCCATTCTGCGACTATCAAGACAGTCTGTACAATGACATCAGGTGCTTGGATGAGGTCTATCTCAAAATGTAACATTACAAATACATGATGGTGCCTACTCTCAAACTTACGTATGGAAGGATCAGACATGATGACCATCACGTAAGTATTTGATGTAAAGATGTCAATAAAAGCAGCAAAGTTAGAGTTCCTGACCTCCATGCTCTGGAAAGAAGCTGCCAGTTTACTGGGAGAGGGAAAGAAATGCAAGTTAACTTCTCATTCAGAGAACAGAGAGCAACCTCTTCACTGGTCCCGACACCATTCAAAAATATTTCAATCCGGGACCACCGAGATCGCTGGGTCTGACCTCTTGTGTTAGAACACAGACAACTGAATTTCCTCCAGTTATTACTAGATCAAACCTATTAAATTGTGTTTTATTAGAAACTCCCCAGCTTTGCTTGCAGGAGAATGATTGAGCTAGCAAGAGGATTTTAGCATTAAAAAGACTACAACAACAACATAGCCCCAGTTTTTTGAAAGTCTCAGCCACAAGAGGATTTGAAGTTAAGATTACATACACCTGTAAAGAAAATAAACTAGTCATATATGTGGGAGGTATGGGGAGGAAAACAAACCTTTGCAATAAAGACTGCAAACCATGTTCCAATGTACCCCAAGGCAGACAACAATTGGGCGAAGGGCAAAGAGGCAATGGTCTGTCTCCAGTCCAGTGGAGAGAGGCCCAATGTCAAAGGCAAACTGGTAGGCTCTCCTTGTCGAAGTTACACACTCACATTAATTTTTATCTAATGTGAGATTGTGTATAACACGAGATCAACATGGGCTGCATGCACAGACTGATCTTTCACGTTTGTTTTGGTGGGTATGGATCTGTTTTTCCACAATGGAACTGTGCCCATGTTCAGGTCCCCCAGGGACCCACTTCTCCATTGGGCCCGATTCTGTGATCTCCTCCGCGGTCCTGCTCTCTTCCCCTCACCACCCGGGGCTGGGTTGGATGCAGGGTGTGCGTGCCAGGGCTTGCCTCTTTCCACCTCCATCCCAGTAACTCACCCAGCAGTGGCGGCAGCATCAGCAGCTTCTCCGACCAGCTCTCCTGCTGGCTCCTTCTGGTTACTTCCCAGCCCACCATATGGGGCCTCCCAGGGCAGTGAGGCTGGATGACATCTGGCTGTGCCGCCCTGGGAAGCCCCATGTGGCGGACCGGGAAGCGGTCAGGAGCCGGAAGGAGAGCCGGTTGGAAAAGCTGCTGCCAGCCAAATCCCCCTAAACTCCCCCCCACCCCCCGCTGCCCTCCCACGTCTTCCCACCCATCAAGCTGGGTGGGAGGCCCCACCCCCTTCCGCTTCTCCCCCAACTAATGTTAGTTTAACCAACGTTAAATTTGAATGTACATGTTCAAATTTAATGTTAGTTTCTACTCACGTGAATGACGGCTGAATTTTCAGCCCTGTCATCCATGATGAAACTAGTGTTTACTTCCCTGCTGCATGAGAAAAGCTGCTTGCCCACGTTACACAAATGTTAGATAGGAATTAATGTTAGTTTGTGTAATATGGGCAAGCAGTCATAGTTCTAGGAAAAGTGGTAGTTCAAGACATCAGTGAGCATCTAGAGCAGTAAGCTGGGAATGAACGAAAGGGCCTGTCAAAATGTTTATCTTCTCCTGCCCTATTACTGCTCTACATCTTTCAATAAAGAGGCAGTGAGGAATCCCACACTGGTACAATGGGTAATGACGCTTGAAGACTGACCTCTCTACCTTCCTTTTGTAATTCTGGAACACTGCCATATCAACCAACGTTACCAATCCAGTGCTCTCTACAGAGCCCAGGAGACAGGCTGTAGAAAGTAACAGACCTCTTTCAGCAAGCAGCAGAAGGAAGTTATGAAAGACATGTGACACTGGGCCATGCTGTAGCATATTCCACCACTAAACCCCTTTGAGCAATCTCTGAAAGTCTATTACCCACAGAACTAGTACACATTTCAAGTCCAGAACAAGGAACGCGTTGCTAAGCACATTGCTAAGACGTGCTTAGCAACTTGCCAGTGTTGAGTGATGTGGAAATGGAGCGTTAAGCGCAGAAGGCTTTCCGTTTCTTAGCAACATGAACATGCTTTCAACAGCTCTCACCTGCAGCTCAGCTTGAACTGCTTAATAATGTTGCTTATTTTCTCAAATCTGTGGATATCACGCTGCTCTTTACACTGGTAATGGGAAATGACCTGTGGGAATAGGCATTAGAAATGAAAGCACAGTACCTTGTAGGGGGGGAAAAGATCATATTTATACAGTGCTGGGCATTCAGCAGAATGGCTAAGGGGGACATGTGGGGGGAAGTGAAACTGGTAAACTCAAGCCAGAACAAGGCTTACTTTGTGTAGTACAGGAGGAAATTCTCCTAAAACTCTGAGAGTGTACTGGGGAATGAGGGTAAGGGACTCCCTTATGGGCTGGATGAGAGAAATGTAACTCATACACCCACCACTCAATGCATTCCATCTGGGGAGTGTGGAAGTTTCAGTAATTTCATAATGCTCAAGAAAACACTTCCATGCTGTCACATAATGAAAAGCCCCACCACAATGGGCTGTGGGCGTCACCACAGCACCCCTTTGCCATCCTAGTGCCTCAACTCAAGGCTCTCTCCACAGGCCAGAAAGAGAACATGCGATCATCATAAATAGGAACAGCGTTCTCACCAGGAAAGTGGCTCTCTCAAAGAGAAGAACTTCATCTGCCTAAATGATTTGAGCAAAGTTCCTCAGGTTCATTTCCAGTTGCTGGACATTAGGAATCAGCTGATAGACTATACTGGACCAAGCCTGTCAGAACAGAGTACAGTTAAGTGCTACAGAACTGCCTCTGCTCCAAATTCCATCCTGCTATGCCAAGGGGACATAGTTGTGTCAAACTATGGCCATGACTGGGTGCTGCGTGGGTCATGGGAGAATGCACCCCCTTCACAAGACCTTCAGACTGACCAGTCATGGGGCTCCCCCCCAGCTCCGCTGCTACCCCCTCACCCGCTTCATTCCCCAGCTTCAGTGTTGCCCTCAACCTGCAGAGGAAGAGGACTGGGACTGAAAGACCAAGACAAAGTGTGCGTGCATGGAGCCTAAGTTGGAATCAAGCACAATACGCAAGACTGTACAACGTCTTTACTGCTTACATGGCTCGCAAGTTAAGGCAGAAGTCTTAACTTGTAGTTTCCATGCTTTTTATAGCACGACTGAAATTGCAAGAGCCTTAACTATTATTGTAAACCATAGATTTTTTGATTATGGAATACATACATACATTTGATTGTAGACATCTTCCCTTAATAGCTTTTGATTCTGTAGGCTGATTTCAACCAAATTTGGTAGAGGAAGAAGGCTCAAAAGGCAAGTAGGGAAGCTATTTAAGTTTGAAAAGAGAGTCCCTGGAAGGGATACATGGCCCCTTTTGTAGCTAAAAATCCTGTCAACTTGATTAAAACCAGACTTTATTAGTTGGGTGCTTGCTACAAGGAATTGCTGGTTAAGTCTGCCTATGCCATAAAGCAGCAAAAGGAAGTCTCCACTATACTCCAACCCGCTCTTCCCAACCCCAGCCGTGCTGAACACTCAACTTTGATATGTTCCAAAAGGATAGAGTACCTGAGAATACCAACAGGGGCTTCAGCTCACTCATTCTGTACAAGTGCAGCAATATACTTTTGAATTAAATTCCTGTCATGTAAACATATTAGGCTGTGTAGAGATCAAAACCATAGCATGTAGCATCAGAGTTTTGACCTCACATGAAGGCAGAAAGTTCAAATATTAATGTAACTATCACACCTCCTGTGAGAGTTGCACATTTGGGAAGTTCGCTCTGTCCACTGATTTTGTCAGGCCTGCTGGAAAATGAAAACTAGCTGAAGGAGCAAATACAGCAACATATGGAGTTGGGACAGAGGTTGGGGAAAATGTCTGGTGATGGGACTGCAGAGTCAGCATTTTTATTTAATGGCTCAGAGCAGAAGTCAAACATATGAACCCCTCCCTGCCCCTCAACATACTAGGGGCTGGACTACACCCTCAAGGTTCTTCCAACCCTACAATTCTAGGATATGAACTGTCTTTATGGAAGATACTAAACAAGGATGCCAGTGAGGTGAATGAGTGCCAAGGAGGACAAATACAAAAGTAGTTAAAGAAGCTGAGTAATAAGGACACATCTCATAATAAAAGCCTTATTGTATGGAGGAAAGGAAGGCGCTGACTTGTGTAGATTTAACGCCCTTCCTTCAGCCCTTTTGGCAGGATGATTTGAGAAGGTCCCCCTTGCACAGCGTTTATGTATTTGCCCTGAAAATGTAATTGAGACAGTATCCCATGTATTAATGGGACCATAAATTGTATGAGGGGGCTCAAACAGTGGATACATCCCATCATTTGTAATCACCTGGGAAGGTCCATAGAGTGTGCCTGTTATTAGCAGACAATTCTTTAAATATTTCTTAAGTCTGTTACTAAATTTCTCCAGAACAGTATTTTAAAGAGGCAGGTTTGTGAGCAGGCCCTGGAATGAAAAGGGATGCAGGAGGGTCACACAAGAGTGTTTCATACTTTTCAGAAGCAGGTGGTTACCAGTCAGGAGTGTGTATTATCGTTATCGGTAAAATGTGCATTATATACATGATTGGTACAATGTGTATTTGCTATCTATTTAAGACTTAGGATGGTCCGGGTATTTGCATCTGTTTTTATTTCTTGTTTGCAATAGTGTTTAAGCTTTGCAATAAAAAAATTTAAAATAAGAAAGAAGCCTTATTGGTGAGGAGCTGGAACACTTCCGAATTAAAGCGAGTAGGAGAATTCAGCAATCCCCTGCAATGATTTACAATGCAGCACTGTGGTGTGAGAAGTGAGGGACCGGACATTAGGGACAGGGTAGAGAAGAACTGCCCAAACCTTGTAGAGCGTTTCATCCCAGATAGATGTTCTAAAGCAAGCACACTCCAGGGGGCGGGACAGACGCTTCAGGTCTTCTTCCCTCTCTTTGAAGATCTGGAGGAGAAAGATTTGACATTCCTAGATTATCATGAAGGTTCACATGTGGGGTGAAAGCTTCAGGATCAGGTATTCTTCCTCAGAAAATGTCCACAAACATGCACAATGCAGCTGCTGCAGCCCTGAAAGACTGTAGCTGTTTTGGACAGGGACATGTTGACAGAACACTGAGCATCCAGGATGGATGAGCAGAACAGTCTGCAGGCTGACACAGTTGTACTAACAAACTGCATGAGGGCTGCAGAACAGATACAAAACTTACCTAACAGCTGTCTACAATTCTATGCCTTGCTCCAGTATTCACCAGCCACTCATGCTATGTGCTAGGAATTCCAAGCTCCCCTATGGAAGCATGAATGTGCCCTCCTCAATATACATAAAGAGAAAAGCCTACATAGAGGAAGCTGTAAGAACACAGGTGCCATGGGTGCACGTCTTATTGCACACCAAACCACTTATACTGATCCCCAAGTTTTATTGATTAAACACAGTAGCAGAATGGAGCAAAATACGATATCCTAAGACATTCAAAGCTAAGAAATGCTAAAAGCAAGGTGATCAACAAGAAGCATGCCCCCAGTGAGGAAGAAAGCTCAGTATTTTTCTTCTTCGCAAGTTCACCAGCAAAATCCAGCCTGCCTCAGATCCATCAAAAGTGACAAACCTAAAGAGATTTTTAAGTTTAAAGACATAAATAGCGCCATACTGGGTGAGACCAGCGGTCAAACAAGCCCAGCACCCATCTCCGACAGTGGTTAATCTCAGTCGCTTTGAAATACCACCCAACAGGTCACAATGGGGTAATCCATTCCCTGTTGTTCACTCTCAGCTCCCAACAGTAAGAGGCTACATTATGGTAAAAGGTAAATTTAAAAAGTCTTATTCAGGGCTGCAAAAATCAACTGGTTGTAAAACCAGTCACAGCCCAGGGTCCTGTGACTGCAAAGCCACTGCAAGGCCAACCCTATTTTTTATGCTTGTAAAATAATTTATATTTTACAGCCCTGATTTTATGGTTCCATATCAGTTTAAGCTGCAATTTCTCACTGGAATTTTCTGCTTTGTTAACCAGAAATATACACCTGCCCCTAAGTTCAAACCCCACAAGAATTTTAGTTTGGGGGAGCCAAAGGATAAATACCCTGCTTTTTCAATCTGGAGTGTTAAAATAGTAAATTTTTGAAGTTTTCCATAAAAACAAGCTTAAACTAGCTCCAATACTGCCATCAACAGCCATGGGATAGCAAATGGGTATCCTAGCCGCAGGACTAGATAGCCAGTTTCTACTCGAGTTGCTCAATATCCACGATATTCCTCAACCTTCACCCCCATCAAGGATGGATGTTAATAAGCCAGTAATAAGCCACTTAGTTTACTTAGCCACTTAGTAATAAGCCTCAGTTTACCACTAGAACAGGTACAGCTCAGCCCAAGCTACATTGGAGATTTCAATTCCTCCCAGGAACAATGAAAGCTTCTGTGTAGAGCCTTGCAACTTGCCCATGCCCACCTGTTTCTGTAAAAGCAACTCCCACTATTGCCTATTTTTAAAAGGTTTAGGCCATTCCCCACTCAACAGTCCAATCTAACCCATTTCCAGTGTTTCCTAGTTGGAGAGGGTCCTCTTGTCCCCATCAGTGGTTTGTCAGGGACCAGGAGAGCTGCCTCCTGTTAGTAGCTTGGTGTCTCAGTGCTGAAGAAGGGTCTATGCTGCTTCCCAACAATTAGCAGTAGCTCCAAGAGCTAGCACATTTTGCAGAAACATTTTTAAAACTAGAAAGCATTTCAGAAGTACACAGAGAGGTGTCTGTGCTTAAAGGGACAGTAACAATCATATAAGCTCATAGGATGCCAGCGATAGACCCCTCACCAGATCACGCTGGTCTTCCTGCACCAAGTCCATCTTGTGCACTAAGCAGAAGATTTTGGCATCAGGAGAGTTCTGGAGAATGGCTTCCAGGCATGATTGGTAGTAGTGCATGTCCTTCTCCAGCTCCCTACTCTCCACATCAAATACATAGATCAAAACCTCTACGTTGCGGAAGATGTTATCCCGCTGGCTGGTGAAGTAGTTCTCAATGAAGGTGTCCTGTCTAGGAAGGGGCAAAGAGCACAGTTAGGGTACCTCAGTGAGATCAAACAGGACTTGTCTAGTTTATCTATATGGCTGCAGGGGCCAAATGATTTTCAGGGTTTTAGTTGTCAGAACACAACCTGTAGAGATGAAAAGCCTCAGTTTACCACTAGAACAGGTACAGCTCAGCCCAAGCTACCTAGAGGCTGCCACAGTTAAACATACAGTTAGGGTAACCTTGTCCCATCAATATACATCAACACATACATAGACACCCCTCCTCATAGGAGAAAGGTTTACCGTCTTTGTCTTTCACATCTCTAAAACCAATAAGGATGATAATTGTTAGATGGGCACCTGGCCATGAAGAGCCCCTGATTACCGCACACTACAAACCATGTCCAATCTGAATCTACAGATAAAAGATTTTGTAACTCAGCAGTGGGGAACCTCCAGCTAAATCTGTGGTTATTTTTTGTCCCCTTTCCACTTCCTGTATCTGGCCCCCAGATCCAGTCCTACCCTCAAGCACTGAAAGAGAGAGTTCAGAGGGAGCAGAGATGAAGGTATGCACTCAAGGGCAGGTTAGAAATCCACTGGATAGTTAGATCATCTCAATTTCCCCCTTCCTTGCCCCATCTTGAGGACACCCCTTAAATGTTCACACCTGCAACGCCTATCCAGTCTGCAGAACTTGCACTAATTATTGCAGTGGCCTATGAAAGGAAAACGTTTTCTCACACCTGATGTAACTCATAATAAAAAATAAATAAATAAATAAATAAATAGGTGGGCGATGCTGCTGGGAGAGGAACTCAACTGAAGTGCAGGACCTGGCCATATTGCTGGTGGCCTGCTGCACCTCCAGTCCACCAACCTGAGGACTTCAGTCTCCACACGGTCAAAACCAGCCCTTTCACCCAGCACTATCGACTCTTTTGGAAAGGACATAATTTCTCCTGAAGATTTACATGTTTATTACATGCCCCCTTCATCATATTTATAGCCAATTTACTAGCAGTATTTATTAATCAGGCGAGACCGATGGTCATAGCCAAAAAAGAAATAGTAAGATAAAATAAACTATACAACCTAAACAAATATAGACAATTTACTAGTTGCAGTCATTTGATACACAAGTGTTCTACAGACCCAGTGTCTGAAAGGAGGACCTTCCCCACAATCCTAATCACGAATGAAAGTGGAAGAGTCAGTTGGAGTGAACAAATGAGTTGTACCTACCCTCCACAGTCCCATAGGTTCAGCACCAGGTTTCCCAGAAATCGAACATGAGAGTGCTCCACATCAACTGGAATAAGATAGCAGATATCTAGTAACTACCAGGCCAATGAGGCTGGGGAACTCTACTGGAAAGTTAACACACTGTGTGACTAAAAAGGCGAGTCGGTGTCACCTTTGACATGGTGGCTCTGAAGTTTCAGAACCAAAAGGGTGAATCCCATCTAGTCATACTCAGTTACAACAGTAACGCTGGGCAAATCTGGCCCACTGAGTAGCTTCATAACTCCTAACTTTGAAAAGCTTATCTCCATGGAAGCCCCTTTACTAGCACTTGACTCCTGATCAGTGGCAGATGTTAATTTAGACAGAGTTCTAGACCCTGGCACTACACAATGGCCCCATATCTGGAAGACCACCTCTCCTAGCATACTCCACTGCAATCCTTGCAGTCAACTGGGAGCGCCCTCTTGGGGGTACCAGCAGCCAGTTGTGTTTGTACAACGAGAGCACACGGAGGAGCATCCTTAGTTGTTGCCCCACTATGCTGTGAAACTCCCTTCCCCTGGAGATTCGAGTCCAAGCCGGAGCATATTCCTGAGGAGATGCAAGGCTCTTCTTTGGCAGGCAAGGTTAGGGAGTGGGTGATGACTTTTTAGGGCTGGGGGATGGGTTTTTAAAGGGATTATTATGTATTTTTTAATATTGTAAGCCACCCTGAGCTTACAATATTAAAAGCGGAAGGGTGGGGTATCAAATTTGAATAAAATAAATAAGGAAGAGTTTAAGAGTTCAAAGTTCCCATTTCTCTATCAGACTTTTAATGGAAAGGATAAATCCCATCGCATACGAATCACAGAATACCAGTAATGTGAGGCCCAGCCTCACCAACAGATTTCAGCTACTGCAAGACCCAGTACTGCAGGTTACCGTCCCTCAAATTAACAGATTTGCGGAAGGAAAACTCGTACAGTAATTTAGGCTAATGGACTTCTCTGTAAAATCCAGAGATTCTTCAGTTACAGCTACTGAGCAGCACCCTCTATGGACAACTTGGTCATGTGCTGCATCATTGCGCTGGCATGGAGAAATCAGATCATTTTGGAAGGGTTCACCCGTCAGCAGGATATTTTTAACAATTCAGCAGAGCTGAGTGATACTGGCCAACGCAAGTTAGATGGGCTATCTTTGAACTACCCTTTCTTACGGAGGTTCTCGAGCTTTCTATATCACCCACATATGGCCTGCTCTGGTTGTAGCTTTCAACAGCCTACAAGCACTCTTGGAATACATGCCAATAATCTATTCAAAAAGGACAAAAAGCATAAGACTCGGGGGACACCTGCCTCAATTTTTCATGCAGACAATTTTCAAACTTAGCACAATGTCCAAGAGCGGAGGCTTTTGGATCTCTAAGTAGAAGATCTTACTTGTAGCACCAAGACGTCGCGTGTCCCTGGCAATGTAGTTTGCAAAGATAATGGATCTCATGCTTGTCTTGCCAGACCCACTTTTACCCATCAACAACACCTGATTAGAAGAGAGAACGTTACAGTTATCAAGAATGACAACTTCCCACTGTATTCTAAATCACCAGGGAGGCAATCGCTGCAGAGATAAAACGTCTGTTCATCCCCAGAAGACGACTAGATTTGGGCATTTTGATCTTGAGGGATTCTGCAAAGAGTGGCTGAAAGTTTATAACCATGAGCAACTGGAAGACAGGCAGTGTGAAACTCTGCCCTCATTAGTCAATGAAACTTTAGTGGAACCAGAGTATCACCCATGCTCTTTATTCCTTGACATACATGCTCAATGAACCTTTGTTCCTCATTGTGAGTCCCTTCTGCTTCACTTGATCCGCCCATGTCGAAATGAGTCAAAGAGAGGTGAAGGGAGAGCATTACCTCCTACAGGCCAGTTTCCCAGTGCATGTCTGTCCCCGGAGAGGTGTGGAACCAGTTTGGTTGGTTCACCCCCAGAGACTTATGGAACCAGAGAGGCTTCAGAATGCTCTGGGGGAAGTTACCTCCTGGTTTTGACAGCCGCTTGCTCGATGACCTCGTTGCTTTTTGAAATACCTTGCTGGCCAAAGCCATCAACCAGACAGCTCCTAGGCGTCCACTCCTCCCGCCCCTTCCCCCCCCCCCCCGCATCAACACCTCAGACCTCCATGGTTCACAGAGGATCTGCGGTTGCTGAAGAGAAGGACGGCAGTTGGAGCAACAGTGGTGCTGATCGCGTGCTGAAGCCAACAGTTTGCGACAGAGCCAGTTTAAGAGCCTATGCTGGCAGTGCAGGCAGCAAAAAAGGAGTTTTTTGCTGCCCTCATAGCATCTGTGAAGTCTGGTCCAGTGGAGCTGTTTCAGGTACTGAGGGGGTTGGTCGGTCCGGCCTCCCTACGCCTGGAACTGGAATTTTCCTGTACCCACTGTGATATGTTTGTGGATTACTTCGTGGACAAATCACTAGTATTCACCATAACTTGGACGCTGCATTTATTCCAATGGGAGAACCATAGGCTGTGAAAGCTCCATCTAGTCCAGTTTTGTGGGATCAATTTCAGTGGGTTTCGTCTGCTGATGAGGAAAATGTTCTTGGAGTTGTTAAGAGCCTCCACTTGCGAACTGGACCTGTGCCCATCCTGACTGGTTAAGGCCAGCCATTGCTGATGGGGGTGATCAATGCCTCCCTATGGGAGGGAAGAGTGCCAAGCTGCCTCAAAGAAGCGGTGGGTACAGCCTCTGCTCAAAAAATAGTTGCTTGACGTGGACTCCCTTACCTGCTATCGGTCGATCTCTAACTTTCTCTTTTTAGGGAAGGTTATTGACCGGGTTGCGGCTCAGCAGTTACAGGAGCGTCTAGACCACACTGGTTTTCGCTCAGATTATGGCACTGAGACTGTGCTTGTGGCTTTGGTCGACTACCTTTGTCATGAAATGGACCAGGGTTAATTCCCTCTCCTGATTCTATTAGATCGGTCTGCGGCTTCCGATACCATTGATCATGAGATGTTTGCAACTCGTTTGTGGGACCATTTGTGAATAGTTCCATTCCTTCCTGGCCGGGAGAACTCAGTGGGTAGTACTGGGGGGACTGTTCTTCATCCCCCTGCAACCTCTTGTGTAAAGTCCCACAGGTTCTATTTTGTCCCCTCCCCTGTTCTACGTGTATATGTTGCCGTTGAGAGGGTTTGGTATTCGGTGTCATCAATATGCTGATGACACCTTGGTTGACAATAAAGGATTGATTGAGGACACCCAACTCTAACATAAGGAGTGCCATACTGGGTCAGACCAATGGTCCATCTAGCCCAGCATCCTGTCTCCCAACAGTGGGCAATCAGAGTGGTTTGGGAGAAGCACCCAACAGGTCACAATGGGGGATCCATTCCCTGTTGTTTCCCCCCCAGCTCCCATCATGTTCCCTGATCCTGTCTGGCTAATAGCTGCTAATGGACCTATCTTCCAGAAACTTGTCCACACCTCTTTTAAACTCAGTTATAGTATTGGCCCTTACCACAGCCTCTGGTAGTAGAGTCCACAACCCAATTATGCTGAGTGAAAAAATATTTTCTTTTATTTGTTCTAAATTTGCCACCCATGAGTTTCATGGAATGTCCCCTAGTTCTAGTACTAGCTGAGAGGGTAAATAACTGCTCCTTGTTTATTAGTTCCACACCACTTAGGATTTTATAGACCTCTATTATATCTCCTCTCGTTCGTCTCTTCTCCAAACTGAAGAGCCCCAACCTACCAAGCCTCTCCTCATACGGGAGCTCTTCCATGCCCTTGATCATTTTTGTTGCCCTTCTCTGTACCTTTTTTAGTTCAGTTGTGTCTTTTTTGAGATGGGGCAACCAGAACTGCACACAATATTCGAGGTGCGGTCACACCATTGATTTGTATAGAGGCATTATGACATCCCCGTTTTTATTCTCTATCCCCTTCCGAATAATTCCTAACATTGTTTGCTTTTTTGACTGCTGCTGCGCACTGCGCTGTGGATTTCATTGTATTGTCCACAACCACCCCAAGATCCTTTTCCCGAGTGGTAACTCCAATTCAGTACTCAGCATTGGTACGAACCTCTCATTTTCATCTGATCCAGGTCTGGTAGTCTTGGTACTTACTCAGTGTTTGGTCACCGTGAGGGACTGGATGAGGATGAGCCGTCTGAAGCTGAATCCCAATAAGACGGAGATTATGCTGGTGGGCAGGGCAAGGGAGTGGAGGCCCCTCATCACTGAAGGGGGAGTCCCCGAGGTTCGCAATCTGGGAGCGCTCCTCGATTCCAAGCTCCGCCTGGATGTCCAGGTGGAGACTGTGGCAAGGAGCACGTTTCGCCAATTACATCTGGTGAAGTGGCTTTAGCCGTATGTCTCAGACTCCGATCTGGCCATCATAATACATGCTTTTGTTACCTCAGGACTGGACTACTGCAATGCGCTCTACATGGGGCTACCCATGGTGACAGCTCGGAGACTGCAGCTAGTGCAGAATGTGGCGGCTCGCTTCCTTACAGAGGTGGGCCACCAGGAGCACATAATACCAGTGCTCCATTCTCTGCACTGGCTGCCTATAGCCTTCCAGGCCCAATTCAAGGTGTTGGTGCTTACCTATAAAAGCCCTACACGGTCCTGGCCTGTCATACCTGCAAGACCGCCTCACACTCCGGGTTCTAGCTGAGAACCTGCGGTCATCAGGGAGCACCCTTGTTGAAGTCCCCTGGGTTCTCCAGGGAGTGACTATGGAGAGGGTGTTCTCTGTGGCTGCACCAAGGCTGCGGAACTCCCTTCTGGCTGAGGTCTGGACCTGTCCTTTTGACGTAAATGTAAAACTTGGCTGTTCTGCCTGGCGTTTGGTGAGAGAGATGGGTAAGGGAGGGTTTTTTCGTTTGTTTTTGTATGGTGTTTAAATTTTATATTTTATTAAAAAAATTGTATTTTATATATTTGTATTATAATGTGTGATTTGTTAGCTGCCCTGAGCTGCTTTAGCAGGAGGAGGCAGGATATAAATTATCAGTAAATAAAACATCCACTGATGAGCTCAATTTTACTTATTTATTTTTTAAGAAGCAACTGTTACTTCCCCAGTATGTTCACACACCGACACTTATGAAGGTTTTGCTTTTGAGATAAGAGCACAGGGACTCAGCCAAACAAAATATTTCCTCCCCCATCCATTCTACAAGGGTGCTATGGCTACAGAGGACGATCACTCAGCGTACTCTCTCCTGTCCTCTTTCTTTATGCTAATGCAGGAGGATACAATACAACAGCACTGACCCATACGCACCTCCTTTCACTCCCACTTCTCCCCAGCCAGCAATAGATCCTTGTCCTAAGTGGCAACACCTAACTGGGTGGCCAACATTACGCACATATAGTTCGGATTTTTTTTCTTATGTGCATCGTTTTGCACTTATCAACATTGAATTTAATCTGCCGTTTTGTTGCCCAGCGACTTTGCTATAGGCATGCAAGATCCTTCTGCAACTCCTCATACTTTGTTTGGATAAAACATCTGACAAGTGATGGGACTTGATAATCAATTAAAAGGATTCAAAAATGCAGCATATGCGATGTGGAATTCCACACCAAAAGGCTTTGAAATTCCACACCAAAAACTCTTGAAATCTCAAACATTTTGCAGAAGAACTTCAGTCAGCTTTTTCTGATCCAGACAGCAAAAGAAAGTTTTGAATGCAATCCTTACCTTTTTCTTCATGGCGGTACTCGGCATCACCCACCTGCAGATTTAAGCCAAGGGACAATAAGCTGGATGTCTACAGTTTGGAGCAAGCAAAGCACTTTCCAGTGTCACAAACTTTGCTTTTACACCCACAGCTCCTATGCTTTACACAGAATGCCTCAATGCATAAGGCTAGCCACAGAATACACCCCACAACTTTTGTATCAAGCTAAAACACTGAAAAGACCACCACCTTTAATCATACTCAGGCTAGGTCTAAGTATGATCACTTCAGTGTATGGCAGGAGACACATTTCTTGCATTTTTACTAGACACTCTACATCAATGGTTGAGAAACTTTTTCCTCCCAGGAGCCTTTAAAAATTGGTATAAGTTCCAAGAGCCACAAAGAAGTTGGGGGTAGGGTGCTTACGGGTCCACTTAGGAAGAGGAGGGTCCAGATCACAAATCTGAATTAAGGATCTATTTGCTATCTTTGTGTTCAGTCTTGAGAGTGGGAACTCGATCCACGATATTCCACAGCAGTTAACCAACACATACTAACCCCCCTTTTTTCTCCTGACAGAAGCCAATGCCTAGTCAACACATTCATCTTACTATCACAGCCATGTATCACATGTTCAACACACTAATCCCTTCCCAGACATACTAGCTGACATTAATCTCCCTAATTTACCACATATTATCTACCACAAACTGCCAGACACAAACCCCACGACCATTGCAATCAGATATAGCTGCCACTACCACACTGCAATAATGCCCACTGCAGTCACCAACTCCTTCCCCGGAGCTCAGGCTAACACCCAACTCCCTGGCCTACCTCCAGCCAGATCAGCCTTCCTCCCTGCTGTGCACACTCCACTAGCTCCTCACCTCAGGCTACCCCTCCCCCACTATGACCTTCTACAGGGGACCCTACCCCCCCCCCAAGAGCGCACCAAGCTGGTTCTGCCCTAACCCCCAGTATCCCCACCCCAGGCCACCCATTCCCCCACAGCAGCATGCCCAACTAGTCCTGTTCCTTATATCCCATTAGTCCTCAAATTCCTAAAAGACCCCCCACCCCACCCCGCACAGCCCCCAATCCCTCACCCCAGGTCGCCCTTCCCCTAGTCATACCCCCTTGGGGATCCTGCCCCCCCCTCCCCCGGAGCGCACCCCACTAGCCCTGCCCCCGAAGCCAGGCTCACCTCCAGCTTAGCGCGCTGCCGCCTGGGCCAGCCCCGTCGTGGGGGGAAGGAGCGGGTCTCTCGAGCAGCTCTCCGGCAAGGGACGGATTGGCGAGCGGGACCAGTAGTTGCCGCCGCTGCTGCTAGGCTTCAAAGCGCCGCCTGAGCCAGCAGCCGCAGCGGGGTCTCGTCTCCTCCGGTTCCCGAGCCTGGGACTCTGCTGCTCACGACAAGAACTGCGTTTCCTCGAGCTGATCACAAGAGCAACGCCAACCCTCTATCCCCCCCCTCCCATCAGGTGACTAGAGGCCTCTGCCAAAGAGAGGAGAGAACTAGAGCAGCCGCAGAATGGCTGGCGGGTTGCGTGAAGCCAAGGCAGCCATCTTTCATGGGGCAACTCGCCTGTAAGTGGTGGTTGGGCTCTCAGGGCAGAAGGGGGTGAGCTCCTATTACACACACACACACCCCCTCTCCTCTCCTCTCTTCAAACAAGGTTGTTTGGGGAGGGAATTATGGAGTTCGCTCCCCCTGCGCAAACGGTGGGCCTGGGCAGCACTGAATAGCCACTCCGTGCTGCTATAGGGAGTGCTGTGTCACCGGGTGCAGGATCTGTGTACACACAGGATTTGCCAGCACCCTGCAGACGATTCTCACCTAGTAAAGCCAATGATGGTTAGGATCAGGACTGTAGTCTCTGTGGCAGTTACACAGAATGTGAAACGGGACACAGCCTTGCACCACCTTGTTAGCTGTGATTGCTAGCCTGATAGTTAGCCAAGGTGCCAGTGCAGACCCTGCAACATGTATTTTTCATAAGTGTTTCTTAAAAATTTGCATATGTGGCAACCCTACACAGAGCCCCATAAAACAGATTAACCCCCATCCAGTTGCACAGAACGTTCAAGAAGAGAGAGGATCTCCGTCCTAGCTGTATAGAGCCTGCTAAAAGCGACACCCCTAGCTGCATAGAGCCTCCTAGAATAGAACCTTCCCCTCCCCAGTTCCATACAGACCCACAGAACAAACACCCACCCAGCTCCTAGGGGTATAACAGAGGTCCCTTCAAGGCCAGTGGACCCCCATTTGTTTAATCTCTGCCTGCTATTGCCCTCTTCCTAGTTGTGTCCCTCAACAAAAGAAAAGTGCCCTGCACCTGAGAGACCAGTCAAGGGGTTGGACTAGATGATCCTCAAGATCCCTTCAAACCCTTGACAGTCTATTATTATGGAATCTCCCTAGAAGACACCCCAGATGCATAGAGCCCCATAGAATAGACACACCAACTCCATAGAACCTTCTAGAAGAGACCCCCCCTCTTCCCCAGCTCTGTAAAAGGCCCATGGAACAGACACCCCCCAGCTCCATACAACCCCCCCTAGAAGAGACCTTCCACTCCTAAAGCCCCATAGATAGGACTGGATGAACTATTGTGTTTACTATGCTGCACCATGGAAACCACCCAGCAGGTAACGGGAGTAGGGCAAGTTTGACATCAGTTACCATGTCTGCTTTGTCCAAATCTCATTCTAAATCATGAGATTTAATTGTCACTGTTCATTTGCATAAGGCAATAAAGGCATTAATAGTTTAACAAGCCACAGATTTTGGGTGCCGAGTTTTTCAGAAGAGTAGGTGTGTAAGGAAAAAGGAAAAGAGGGAACTAAGGGTGGAACACACCTAATGCAGACTTGTCTCCACCGATTCCCCCCCCCCCCCCGTATTGGACAAAACGGAGATGTCTCAGTGCATGGAGATAGGTGTGTTACACACTGCACACCCACTGTGGCATACACCCATCCCCATCCCCCCCCACCATGGCTCCTTCCGCTGTGTGAAAAGGGCCATAGGCAGACACTCCTCCAGCTTTCTATAACTAAGCTGATCCAAATCACATTTTAGGTATCTTCTGTAAATTAATTTTGAGTCTTAATTTTTATTTTATTTTTTGTAAACAAATGCTCAGATTTAGATTCATACTCTTCCCCCTGGAGAACTTTGACTCCAGCTCAAGTTAGAATTCGTTTTATGTTTGATTGCTTTGACTTTGCTTTGTATGTGTGTTTTCAGCTTCAGCTCGTCACTGTTTGGCAGCCATTCCTTGGTAGTGGGAGGCTGGGCTGGGCCTGTCTTTGTATTGTGTGGTTTTGTTGATTTGGTTTTTAGATAGCTGTGGAGTGAAGGGTAGTGGTGATTTTATTTTAAATTGTTTTTATTTGGTCTTGCTGGTTTGGTGGGGTGAGGTGGGAGGGGAAATGTTGAGCCTGGGGAGAGGGTGGGAGGGAATGCCATGGCCCCCCAGTCAGAGGGGGGTTCAGGCACGAGGATGGGAGGGAGTGCCATGGCCCCCCCAGTGAGAGGAATGGGGGAAGAGGGTGTGATATAGTGTATTGGTTGGAGGGGGCTATAGGTATGGGGGAAAGAGGTTAGGGAGGGATTTCCCTGCCTACCAGTCTGTCTCTAGGGATGCTAGACTCAGGGGTCCCTCTCTGACCATCTCTTCCCCCAAGCCCTGATGGGCCCTCTGAGTGCTGTCATTTTGGAGGGAGTGGGAATTGTTAATCAGGAGCCAGGGAGGGGAGCCTTTCTGGGTTGGGGAGGACAGAGGGGTAGCTATTGAGATTGTGTTGGTTATGGGGAGGTATGGTGGGGAGGAGGATAGACCATCAGGGCTTTCGGGAAAGACACTTGGTGTCGATTCCCATGTTCCACTCCTCCCTGTCTCAGGGTATTTGGGAGCTGAGACCAGTAGGACCCCATAGCTGATGCTGGTGGCAAATAAAACATCTACTGTTCATGATTTGATTCAGGACGAGGTCACCAGCCACATATGCACTACAGAGACCTGGCTGGATGAGACATCTGGGCCAGTATTGTCCCAGATGGTACTCGTCAGGTACTCAGTGCAGGCTTGAAAGACGGGGAGAGGAGTGGCCGTGATCTGTAAAGACGCCTTGGCCTTTCGAAGGTATCTGGTGCCTAACTCGTTCAATATAGAGTGTGTCCACCTTGTGCTGGATTTGGCTGGGGATAGATTGGGGATCCTCTTGGTGTACCAACACCCCACTGTATAGTTGATTCCCTACTGCTCTAGCTGAGCTGGTCTTGGAGGTGGTGTTGAGATCGCTTACGTTTATTGTTCTGGGTGATTTCAACATACACTCTGAGACTGGCCTTTTAGGGGTGGGGCAGGAGTTCATGACAACCATGGCTCCATCCCAAATAATATTGGGCCCGACGCATGAGGTGGGATACACATTGGACTTGATGTTTTGCACCAGCCCGGAGACAGAGGTTCCAATTATCGGGGGTGGTGTTATAACACTGTTGTTGTGGTCAGATCATTACCTCCTGAAGGCCCGGATCCTGGCCCTCCTATGCCCTCATTGGGGTGGTGGACTAGTTAGGTTGGTCTGCCCCTGGAGACTGATGGATCCAATTCAGAATTCTCTGGAGAATATGCCCGCTGACCTTGATGGCTGCTCTGTCGATGACCTGGTCGCTTTGTGGAATGACATCTTGACCGTGGCCATTGACACGGTTGCACCCAGGTATCTCCTGCCACTGCTTTGTCATCACAGGTCCCTCTGGTATACCGAGGACCTGAAGCAGCTGAAGCGGGATTACTGCAATGTGCTCTACATGGAGCTGCCCTTGATGACTGTTCAGAGGCTGCAGCTGGTGCAGAATGTGGCAGCCTGGCTCTTTTCAGGGACAAGTCTCCAGGAGCCCATTACACCTGTGCTCTGAAGTCTGCACTGGCTGCCTATGGTTTCCCAGGTGATGACTATGAGGAGGGCGTTCTTGGTGGCTGCACGCGGCTGTGGAACTCCCTCCCGCCAGAGGTCCTCCTGCCCCTAGACCTCCCCTCTATCCAATGACATTGCAAAACCTGGCTGTTCCTCCAGGCCTTTGGTGAGGGAGACGGGTGATGGGTGGGAGGTTGGGTAAGGAATGGGAAATTATGTTTTTATGCTCTGCCTGGTGTCCGGGGGGAGGGGGGTAGTCACAGGGAACACGAGGAGGGGGAATCAGGAACAGGAAGCACTCAGGAATAGGTGGCGTGAGACACGGGCAACTCGGACCACTGCTCCAAATGGAAGGTTTGGATTAAGGTGCCCGTCAGGATAGTGTTTTGGCCTTGAACTCCTACAAGAGATTAGGCCCTTATAATAGGGCGCTGAGCAGATAGTACTGAAGTGCCCTGTCTCATCGTTCAACCACCTTACGTACACGACGCACACCACAGGGGAGAGGGACGCCTGGTGCCAACAGTGAGGTTGGAGGGTTCAAGGGCCCAGGACCACAGGAGAAAGGGGAAAGGGGCTAGCACACTGAAAAGGGACGGGCGGAGCCCCGGAGGGGGAGGAGGAACAGACACTTGCTCAGGCACTCGCTAAGGCTCTGCATGCACACCAAGGGAAATACACAGGGCCACAGACTCAACAATTTCTCAGAAGACAGCACTCTGCTCAGTCGTTTCTCTGCCACTCAAGGAGGAAGGGAAGGGTTAAATGAGGAGACAACAAGGAAGGTTATGAGGAACAGTAGGTTGCTACCTTGTAAACAAGGTTCTTCGAGATGGCTCCGACCATTCTCACAAATGGGTTTGCGCATGCGCGCCCTTCTCCTACCGGCATATACCAAGCTCATATTCAAATTCGTCGTGCGAAGGCACGCCCCCAATAGTATATAAGGCGCCCTCCCGCTCATACCCAACAGTTCCTTCCAACCCAAGGCTTATAGAAGAAATTTCCAAGCGGGGTAGGAAGGGTGGGTATTTGTGAGAATGGTCGGAGCCATCTCGAAGAACCTTGTTTACAAGGTAGCAACCTTCTGTTCTTCTTCGAGTGGCTCCTCCCATTCTCACAAATGGGAGAGTACCAAGCCTAGAGATAGGCGGAGGGGGAATTTCTTCTTGAGAAACTGTATGATTCCTTAAAGCCTTATCGAGGAATAAACTTTATTAGTTGATCAACGTGGAAAGCCAACATAAACATGTGAGACATACCCTATACACAGACTGGGTAACTGAGGTACAGTAATACATATAGTTGAAACATCAACAAAGTTTGGAAACAGAATCAATTATAGCCCGCCCAGCCGATTGAAGGCTAATGTCATTTAGATGCAAGGCATAATGTTTCACAAAGGTGTTCGGGGAAGCCCACGTGGCAGCCCTACAAATTTCCTGGGGGGACACGTTTGCAAAGGCTGCAGTGGAGGCCCCTACAGCCCTCAAAGAATGGGCCCTAAGGTTTGGAGGGGGGCAAAGGCCCTTACCTTGATACGCTAAAGAAATGGTCTGCACGAGCCATTTGGATATTGTTTGCGAGGAAATCTTTTTACCCAGGGTCCTTAGCGAAGGGGAGACAAAAAGGAAATCAGAGAGTCTGCAGGATTGAGTCTTCTCTAGATAAATAATGACCGCCCGCTTGACATCCAGCGGGTGGGTAGAGGAGGGAGAATCTGGGTCATCGGAGAAAACTGGTAATATTATTTTCTGTGCTAGGTGAAAAGGAGATACACACTTAGGAATAAAAGATGGGTGGGAAGAAATTTCCACCCTATCCGGAAAAATTTGTAGATATGGAGGCCTGCAGGAGATAGCAGCTATCTCGCTGACTCTACGGAGGGAGGTTATAGCAACCAAAAAAGAAGTTTTTAATGTCCAATGAAAAAGGTCTGCTTGTTGGGGGGGTTCAAAGGGAGGGAGTGAGAGTGATCCTAGAACTAAAGGGAGGTCCCACTGTGAAACTGGGAGTTTGTGGGGGGGAAAAAGGTTTACAATTCCCTTGAGAAATTTTTTGACCATGGGGTTGGAAAACAATGATTGATTGTTGTCGAGCACCAAGTGTCTCGCTAGGGCTGCCAGGTGAACCCTAAGGGAAGATAATGCAAGCCCTGATTCAGCCAAATGTAAAAGATACTGTAACAGGACCTTGATAGACAATTTATCTAAGGGTATCTGGTTCCCAGATAGCCAAAAAGTAAACCTCTTCCACTTTGAAGCATAGGACTTCATTGTAGAGGGCTTCACATCATTATTGAGAACCAATGCAACCCTGTCCTCTAGGGGGGAGGTTGGATGAGGATTCTGAAGGCGCAGAGGCTGAGGCCCGTGATGTTCGGGTGAAGCACCTGACCCCTGGACTGGGACAATAGGTCGTGTTTCTGAGGCAATGGGTAAGACTCGTGGGAGAGGGAGAGGAGCTCGCTGAACCACGGTTGCCGTGGCCAGTAAGGGCAGACCAGGATAAGGTTCGCACCTTGGGTCCGGGCGTGCACTAGCACCTTGTGGATCAGGGGAACGGGAGGAAAGGCGTAACAGAGATGGAGCTTCCAGGGGGTGAGAAATGCATCCCCTAGAGACGTCGGATCGTGGCCCGCTCTGGAGCAGAAGAGGGGGCATTTTGTGTTGCTTGCCGTGGCAAACAGGTCCACTCTTGGGGTTCCCCACCTGCGGGTAAGGCTGTTGTATACCCGTTGGCAGAGCTGCCACTCGTGGTTCTCTTTGGTTAGCCTGCTCAGTATGTCGGCCCTTGTATTTAGAGAACCTGCTAAGTGAGTAGCCACCAGGGTGATGCTGTGTGCCATGGCGAATCGCCAGATCTTCATGGCAAGGAGACAGAGCTCGGGCGATCTGGTACCTCCTTGTTTGTTGACATACCAGACCGCAGCTGTGCTGTCGGTGACGACGTTGACAGCTGAGCCGCGTAGGTGGCGTCGGAAGGCTCTCAACGCATACAGAATAGTTGTGGTCTCCAAGACATTTATGTGGATTAGTCTCTGGGCTGGAGACCACTGACCCGACACGTTGAGGTTCCGGAGATGCGCTCCCCATCCTGTGGAGGAAGCATCAGTAGTAACAGTGTTAGAGGGGGTTGGCGTCTCAAAGGGCATGCCGTTCAAGACCAACTCCTGAGTAGACCAGAATTTTAAAGAGTTAACTACAGAGGCTGTAACCCGAAGTCTCCTGTTCGGGTTATCAACTAAGGGGTTAAACAACCTTAGGAACCATAGTTGGAGAGGTCTCATATGAAATCTGGCGAAGGGGGTCGTGGCTGTAGTGGAGGCCATGAGGCCCAACAATCTCTGGAACACCTTGGCAGGTTGTGTCCTATGCAAAGTAATGACTCTAATCAGGGAAGCGATATCTAAAAAACGCTCCAAGGGGGTAAAAAGTTTTCCCTTGGAGGAGTCTAGTATCGCCCCAATAAAGGGGACCCTCTGGGTAGGAACTAAAATAGATTTCTGGAGGTTGACTGCTAAACCCAGTAGGAGGCAAATTTTTAGGGTGAATTCAATGTTATTAGTTAGCTCCTGTGGGGACTCAGCCACTAGGAGCCAATCGTCAAGATATGGAAAGATGGACACTGCCTGCCTCCTAAGGAAAGCAATGACGGGGGCTAGGACTTTTGTAAATACCCTGGGGGCTGACGAAAGGCCAAAGGGAAGGGAACAAAACTGAAAGTGGATGGATCCATGGCGGAATCTAAAAAACCTCCTGCTCTTATGGTGCAATCTTATATGAAAATAGGCGTCCCTTAAATCCAGGACGGCATACCATTGATTCCTGTGAAGGAAACTAGATAAACGAGGCAGTGTTAACATCTTAAACTTAAAATAATTTACAAAAGCATTTAAAGCTCGTAGGTCGAGGATGGGGCGGTATCCCCCATCTTTCTTTTGAACTACGAAATGGTTGGAGTAGAATCCCCCTGCAATGTCATCCTGTTGGACCAATTCAATCACTCCCTTGATATAAAGGTTAATAACTTCTTTATTTAATGCGTGAATCTGGGAGCTAGACAAGGGGGGGCAACTGTGAGAATAACAGGGAGGAGGCAGAGAACTAAAGGAAACCTCATAACCAAATAGAATAACTTTCAACACCCATCTGTCGCAGGTGATAGCCTGCCACATAGGAAAAGCATTAAATAAAGTCACAGCAAAATCAACTTGACACACTACTGCTGCCGGAGGGAGGAGAGGATAGTCATCCTCTAGTCACCTGCGCCTCTGCTGGGGAGGTGAGAAAAACTGACGCCCGGCAGGTTTGGGCTTGTAGGAGGTATATTGAGATCGAGGTCTACCCTGATAAGGGAAGTTGGGAGGGTAATACCTCTTCGTATAGGACTGGCCCTGCTGATAAAAAGGTCGCTGTGGACGATGAAAAGGCTGTTGTTGATGTTGATAAGGGCGGGAATAGTGGTAGGGAGCAGAGTGTTGCGAGAGACGCATCCTGCTTGCGGTAGCCTTGGACTTTTGAATTTTCTCAAGGATATCATCTGTATCCTTCGCAAAGAGACCCGCCTGGTCAAAGGGCAGGTTCTCAATCCTGGACCTGTGGTGAGATTCCAGCTTAGTACCCCTTAACCAGGCGAATCTTCTTGTAACCACAGCGTTAGCCACTGCTCGAGCAGCAGTGTCACAGGAGTGTCTCGCTGTGTGTAGTTGGAAACGCGACGTCAGAGATCCCTCTGCGCAGAGTGTCAGGAAGGCCTTCTGTTTCTCCTTAGGGAGATGGTCAGATAGTCTTTGGGCCTCTTCCCAGAGATGGTGCTGGTATGATGCCATACCCGCGGCATAATTTGACGTTCGCATAAGCATAGTGCTTGAGGCGAACGCACGCCTGCCAAAAATGTCGATGCGACGGTTATCCCTGTCCGCCGGTGAAGTGTCCTGGGAATTGCGCTGAGGCTTCTCGGCAGACGCAGCCACAACCAAGGAGTTGGGCAGTGGATGTTTAAAAAATATCGAATCTTGTGCTGGGGGAAAAGGGTAAAAGGAACTAAACGTCGTGGAGACAGGGTGACTAGAGGCTGGAGTAGCCCATATCTTTGCCGCCTCTGTGGAGAGCCGCTTCAGCAAAGGAAAGGTTAACTTAGATTGGGACGGCCGCTCAACAGTTGCGAAAGCGGGGTCCACATCCTGCTCTACAGTGGGGACGACCTCCAGCTTTAAAACCTCGGAAAATCGTTTGACTAAGCCTTGAAATTCCTTGTGTTCCTGGGAATTCGAGGAGACGGAGGTCGAGCCGTCGACGTCGTCAGAAGGAGGGGGAGACAACCCTTCGACGTCGTGGTGTTCAAAAACCTCAGCTGCCTCAGGAACAAGTGGAGGTTCAGGCGGTTGTGACCGCTCAGGGGAGTCAGAGGAGTCCCTGTGTTCGGGGGACTGTGGAGGCTCCGGCTCCGGAGTTATAGGACGAAGATAAGATTTACGTCGACGTTGGGCCTTGCGCCGATATTTCTGCTGTCGACGCAAGAAAGCGGACCTGTCGTCCTCATCAAAAACAGGTTGCCCAGATGCTTGGACGTCGGGTTCATGAGACACTGACGCCGAGGGAGTCGTGGACGTCGGAGGGAGTGGAGCTGTCGACGTCGACGGAGCTGGCCGTACGGACGTCGAAGGATGTTGAAGAGAGAGTTGTGTCTGAACTCTCGACGCCGATGGCCGAGGCGCTCTGGGCGTTGAAGGAAAAGTTGCCGACGTCGAAGGCCTGGCCAACTGTGGAATCCTCGACGTCGAAAGGGGTGGCAATGGACGTCGTGCAGGTGACGGCACCTCCCTCGACTGAGGAAGCGGAGGTCGAGAAGCCGGATCCTTAGCCTTATTGGCTTTAATCAATTCTTGCAGGCAAGATAGGACAAGCCTATTATCTTCCCGTCTAGATCGCTCCTGCTCCTTGAAAAAATCCCATGGGATTGGAGGCGATTGAGGTGGAAGGCGCGGTGGCTCAGGCTGGCGCTGTTCAGTGGCGGCGAGCCATTGCAAAGTAGGCGGCTGAAAAGGGGAGCCTCTGAAGCGCTCATCCGTGGGTTCTTCAGCCGTATAAAGGGGTGACATAATAGTCACTGGCGATGTAGGAGCGAGCGGTGAGAAACCGGCTCCAAACAGAGAGGATTCATCCTCAGATAGTAGTGGGGAAAAAGAGCGGTGCGTCAGAAAGGCAGGCTCAACAGTCTCCAATATCTTAGCCCTTTTGGGTGATGGAGGGCAACTCCTTTGAAGCCCCGAAGGGCCGGGGGCAGGAGAGTCGGCGGTAGTTGAAGCGGATAGGGTGGGAGCCGCAGAAACAGTTTCTTGTGCTCCAAGGCTTGGAACACTAAGAGGGGACATAGGCCTTTTAGGGGAAGAACGGGACTTACTGTGCCCTTTAAGTTTATCTTCCATTTCTTTTAGCAGCGCCGGAAGGCGAATGGCTCGCTCCCTCAGGGACTTGGGCTTGAGAAGAGAGCAGTCTTGGCAGTCCTCGGGATTATGAGCAGTCCCCAAACAGACTAGGCATTGTCCATGAGGGTCCTTCGTCGTCATCTTGCGGTTGCAAGAGAAGCAATTCTTAAAACTATGCTTGGTGGTCATTTTGAAGATGAGAGATATATGCTAGTAAGCCGCAAAGCGGTTGGAAGGAACTGTTGGGTATGAGCGGGAGGGCGCCTTATATACTATTGGGGGCGTGCCTTCACACGACGAATTTGAATATGAGCTTGGTATATGCCGGTAGGAGAAGGGCGCGCATGCGCAAACCCATTTGTGAGAATGGGAGGAGCCACTCGAAGAAGAAACAACACTCTCAGCACAGGAGTCAGTTTCTCTGATCACCAGCACTGTGCTGTTTGCAGCACAAGTGTTTATAGTGCCTGCCACGCCCCCCTGGCGTTCCTGCAGGCATCGAGGGTGACGCAACAGCGCTGGCCCCGCCCCCACGTTCCGCGGCATCGAAGGCTTTCCTGGCTCCTGCGGCTGCCGTGACGTTGAGGGGGGTGCCCCTGCAGTTCCAGGTGCGTCTGGCAGCGCTGATTGGGGAGGGGATGACTGTGGGGGAGAGCTCGGGGTAGCGGTTGTCTGGCGGACCTGTGGCCCCCTCCTGAGGAGCCCCCGCCGCAAGAGTGTGGAGGATAGCCTAATATCTGGGTTATTTTATTGGTTTGTTTTAAGATATTGTGAACCGCCCCGAGCTGCGAAAGCAGGAGGGAGCAGCAAGTAAATTTAAAGAAATAAGAAATAAATTCAAGGTACTGGTTTTGACCTTTAAAGCCCTACACAGTCTGGGCCCCATATATCTAAATGGCTTGGGACCCATTTATCTAGTAGATTGCCTGGCCTACCGTGTCCCATCGTGGCCTTTGTGATCGGCCGGGAATGCCTGTCTGGAGGTACAGGTTTTTAACCCGGTCTCCATGGTAAGGAAGGTGTTCTCAGCCACCTCCCTGCAGCTGTGGAACTCCTTCTCCTGGGATGTTTGTGGAGGAGGGGGTGTTGTGGGGGGATAGGGGTGAGTTAGGAGGTTGGGAAGTTGTGGGGGAGAAGGGTCAGGGGGACAGTGTACGGTTGTGGGATATTATGTTTTTGCATTTTTGGTTGTTTTTATTTGTATTTTATATTTATTTTGAGTTTCCTCACCTGTGAATGTGCCCTCAAGGCATTAAAATGCCCTCATTTCTCCAAATCATCACCGTTGTCTCTGTTGAGATGTAGCGTCCAGTGGGTTTATGCTTCTTAAGGCTGGATATATGCTGAAATATCTGTCAGCCCCATCTCACCCTGCAAAAGCTATTATATGGTCTAGCAGTTAGGATTTCTGGTTTTCACCCAGGTGACCTGGGTTCAACTCCCAGTATGGGAAGTCCCCCCCCCCCAGTCTTTACTGTGTGGTTTCAGTTTCACAGCATACCCATCATGAATAAATCAGACAAGCTGCTGGGCATTTTAAGGGGCGAGTGGGAGTTTTTCTTCAGGTTAACAATGTGCACCACCTATTAGGTGGTGGCCAAGACAGCAATCCCAGCAGTGGTGTGGGCGGTCTTTGACCACCAGGTGGCACTCTTGCCTCTTGCTTTTCTGGGGAAGGCCCTTGTGTTATATCTGGTTCAGCCTGGCAGAACGGCTCCAAGGCACATGGAGTTTGGGGGGATTCCTGCGAGATTTACAGCTGAATTTAAAACCTAAGTGTCGTATTCATCTGGCCAGACTACGGTTGGACTAGATGGTCTCTGCAGTAGTGACAAGCATAGGCTGGGTATTTCCAGGGAAAATAGAATTTGTTCCTGTGTGGTTTGGGGATGTTGAAGACGTGGTCCATTATGTTCTGGAGTGCCTTTATTTTATTGATGTCAGGAAGTTTCTCCTTTCACCTATCCTACTACAATGTAGGTTTTTCTCCCAAAACAAAAAATTAATATGGCTTTGTCAACAGACAGACTAGGATATAATTAATAGGCTAGTTGCTTTTGCCCATAGGGCTGCAGTAATCAGAAATACAGTATCCAGTAATGTTTTTTAAATGTTAAACCGAAGCTATGCAGATTCAGGAATAATTCTCACTTATATTAATATTGGTGGGAGGGGGTTAGCCTTTTGTCAAAGAAGACCCTTTTAAAATATGTTTATGAAAATTGTTTCTTTTTAAACTTAAGTATATGGATGTAATTTTGATATTTTTTTAAAAAATTAAGTTGGTTTTTTGTGGTTGGACGTATACTATATTAATATGCAAATGTTTTGTTTCCTTGTTTTTTGGTTATTTATATGTTAATATGTTTTTTGTCTTTTGATTTTATTACTTGTATTATTTGTATTACTTATATTTTATGGTATTGTATTAATTTGGGCTATTGCATGAGACAATGCCACAAATAAATGATGATGATGATTCCTGGGAGACTCTCTCAGCTCTCCTTGTGGAGAGAGGAAGGCAGTGCCTCCTATATGGAAGTATTTTGCAAAGGGAGGTGTTGGCAGGTCAATGTCACACCCTACCCTGGATGTCCTAAAGGAGGGGGAGGCTTTCCCCCTCTTGTTACAGATCCGTGTTGGGGGAGGGCAGGGGACAGGAAAGGATATGGCTGCTGCTGGAATGGTGTTCTGCGTTGGCCCAACCTGTGGCAGGGCTCCCAGAAACTTCAAACTTTACATTGTCAAAAATTTTCGGCTATGGGGGAAGATTCCTTTTTGACTTTATAAGGGAGGGGAGATTTAAAAAAAATGTTGAGAAGACAAAATAAATTTGAATTTAGTGATTTGTGGTTTGGTTTGGTTAGAAAAATCATCCTTTCTCGATTGCAGTGGCAGGGATTAATTCCCAAGCTGAGTCTGTTAGGCCAGTTTGTGCTTCAGGCTTCCAGCTGTGCTTCCTTGTCCAGAATGCATTAGGCTGAGAGAACTGGAGGCACACACCGTGCAGCGCTCTGACAGCAACTACTGCTCAGGTCAAGTCAAAATTTATTCCATTTAGCACTTAGCCATCATGGAAACAGTATTAAAACTGTTACAAACAATAGGAATAGTACAAACAATAGGAATAGTACAAAACCATAACTATATCCTGATCAATCTGTTAACAAGTTAAAAGTTTCCCCTAATTTGGGCACCACATCTAGCAACAATAGCAACATTTTGTAAATACACTGGGTTCTCTACAAGGACAGCAGAAATACAAGTTTCTGAACACTATTACAAAAAACGTATTCCCAAACAGAGGCAAAATCCAATGGTTCCTTATATCCTCATACAGAGGACAAGTTAGCAGATAGTGGGGGAAATCCGCTATCACTCCACAATTACGCGGTCAAGTCCTGGCTTCTCTGGGAACACAGTTGTATCTACCTTCCACTACTGTGGAGAGGAACATTTGGAATCGCAAAGCTGTAAATACTTTCTGTAAAATGGCACATTTTAGTACATTTATATATTTTTTTCCATACATTTTTAGGAAAGTATACCATGGTGCCATATTATAATTTGCAAAGGAAGCTAGATCAAGTTGCTTATCCACATCATCCATTCTAACCATTATTTGTGGAGCAACCTCCCAAGGCAGCTTCATGTTCAAGCCCAACAGGGAGAAACCCCAACCATCCAACCTATGTTGTATATGATCAAACCAGTAGGAACCTTGAGGTGTTGGGTTTTCAAACTGTTCGTTGAGGCACAGCCAGGGTAGTCGATCTGTGTTCATACATGATATTCTACCCCCAATATTGTACTAAGCTCTTATCAATTTTAGCTGAAACCGAGGATACTCCAACCTCTGCCCTCTACATTGGAGCTGGTAAGATAGTTTGGCAGGGCCAAGAGTACGCAGAAAGATATTATGTGTGGTTTCCAGATTACTATAATTATTAGTGCCCCAGATCTCTGCTCCGTACAGGAGTTGGGTAGCCATTTTAGCGCTAAAAACCCATACAGCTGATATGACCAGATTACCCCTGTAACAACGAGAGAAACACAAAACTCCCTGCATGGTTTTTAGTCCAATGTTTTTTGCTTCTGAACAATGAAAGCTCTAGCCACCAGACTGTGAGAACCAAACCCCATAATATTTAAAGGTCTTAACTTGTTCTATTGCCCAACCATCCAGTAACCAACTGGTAACTTTAACATTTTCCCCAGAACTACCACTCAAGTAACCAAGTTAGGAGTTTAATGCTGAAATCCCAAACAGGCAGGTAGAGAGATCCTTGTTTTGAAGTAGATCCAACTGAGATTTACCCATCCCAGTAGGGGCTGTCAGAGGCAAGAAGCAAGAGACTGGGCAAGATTCTACTCCCTCCAGAACTTTGTCAGAGTTCAGTGCGCAGCCAGAACTTCGCTCATATCAAGCAATGGAGCCCCAGGGGGGCAGCTTCTCCCTCTTGAGGTCTTAAAGCTTCCTCCCATCCCCCCACCTGCTCAGCTTATCTGAAAATAAAATGAGTGGCATAGTGGGCAGTCACACTTCCTTCCTTAATCCCCTCCCCCCGGTGGAATGGTCACAGTGGGGGCTGGGGGGCAAAATTCAGGAAGGGATTCCTACCCCAGCGCCCAAAAGGAGGAGGGATAGATTACTCCCCTGCAGGCCCTGTAGCTAAAGGCCGTGGCACCTGTAAATCCCCCTCCCTAAGAAATAAGATGTGTTCCAGGTTTTCCCTCTAATTTTCTTAGTCTGGAGGGATTGCTACCCTTGCCATGCAGTCTGCCCCCTTTGCCAATGTCCAAGATACAGGTCTACCCTTCTACACCCTTCTTCCTCCATAAAATCTTTGGTGGGCTCTGCTCCTTGCAGAATTGTTCCAAGTGAAAGGGGACACTCGCTCAGGACACACGTCTCAGAGGGGCACAGAGCACAAAGATAGAGCTGAAATGGGCACCTGGTAAAATGGGTAAACCCATCGGATTTGTGGGAACTGAACCATCCCTCACAATTCACGTACCACAAAGTGCCCATCAGGTACCCAAATGACAGTTTACTTTGGGCTAGGGGAGGGGTCATGGCAGTGATTGGGAGCCCCAGTAGCAATTCTGGCAGTAGTGACCCCCACTCCTGGGGGTCTAAGCAAGCCAGCCAGGCACACATGCATGTAGGTTGACCAGTAGATATGTACATGCACAGGTCCCAAGCAGAAGCCGTCATTGAACGCTGACATCCTGGCCAGTTATCGGCCGGTCTCTAACCTCCCCTTTTTAGGGAAGGTTATTGAATGGGTGGTGGCTCGACAGCTTCAGGAATATCTGGACTGGGTCAATTTCCTTGATCCCTCGTAGTCTGGCTTTCGTCTGGGTTATGGCACGGAGACTGTGCTTGTGGCCTTGGTCGATGACTTCTCCTGAGAGTTGGACCAGGGTCATTCGATCTTGTTGATTTTGTTAGATTTCTCGGATGCATTTGATACCATTGATCATGAGTTGTTGGTGACTCAGCTGCGGGACTGGGCAGGGATGAGCGGGACTGTTCTTGAATGGTTCTGCTCTTTCCTGGCCAGGAGAATTTAGCGTATGGTGCTGGGTCATCTTTTCCCTGGGGCCTCACGTGTGGAGTTCCACAGGGTTCCATTGTATCCCCTCTCCTGTTCATTGTGTATATGCAGCCTTTGGGGGAGGTTGGCAGAGAGTTTGGTGTAAGGTGTCATCAATATGCTGATGACACCCAATTATATCTCTTTTTCATCAGACCCAGGTCCAGCAGTCTTGGTGCTTACCTGGTGTTTGTCAGCTGTGGGGGGCTGAATGAGGGCTAGCCACTTGAAGTTAAATCCTGACAAGACGGAGGTGATGGTTGTGGGGAAAGCCAGAGGAGTGATGGCCCCCTTCATTGATGGGGTTCGTCCTCCCCTGGTATCTCAGGTCCGTAGTCTGGGGGTGCTCCTAGATCCACAGCTCTGTCCGGATGTCCAGGTGGCAACTGTGGTGAAGTATGCATTTTGGCAACTGCATCTGGTACGTCAACTTAGGCCGTATGTCTCGGACTTGGACCTGGCCACGATCATACATGCTTTTATTACCTCAGGATTAGACTAGTGTAACACACTCTACATGGGACTACCCTTGGTGATGGTCCGGAGACTGCAGCTGGTGCAGAATGCGGCAGCTCGTCTCCTGAAGGGGACGGGATGACATGAACACATTACTCTCTGCACTGGCTGCCAATAGTCTTCCAGGCCCAATTCAGGGTGTTGTTTTTGACCTTTAAAGCCCTAAATGGGCTGGGCCCCACCTACTTGCAGGACCGCCTCACCCTCCGGATCTTGGATCGGCCTCTATGGTCGGCTGGGGGCGCCCTCCTTGAGGTCCCCCAGGTTTCCCGGGTGTTGACCATGAAGAGGGCATTCTTGGTGGCTGCACCATAGCTGTGGAACTCCCGTTGGAGGTCCGCCTGACCATTGACCTCCCCTCCTTCTGTAGACAGTGTAAGACCTGACTATTCTGCTGGGTCTTTGCCGAGTGGGATGGGTGGGTTGAGCTAGGGTGGGGTTTTATTGTTTTAGTGTTGGGTTATTTTAATGTGGGGTTAAAAATGTCGATTTTAATGGATTTTATTATATGTTTTTAAATGTTGTTAGCCGCCCCAAGACGCTTGTAGCAGGAGGAGGTGGCATACAAATATAATTATAAATAAAAATCTCCACCCAGCCAGCTGTGCATGCATGCTTAGACCCAGCTGGCTGGCCAAAACTCCCAAAGGCTTCTGCCACACAGATTGCTGCTGCGCACCCTCAAGGATCACTGCCATGCTCTTCCCAAGTAAGTGGGAAATTTACGACCCAAAGGTATATGAGTTCCAGATGACCACATGCCTGTAGGTAGTAAATCCACTACATATTTCAGCTATACATAAAGGTGGGGTAGGTGAATACACCTTCACAGGTCAAGGCTGGCTCTTCTGACTTCCACTAGGTGCCCCCAGGCCCGGACTTAAGGGCAGGCCCCCAAGGCCTGGGCCTTGGGTGACATTTTGGGGTGGGGGGTGGGGGCGCCCCAGCCACTCTCCTTTTTTTTTTCTTTGGCCCTGACAGGGTCAGCAGCCAAAACCTGGGAGCCGCCCCCCCCCCCTATTGGCCCTCCCTGACCCCACTCGCTGCCCCTTCTCCTCTTCCGGCCCAGGGCTGCTGCGCTCAGGTCACTCACCGGGAAGGGAGTTATTGAGAGGCGAGGCACCGAGGTGGCCCGAGGCCACAGTGGCCCATGTGGAGGCTCTTACGGGCAGCACAGCAGTGCAGGAGGTGTGTGGCTGAAGGGGCCGGGGCCTGCTGCCTGGGGAGGGAGGGGGGTGACTGGTTGTGGGGTCTGGGTCAGCCAGCCTGCCTGGTTCAACGCTTTTAATGACACAACTTGGCTGGGGAGGGGAGGAGGAGGCTTGGGCTGGGGAGTGTGGGGAGCTTGGCTGGGGAGGGGAGAGGGACCTGGGCGGCGCTGGGGAGGGGAAGGGGACCTGGGAGTGGGGGCGGGGTTTGGTGAGGCAGGGCTTGGGGGCAGCAGCCTGAGAAGGGCCTAGGGGTGCAAAATTCTTAAGTCTAGCCCTGGGTGCCCCAAAGCTCTTCCCGCCATGGATTTTACCTTCTCATTTTTTAACCTGTTCAAGGAGAACCCAGAGGGACATGAGGACTCAGAGCAGAGGTTTTAAGTGATCGGCAATGCCAAGGAAGATGGATGGGAGCACCACAGGGGTTTACAGCTCTGACAGGACAAAGCCCAAGTGATGGTCAAGGGGCCCCAGCAAAGATTGCTGTGTCAGGGCCAAGCAGGGCAGTTGGAGAAGGTGGAGGAGTGCAGCTGCTGAAGGCATAGGGGACCAGCAAAAGATGTTGGGGTGGGGAGGAGGAAGATGCCACAAAGAAGGAACTATTGGGCATGCTGCCAGGAGTGAGCAAGCATTGCTTGTTCTGGAATTGTGAGAGGAAGGGAAAAAACAGTATTCTCTTGTCTTGACCAGCTCTGCAGATATTTGGACCACAAGCTCTGGTACAGGGGGTGGGCAAGGTTCCCAACCCCAAAAGTCACATACCAAAAATGTCATATGGCTGAGAGCCACAAGACACATGCTCCTTTGAAACATCTCTCAAGATGAGCCTCTCCTGCTTTGTAATTGGCTGTAGAGCCAGTGCTTTGTTGTTCTGGCTGCTGTGATTCTGAGGAGCAGCTGTGATTCAGCTGCTGACGCTCAAGTTCAGTGAGCTAACACCATTAAGACAGCCTGGCCAAGAGCTGCATGGGGCTCCCAAGCCACAGTTTGCTTACCCCTGCATCTAATATAGGGCTGGAAGGGCATCAAGAGACTTACAGTGCTTCCCAGAACTTTAATGAATTCTAGAATAAAAAACTTTTGGTTTAAGAAAGGAGTTAAGACCCTTGCAAATTCAGTCCTGCTCCAAAAAGCATGGAAATTGTAAGTTAAGGCCATGACCTTAACTTGCATGCCATGAAAGATTAAGTACACTATCACACATTATGCTCCCTTACGACTTAGACTCCATATATTCACACTTAGGCCACCTTTACCCGCGATTAGAAGTGCCTCTGGAGCACTGTATGAAAGAGGAAAGCCATGGGGGGAGTGCTTACACGCTCCCCGTGCTACCAGAAGTAACGTGTCTCCCATTCTCTTCAGTGGCAGCGGCTGCAGACTTGGAGCTTTCAAAGGGTGTTTTCAGACGTTACGAGATCACAGTGAACCACGGTGAATACCCACCTGTGGTCAGTGTGTCTCGAATGTCTGTTTGGCGGCCGCCAGATGTTCGCCACGGTCAATACCCGGATGGGGTCAATTTGAACCACGCTTCCCGGGCTAGCCGGGGGAATGTCCCGGGAAGCATGGTCAAAAAGATCCCCAGCGGGGACCAAAAAAAAGTAACGTCTGGCCGGGCGCCACGGCCCGGGATCACCGGCGGGATCCCGGGCTGTGGCGGAGCCCGTCCGACGCAGTGGCCGCATTGGCCCCGCCACCCGCCCGTCTCCCCAGAGGGCGGGTGGCGGGGTGCGTGGAGGGGGCGGGGCCGTGCGGCCCCGCCCCCTCCCAGATTCCCCGCCGGGATCCCCCGGCACGTCTGATATGGCGTGACGGGGTCACCCCGGCGGGGAATGAATGGGTTGTTTTCGGTACGGGGCCAAGAGGCCCCGTAACGTCTGAAAACACCCAAAAAGCACATTCTGTGGACCTCAATTTTGTGGTCTACAGAATGCGCCTCATGAAAGCCCCGTGTTTGCAACCACTGCTGCTGAAGAGAATGGGCAGCACATCATTTCCAGTAGCTCAGGGAGTGTGTAAACACTCCCCGCGCGGCTTTCCTCTTCAATATAGGGCTCCAGAGGCGCTTCAAGCGCCTTGTGTAAAAGTGGCCTAAGTCTTGCTCTTTCCATCCCTATCCTCGGCAGCAATACTGAAGCTGGAAAACAGGAGAGGGTCAAGGGGCAGCTTTTATATGGGTTGGGGAGAACAGAACAGCCAAATACTGGGGGGCTGTATATGGGGGGAATAAGGCTGATAGATGTCCAATGTGTACAGGGAGACAAGGCAGGGGTAGGGAGCACTGTGTTCATGTGAAGGGGTCAGTGAAATGTTAACGTGATGTGTATAAATGCACAAACATACAAGTGTCTCAGAACTTCAGAAACAATAGATGGCTGGTCATCATCTCATGATGAATCGGAAAAGTCATCCACCTATCCCTCAACATTCCAAAGAAAAAGCACCACAGAGCATATGTTACAGATGTATTTTACGAAAATGTTTGGCAGTGCCAGTTATCATTGCAGTATGGACTGTTGATCTCTCTTTTAAATGACACTGAACTTGATCATGCTTGTCCCTAAATTGGGGTTCAGAACAGCCTGTGTCCTTCTTTGGCTGTGTTCATGGGGCCCAAGGTTACCAGCGTACTAAATGACTGAATGTAGTAGCGTGTGGAGGAAGTATGTGCAGTGAGCAGTTTTGGAAGAATGGTTGGGGTAGCAAGATGGGGTGAAAATAGCCATGCATGTAACTCTGCTTTAACATTTCTTATGCATGTTGCAGGGTTGTATTGGTGCCCTATGCAACCCTGCAACATGCATAAGAAATGTTAAAGCAGTGCACTCCACTACCACCCAGCTCCCCCATCAACATACAAACAATTCCCCTACTGCCCAACTCCTCCCAGTTTTGTTTCCTTGTACACATCCTGCATCCATCAACCTTGTTGATGCAGCCCCTTAGTGTTCACTTTTCCTATTTCCCCCAGTCTTACAAACTAAGGACATTACCAAGGCAGGAAACCTGCCTTGCCCCAAGCTGCAGAGGAAGAAGATTGGGGCTGAAAGACCAAGGCAAAATGTGGGTGCATGGAGTTTAAAGGGTACAGCCACATTTTGGTTAAAGCTGTTATGTAAGGCGTCTTTGGCCTTTTTCCGAGGACACATCCCATAGTAGCCAGCTGCTTGCCCTGCCACGTTGTGGGGGAAACATCTGATGGCAGCTGGCCACACAATGCACTACATCATGTGGCCTGGCTTCCCAGGGCATGTTAAGGCTGCCCAAGCCATGGTAGCCTACCTAGACATCTCATGTAGCTGCACTATAAATTGGAAGTGAGCACAATATATGAGACTGTGCAATGTCTTACTACTTACATAACGCACAAGTTAAGGCAAAAGCCTTAACTTACAATTTCCATGATTTTTCAAGCATGATTGAATTTGTAAGAGCCTTAATTCCTCTCTTACACTAAAAATGTTTTGATCTATGAATTTCCCTGTTCTTCTCAAAGGGGAATGCAGTAAATGCCCCCATCTGCCAGAGTACCAACCCTAGTTTGATTGGCAGCCAAGCAGACAGCCAGAGAGTTTCCCTTTCAGCCCAAACTTTGCTCTCAGGTGTAACAACAACAACAAAATCCTGCTGGTGAAACTGACAACACTGTCAATTTCACCAGCAGGGGGAGGAATGACTGGAGGGCTGGCTATACGACCTGTCTGGCAGAGGGGGCCCCTGCCCTGGCTGTGTCCTTCTTTGGCTGTGTTCACGGGGCCCAAGGTTACCAGCGGTCTTGTGGGGCGATCTATCACTGCCTGTTAGAGCTGGGTCACCTTCCGTGGCCCCCACCTGATGACTATGGCTTGTCGGAGCCCTCTGAAGCGGAGGTGGCAGCGCTGGCCGGTGTGTGGTTCCGATCCGATATGCAGGTGGGGCTCTCCACTCAGGATCCCTTCAAGGCTTACAACCTGGTCGCCTGGCGGCCCACCCAGGTGCACCCTTCATGGCCCCCTGCAGTTGGCTGTGAGGCCCCCCCTGTGCCTTCTGGGCCCTGGATACTGGCCCCGGTGAGCACTCCCGCCTCCGCCCTGGCGCTGTGAGTTGCTGCCCCTTCCCTCCCTTATGTTCCTGGTTTGCTGCTGTGCTGGCTGGTTCCTGGGGTTCTGCTGCCCCTGCCTGTGGCTCTGGGCCTCCTCCGCGGCCCACCCTGTCCGCCTCTGCAACAGGTGTTCCCCTCCGTGGTTGCCTTTTCCTGTGGCTGTGTCCTGAACTGTGTGCCGGCTCCCAGCGCTCCGGGTACTACTGTCCTTCATGCTCCGGCATTGATCCCTCCTGTGCCCGGGACCTCCCCCCCGGGTGCCTGTGTGACCGTGGGGTTCCGGGCCCCCCGGACTGGGCCTCCGGGTGTCCTCCTGGAGGGGGGGGGGGGGTTGTATTGCTGGACCAGCTGCCGTGCTCCTCGTCTCCGTCTTTCCTCCTTCCCATCCATCGCACCTCGCCGGCGTGTGTGATCCCTGACAGCCTCCTGGACCGTTCCTGGGCCTCCCCCTGTGCCTGTGCTGTGCCTGTAGGGGTCCCCCCATTCTGGGACTGCCTGTGTTGCTGTGGGGGTGCCCGTGCAGGCTGTGCTGTTGTGGGGGGTTCTGTTTGCCGTTTCCCGTGTCCTGCCCTGGCCCCTGGGCCAGTCCCCCTCTCCTCCATGTCCCCAGCCCCCCTTCCTTCCCCCCTTTGCCCATTGTGCCATGTGTGTTGTCTGTCCCGCTGTGTGCCCCCTTCCCTTCCTTTCGCATGCGCGTGTGTATGCGCCCGGGCATGTGTTTGTGCTGTGTGTTCCTCTGTGACCTCGTTTTCCCCATGCCTGTTGTGTGCGCTGCCCCGGTGGCTCTTCTCCCTCTTCCCCCTCCCTTCCCATTTCCCTTGTGTGGGCGTTTCCTTTTGGAGCTTTTGGCTTCCTTTGCCCTCAGCTAGCCATGTCTGTGTCCAGTCCGGTGCCTTCTGGGTGTTTTGACCACGGCCGGGAATCGGCATCACGTCTGTTGTGCTGCCCTGGGCCGTGGCCTGTCTGTCCGATTCCCTGCCATGGTCCTGGTCCTGTCACGCCTGTTCGGGACCTCCCTGGACCACGGGGGGTGGTTGGCCGGCTCGCCACTGCAGGGAATCCACTGTGGTGAATTGGGACTGCATAACATCTGAAATCACCCTAAGGAACCAACTACAGTTTTTTTTATTTATGCATGTGCATATTTTATGCCATGGCTGTTTGTCACTCAGTGTTGTACGTTTATTTATGTGATGTGAAAGGGAAACAAGTGGTAGGATGTAAGGAAAGTAAACATGGAATAAAATTAAACACTTAGTGTTCTCTACATTGTTCTCCACATTCAAGTGCACAGTTAGTGTGGAATAATGTGATTCAAACTACAATGCGCCTCTTAAATAATCTCTTCATCACCACTTGTTTACCTATACCTATAATTTTATATAGTTATGTTTGTGTTTGTTTGGTGTTTGTTTGGAAATGAAAAAGAGAAAAAAACAAGCACCCTGCTTTTGCAGAGAAAAGTTAATTAAGTATTCGTGAAAGACAGTTTTCCAATGATACATGTGGAGTTGGAAAAATGAATGTTGAAATAATGAGAGATGAGGGAGAAAATGAAATGTGTTAGTTGTGACACAGAACCATGGACTATGTAAGAGAGGGGCACTACCAGATTAAGTGTTAGGAACAGGCAAGTGGCTTATGTGTTTTAAGTAATAGTGAAATTACAAAAGAAGCAGAAGTACAGCTTTGTAGATGATTCAGGCATTGGAAAAACAGAAAGCTGCAGTTTCGTTTTGATTTTTATCAGTTTGTCTGTGCCTAAATGAGGAAGTTGTATTGAATGTTAAAGCAGACTACATTGATAAAAAAACAAAGGAAATGGGAGGCAAAGTTAACCCCCGTTCCAGACCTAGGCAGCCCCTTCCACAATAGCCAAGTGCAGAGTTCCCTTTGAGCAGGTGCTAGAAAGGGGGCACAAACAGATAGCTTGGCAAAATATTTAAAGGGGAAGCAGGTGTAAAAGGCAGTTGTTTCACAACCAGCTAAGAGCACTGTCTTAATTCAACAGGGCCAGGGACATCAAATCACACTAAAAGATGTCCCAACCCAAAATACATTGGTATGGGCTACAGAGACATTTGCACTGTATATTGAGAATCCCCAGTTACAATACAAACCCATCATTGTCCTTTGAAATACATTTTGAAGGGAGAACAAATGCCACATGTCAGCAATACAAGATTGGCACAATGGGCAATGTTGTTGATGCAAAAAGGAGTGGATTTTAAAGTGGATAAGCCTGATTTATTGAGTGGCATGATTTTAGAAAAAGAGAAACCCATGATTGTTTACAAAGAGACTGGGGCTTGGAAAATAGACAAAAATGAGACCCAGACGTAGTGAAAGAGGAACAGGGAATTTGGTTCACAGATGGTAGTTCATTTTATGTTAAAGGACACAGAATTACAGCTTGGGGAGCAGTACATACATCGGGAAAAGAAAGGGGAGGAATTATTAGTGAAACTATGAATGCATAATTAGCAGAGGTGATGGCTATATTGGAAATAGTCAGGGAAGAACATAAAAAAGGGAATACAGAAGTGTATATTATGACTGATTCTGAGTATGCATATAAAGGGGTAACTGCATACATGAGATAATGGAACAAGGAAGGATGGACTACCTTAGGGGGAAACCTTTAAAACATAGGGACATATGGAAAGAGTTGTTTGATTTAAGTTCAAAGATACAACTCCACATTAAATGGGTTAAAGCACATTCTAAACAGGAGGGATGGATAAGTGAGTATAATACATTGGCTGATAAAAAAGCAAAAACATGTAGATGGGAAGGTGTTCAGATTAATGAAATTAGTATAGTAGGACAGGAGGAACAATTGATTTTGGACATTCACAATATGGCTCATGAAGGAGTGGGAAAAAAACCTTTAAGTAAGGTACAGGAAATTGCTAAATGGCCCAAACAAAAAGAAATGGTAGCAACTATCATTAATAATTGTATTCCATGTTTGATGCAAAAAAGGGAATATACTAAGGGAACTTTACCCTTGATGGGACAAAGAGAAAGGGGGCCATGGCAAACAATTTATATAGATTATGTAGATAAATTGCCTAGAACCAAGGAAGGTTACCCTACCAAAAATAATAATGCTATAATTACTGCAAAGAAATGTATCAAGAAATATTTTGTAGATTTGGTATGCCACAGAATATCAGTTCAGATAGAGGAAGTGATTTTATATCTGAAGTTATGCAACAGCTAACAGAAGGGTTAGACATACAGAGACAGTTGCACATTGCCTATAGACCACAGTCTACTGGACTGGTTGAAAGAATGAATCAGACAATTAAGGAAGATTTTAAAAAGTTATATTACAATTCTAAAACAAAGTGGGCTCAGAATTTATGCTCTATCCTTGCAGCTATTAGAAGTTCTCCTAGATCTGACATTGGAATAAGTCCATATGAAATTTTATTTGGAAATAAAATGAGATTGGGGCTAACATGGGATTTGGAGACAGAACCTACTATTTCTGAGCATTTGAAAAGTGCAGATGAATGGAGAACTCAAATTAAAGAAATCATTTTGGAACATAAAAAAGTTGATTTGAAACCTGTCAACTCAACTTTAACACCAGACATTGAAATGAGATCTCAAGTTATGTACCTAAAATTGGGAACAAAATCACATGCCTTAGATTCTAGATGGAGGGGACAATACACTGTATTGTCTATGTTGTCACCTTTGGTTTGTTTGCTTGATTTAGGTACAGGACACAAATGGGTACACCGAAATCAAATAAAGCCTGTGCCTGTTTGAAGCAATTAGCAGATAGTACCGATTTTTAAAAACTACAGCGTCAACCTAATTGGACTCTTTAAAACATTCAGGATCAGCAAAACTGGAATGTGAGAGGTTGCCCTTGGCACCTTTGGGAATATCATCTTATAAGCCACTCTGAACTTTTGTGGTGTTTTCAAAAGACTCAGCACTTATTGTGTGCATTGATTTGCCTGTGTCTAAAAGGGGATTTTTCAATTGATGGGACCATATGTTGGAATACAGTGATTATTCTGAGCCATGAAGGATGGATTTTGTTGGGAATTGTGCCTGGGTGTATACATGTGTCTAATAGTAATAAACTTCTTTGGAGACATGCTTTTAAAACTGAGTGTGTCATAACATTAGAGGCATTTTTAACTGATTCAGTTGCAACATTAGACAATATCTTTTTGGATTATTTTTTCATGCCTGCATGGAAACCTTATAGGCATTCCATGTTATTAAAAATGACTCGCAATTACTCTCCATCCTTCATAGTTCAAAAGCAAGTATTATCTTTGCAATTAATGTCCACCTTTTGTGTTATGCAGACCTTTGGTAGACTACCTTTGAAATGTCAAAATCATCCATGTCGAAAGATTGGTAAATTGATCCAACAACATGGATTTACCAACTTTCTCATCAATACTGACATGCATGTCCCTACTGTGCACCTAAGGTTTCTTTGTAAATCATATACAACCTTTTTTTTTTTTGTATTGTTTGATTGTAGGACTTGTTATAGGTATTATTGTAGGTGTGTTTTTATGGTGTTTTTGGCAACAGTATTGGGTAACATTTATAGGAAAACCCCGAGTGGCCCATGGCCCTGAGACAGATGTTAGTCCCCTTATGGTAGGCCATTCTTCCCTTGTTTAATACTATCTAGGAGAAAAACAGTTTTGTTCAGTCAACTCCATAGAAGACTTTAGACTTTTGATCATGCTTTGGACTGGCTGACATCATGGTTGCCTGCTTTTGGAGCCTTGGGAAGGAAAATATTGCATAGTTTGGTCATTTTTGTTGCTTCATTAACATTGTTTTGTTTTTGTTTTAAAAGGGTGTTTTCAGACGTTATGGGAGGCCGGTTCACCACAGTGAATTCCCGGTGGGGGTGAACAGAACAACCACCCCCTGGGGCGAATAAAAGCCCTGAACAGACATGACGGGACCACGGCCGGGAATCGGGCCACCAGATCACGGCCTGGGGCAGTGCAACAGACGTGACGCCGATTCCCAGCCGTGGTCAAAACACCCAGAACCCACCGGGCAGGGGTGGGACACAGATTTGGCCGCCTGAGGGCAAACGAAGCCAAAAGGCACAAAAGGGAACGCCCACACAAGGAAAACGGGAAGGGAGGGGGGAGAGGGAGAAGAGTCGCACAGGTACCACACACAGCAGGCACACAGGCAGCGGAGCCACAGCGGAACACACAGCACGAGCACACGCCCAGGCAAGGAAGGGAAGGGGGACACGGGCGCCCGGACAGCACACCAGGCACAACGGGAGCAAAGGGGGGGGGG
>QEPC01015356.1:742692-798683 GCA_003113815.1 Sphenodon punctatus | reverse complement strand
TATTCTCCATCTTATTTTTCTATTCCTTTCCTTACAATTCCCAATATTCTGTTCGCTTTTTGACTGCTGCTGTTGCACTGTGAGTTGATGTTTTCAATGCCTACAGTGACTAGAAGATCCTTTATCTGAGTGGTTACACCTAATTTGCACTCCACATTGTGCATGGATAATTATGATTATTTTTTCCTATGTGCACCACTTTGCACTTAACATTGAATTTCATCTGCCAGTTAATTGCCCGATCTCCCAGGCATACAAGACCTTTCTGTAAATCTACACTGTCTGTTTGGGACTTCACTATCTTGAATAATTTCATGTCATCTAAAATTTTGGCCAAGTCACTCTTTACTCCTTTCCCCAGATCACTGATAAATCTCACGTTGGTTGAACTCACTTTTGTTCTCCACCATCCTTGTGGGACACCTCCTTCAGCGGTGCAGGTGTTCTATGTTGATGACACTGACTGAGGAACTAACTCTTGGTGAGAGATAATCCCACTGTGGGCTTTTGCCCAGGGAGTTCTTACAATGTTTGTCCCACCCTCCCACCCCCGCCCTTCTGGAGGAGTTCCTCAATTGCGTTTCTGGTGACCGGATCTCTAGTTTCAACCTTGGGGCAAGGACATTGGCTAAGGTCACCACCTTTGGTCATTGTTTACCTAACACTTCACTTTGGTCTATGGGAGTGTCAGGTAAAAAACCACCACAGGTGGCAACACTAACATCGGTGCCTCAATGTCTTTTCCGTTCCCGGCAGTACATCAGTCTCTTGGCTTCTCCCTTGGGTGTGGTACACGGCACAACACCTTCTCTCTTCCTGGCATTGCGTTACTAGAGCATCACCCCTCCTACTGAGGAGTTCTAACTCTATCCCTCAGGGAGTGGCAGGGAGCCAGCGAACGGGCCCGGCACGGGGCCCAGAACGGCGAGGGGTGATACCACAGTGGCAGATGGGGAGGTAAGTGTCCTCAAAATGGGTGGGCTTGGGGATGGAAAGAGGGAAGTGCCCCTCTGCCCATCCCTGAGCCCAGGTAGCACCCCCTGACCGAGGGGAGTGCCCCTAGGCTCTGTGTTTCTCCTCTGCCCTGGACCCCACAGCTCTGAGGCAGATCCTGAACATCATCCGTTGTGAACACTGATACAAAGAGTCCATTTAGCTTTTCTGTAATGGTCTTGGCTTCCTTGACTGTCCCTTTTGTCGCTTGATGGTCTGATTGCCCAATCTAGCAGACTTTCTGCTTCCAGTACACCTTCAAAATGCATTTGGTCAAAGTGGTGGTACTAATAAGAGGTATGTACACTTATAGACGTTTGTTAAATAAAAACAGGGGCATAGCTGCCATGGAGCAAGGGGACTCAGTTGAGCCTAGGCCTTTGACTGGGGGGGCGGGGGAGGCTTTGCAAGTGACCTGATCACTGCTAGTAAACTTTCAGAGCCAACATTTTGCACGTACCCACTCTGAAAAATTCTGTAGTGGTGCTCTGGAAACCAATGGTGCAAAAGACTCTGCTAAGAAATAAGCTTTAAGAGTGGAGGGCTCCCCCAGCCCCCCCGTTAAAACTTACTTCCTGTCCCTAAAGGAGGCTGCTGGGAGCTGAAGTGGTTCTGCCTTCATAGGTAAGCTCTGTCCACACCTGGAGACTCCACTTCCTAACTCCCATCCCCATTCTGAAGACCCTGTCCCATTTCTCTTAGGGTGGCCCATAGCTGGGACACGAGCCCAGGGGTCCAACACAGGCTTGCTATGCCACTGAATAAAATATATTATCTGAGCTACTTTGTCTCCATGTCATATGACCAACATGGCAACCACCATTTCTCTTGTTTTATGCGCCTCACTGCCTACTGATTTCATCAGCACTGTTACAGTTGATCCTTACCTTGCTGCTTTTAACAAAGGCCTGTACATTTTCCTATGTATTCCACCCATCTTAGGGAATTCCCAGACATTATATGATTTAGGAAAAAGATTAGACACTGGACAAACAGTATAATTCTTGGACTGTCCAGGATAATCTTGGCGTTTTAGCAACCCCAGAAGCGGGGTCTTATGCGAGAAAGAAGATAGGGAACAGGTTCTGGGGCTGCCTGGGCTTAGCCCTTTTTTGAATTAAAAGAGCAGTATCCTACACCGCCACAGTGTCTAACGGTGAGGTGTCTGATCCCAGGGGAAGGAGGGCTGAGCAGGAATAGGGTGACGAGTTGTACGCCGGAACGAAAGACAGCAACCCCTTTTAACCCGAACTGTAGGCGCTTCCCTTTTTCCGCCCCTCCCGTCTACCGAGAGTTGGAGGTTGTGCGCATGTGCGGCGGAGGTGGCTTCGTGTGTCACATGACTCGGTACACAAAGTGATCGGTGTTCCTCCCCATTCCGCAGGTGCCGCGCGGGCCGAGCCCCCGGCAGGTGAGAGCGCGAGACATATACACCCCGCTCGTCTCCCCCCCCCGTCACCCTAGTGACCGGGGCTGGAGTCCCTCTCCCCGTTTGTGAGGAAGCGTCTTGTGGCTGGGGGGGGTTGGTTAATAGAGCCGGGGCGGGCTCTGTGGGAGTGGGGCAGGGCTTCCGCTGCTAAGGAGTTTCAGGGATGGAAATCTTAGGTCTAGGATTCTGTGGGCGTCTGCTCTGTAAATATCCAGCATTGGAACTTTGTCCGCGTTTTTCATGTAAATCAACTTGTTCAGCGGGGACACATGCTATTTTGCTTAGGTTGGTGAACTTTCTGGTAGCTGCCCCTAAACATTTCTTCTTGTAGTTGTGACAAATGGACCTGAGGATGCAATTTGAGAGCTTAACAGGCCTATCCTAGGTGAGCAGTCTATGCTTGACAGAAACCTGAGGATTTTGTATTTTATTTATATTTTTGCAGCTCCTGCCTAGCAGCTGCTTCTGCTAATTCAGCCTCTAGACTGAAACGAAATCGTGTCTGGGCAGGGAGATCTAACTTGAGTTCTGGCCCATGGCATTGGTTGGTCACTTGACATAGCCGTTGGAAAGGACTGCGTTGGGAACTCTGAAGCTGCCTTTTGCAAAACTGGCTGCATGCTGAAGCTGTGGTGTGTGGACAGTCATGGTGTGCAGGCTATGGGTAAACAGCTAGCGATGGCTGTTCCTTTCCAGTTGAATCTCAGATGTACTATAAGCTGCTAGTTGTACATGTGTGTTTCATGCAGACAAATGCAATAGTTACATAGGGATGTTCTGTGATTACAAATGGGAGAATTGGTGGAGATCACAAGGTGACCAGTACGTAGAAAGGTGGCTTGCAAGAAACTCCTAAAGTGAATATATGATCTTGTGTTTTTATGTGTGTTTGTATCTTAGGGTTTGGTGCTGCTATCACTTGGGCACTGTTCATGCAAAATGGAACTGGCAGTAGCAAAGACTCGTCTGGCCATTGATCTATTGTCCTGTGTTACAAAGCCTTGGTGACAGCTGGAAGCTTTTTAAACTAATCTTTAAAGCTGCTGCTGTTACTGTCACTCTGGTTAGTGGACAGGATTGTCAAATAAGTAGGAATTACAATATTTCCTAAAAGTGGCCAGACCTGAATTTCATTGGCTTAGAAGTTCACTCCATATCTGTATCTCCTCAAAGGAGGTTGTTTTCTGACCGGTATTTGCCCAGAACTACCTTTTATGGATGATGTAAAGATGTCCTGAAGCACAGCACAGTGCTGTGCTGATAAAGAGCCTATGTAACAGGTCCTGGTGATTTTTTCCATGGCAATTCAAAATGTACACACAATCTGCTTGTTGTGTGTACATTTTGGAGGATAAAAGCCAATTCCCCTGAGGGTAACCATTCTGTGTGAATGTGCTCCTGTCTTCTTTACAGTTTGTTTAGGAAACAGCTCTTCCATCATGTTGCTTTTTGAAGCAACTATGGCTTTCCTCCTTTCCTGCACTGCAACTGTGTGTGCAAACCTCTACGGAAGACTCTCGCAGGTAAAGTAAGCCCGTGTGGCTTCAATGAAGGATATCAAGCCTGTTTGTGTGTGGCTTATAGACCTAGTATGCTGCCTCTGAAAGTACAGCTTGGGCTGTTGGGTGTAGGCTTTTGGGTCACTTCTCCTAAGTTAAATATTTCAGCACTACCCTTCTTGGCAGGGAGGGGGTGTAGCAAACAATGATTCAGAAGTTCCTCTTACTGGCTTCTTCCTTAAACAGTTCTTGGGTGTAAAGTTTCCCCATGGGTGGCATGGAAACTGATATTTCCCTCCCTGCCCTTCCACCCATGTACAAACTTTGACTTGTTGGAGAATGTTGGGAGAAAAACTGTTCTTGGCCAATACTTTATTTTGGGAGAGGAAGCGGTTAAAACCAGATCTGAAGTAATAAAGTGAGGAGGTATGCCTGCTCCTTTAACTCAAACTAAATATAGTAAGGAGTGTCCAGCTGCAGGCCACAATCCTGACAACCATTTTATTGCACATAGTCCCACTGAAATAGCTCAAAGACAATGGCCATAGCTGTGCTTCAACTTCTATTTTCAGTGCAACATGTCTGTCCCTCCCTTGGAAAAAACGTGATGTATACCCAGCAGATACATTCCTTCCCAAAATATTATTCCTTCCTGGAAGGTATTCTGTTAATTTTGTTAAATTGGTAATAAGACTGTTGTGTGGCTTTCTGAATATGTAGTTTTCTCTCCATTCTTAGAAAATTAACTGTGCTTGATGCTTTCCTGTAATGAGAAATGGCACAGGATTATTTTTGTCAGGTTGGAATAGAAACATTTTTAGTTTATTAGATGTTGTCTTCCTTGTGGGGCTGTCCTTTTCCAAGTCTAGAGCATGGAGCTTGCACACAAGGTCTGTTTTAACCTGCTGTCGAGTGAGGTAAGTCTTAGGAAAGTAACTACCGTTCCTTTGGGGCCCAGAATTATCCTGATCCATATGTGCATCCCAAACAAGGGTTATTACCCCAGCATAAAAATTGCAGAGTCCTGTTGGTACTCAAATGTTTAGAATGTAATCCTTCAGCTGATTAATGCTAATGTGATTAATGGTCACAGCACTCAGCATCCGCATGAGTCCCAATGAAATGAATGCGACTTGTACTGACGCTAAGTGCTAAACAGCTGGAGGATGATGGTGTATGTCCTCTGATGTAAAGCTTCAATGAGGACAGTGACCAAGTGTAATCGTCTCTGCTGCTGTTATTCCCAGACGCTTGATTTAAGGCCTCTTTCTCACAAGTACTAAACTGCCCGTAGAAAGGTTCACATAGGTCAGTGGTTCTAAAATATTGCTTTTGTGATCATACTTTAAAACTTGATTATGGTCCTAGACTCCAGACAGCACAAACAAACCCCTAAGCAAAGTATATAAAAATAGCTGTGATCGTGACCCCGCTTGGGAGTCCTAACCTACAGTTTGGAAACGCGTGACACAGCTACCCTGAAATTCAGGCACCTGTTCATTTGCTTGTCTACAGTGTAAATTGCCCAGGTAAGTGTGTGAATGCATGGACATTGCCAGGCAGCTGTCCCTGGAGAACAAGCCAGGTCTCCCCTTCTAAAATTAGTCTATAAAATGTATGTAAAACATCTGTTAGGTTTGAACTATAAATCTGTCAACAACTCTCTTCCCCCCGGTCCCCATTATGTCCTACCCCCAATATACACAAAAGTATGCTTATTATCTGCCCCCTCCCCAAGGCAGTCACTTCAGAAATGTTCCTGTAGTGTCTGCTTTGCTATCTTTCAAGGGGGTGGGGGCAGGAGGAAGCCTTGCCCTGAGACAGTGTGACAGTGGCAAGGTTCGTGGTGAGAGTTGGAGGTGCTGCAGCCAGTCTTTGGGTTGACCTGGACTGTATGTTTCCCTTTGCTGCTGCCGCTTTCTTCTTGCTCCTGGGGCTTGGAGCCAAGACACCCAAGCTTCAAGTGTGAGTGGGAGGCAGCATGCTGGCATTGTAGGAGCACAGGGGAGTGGGATACTGCCCCCCCCGGTCCCCAGACCATACCCCCTGCCTGTGTAGGGGGGGGGCAGTACCAGGATCATGCCCCCCCCTCCAATTACCAGGATCATCACATGCTTGAGGGTGGAGGGCTACTCAGGGAGGATGGCCCTTATTATGTGTGCTTGGGAGGGGCTGCTGTTGGGGGGGGGGGGAGGCAATCCTATGCACCTGGTGGGGGGTGTGTGCTGTGAGGGGGAGGCAGTCCTGTGCATTTGTGGGTGGGGCTCCTGCTAAATCCTGCACGCTTGGGAGGGGCTGCTGCTGGGGAGAGGCTGCTCTGGAAGTTGGGGGGTGTAGGTTGAAAAAGCATAGATGTGAGGCATTTAAAACAATGCTGTACAAACACTGCTGTAAGAGCCCACGAACAATAGGTATAGTAAATGCAGATGCTAAAGCAAGCATTTGGGTTGCAGATGAAAGAGACTTGCATATCGATGGAACTGAATTCAGAGCAGTAACGCACAGGTTGAGTATACAGCTGATAGCAGACCATTGGTTATGTACAGATTTTATAGTGGCTTGAAACATCTCAAGTCTAAGTTCACTTATTATTTTAATTTTTAACAACCCCCCACCCCTTCCCTCCAACGGTCACTCGGCAGCTTACAATATCGAGGGAGTTCCACAGCTGCAGAGCAGTGGCTGAGAATGCCCTCCTTGCTGTGGAGACCAGGTTAAAAACCTTCCAGACAGGCATCCGTGGCCAACTGCAGAGGCCATGATGCGACATGGTAGGTCAGGCAATCTGCCAGATAAGTGGGTCCCAATCCATTTAGGTCCCAAGCCGCCCCGAGCTGTTTGCAGGAGGGGCGGGGTATAAATATATTAAATAAATAAAAAGGTTTGAAAGGTTAAAACCAGCACCTTGAATTGTGCCTGGAAGACAATAGGCGACCAGTGCAGAGCACCAGTGTTATGCGCTCCCGGTGACCTGCTCCTGTAAGGAACCGGGTCACCGCATTCTGCACCATCTGCAGCTTCCAAACAATCTTCAAGGGCGGCCCCACGTAGAGTGCATTGCAGGAATCTAGCCTTGAGGTAATGAAGGCATGGATGATGGTTGCCAGCTCCACATCAGAAAGAAAAGGCCACAGCCTTCTCCCCAGATGGAGTTGGTGAAAAGCACTTGTGGCCACCTCAGATTGAGTTGAGACGGTTATTTTTTTTGTATCCAATAAAGTTATGAATAATTGTTCTCAGGCCTGTCTTTTTAAATGTGTTGTATAGGTTTCCTTTCAGGACAAGGACTGAAACATCAGACATGCTGGACTCCACTTAAAGGTGTTTTTAGACAAGCATCTCCCCACCCCTCATGAATGTTGCAGGGCTGCATAGGGCGCCATGTTGTAGGGTTGCCCTGCAACATGTGTAATGGGTGGGAAGGCACTTGTCTAAAAACACCCTTATACTTAGGATTTTCCAATCACTATTTTCCAGTCACTTCTCCACACATTTTCCAACCACTTTCTCCACGTGTGACTAATGACTGCACGTGTGTAAGAGTGCCATCTCTGAGTAGAATGATTGACACTTCAAACTTAGATGTTTAAGGATAACTATTGTTTTTTCACTGAAGTGTATTTTGAGGTTAGTCTGGGTAAAGAAATTTTGCATATAACTCAGTGTGGTGTGTCTTTTTTTACATTTTAAAACTGCATGTAAGCAAAGAAACATGCTTTTGACTGAGTTTTTATAAGAACTTGATTAGGCCTTTACAAAACGGCTGTGGCCTGCAGGCCAAGACAGCCCTTTTAAAGTCTTGGAGAAGGTGGGGGAAGGGTTGCAGACCCCAGCCCAGGTGGTGAGTGGCAGCCTCTCCCAGGACACAGCTCCTCCAAAATTTCGGCCAGGCAGGCACTTAAAATAGCTTTCTTGGTGGCTGCTTCTTCTTTTTTTTTAAAAAAAGTTTTTTTTACAAATAAGCCAGCCTTGAATGGTTTTTGAAGCCATAAGGTTATTTTTTATTAAGAAATAAAATTAGATAGGTTTCCAAAATGTAGATTGAGCTATTTATTGAATATCCTTTTTAAAAACAGGAAATTCCATAATAAAAAAACCTTTTGGCTTATACGAGTATACTGATGAATGCGCTTACGGGTGCACTTACAGAGATGAGAAGATACTATGCATCTCAAAGATTTGTACTGTTTCCATTATATTGCATTGGAAATCAAATTAATGAGACAAAGTACACATTTAAGAAACTGCATGTATTAAACATACTTTAATTTATGGAGATATGAAAATTAAAGCCTTGTAATCAGCAAGGAACTCAATTTTTTAAAAAATTACTGTTATCTTTTGCACTGTGTGTGAAAATCAAGGGAAAAAATAGGTTTCTATTTTACAGCCACGATAGCAGCTCTATAGTTAAACGTAGGTTACACTTCCATTGTAAACACTGAAACGTTTATTCATAAGAGCACTAAAGTGCTCTTATGAATAAACGGGTTGAACTTACATTTGCAAAATTGCAGTGTGCGTTCTTTTAGGTACATGCCAAATTTGAAGCCAAGCAAGTAAGCTAATCTAAAGTTGTAATGATTTTAATGTGAATTTGTTCATGTCATTTTCAGGGATCTTTTTATGCAGGGTGATCTCTTCCTCATTTCAGTGAGTTCCGACCCAAAAATTCATATGCTTCGCCTGAGTGCTCCATTACTCACTTAGGATAAACTGATAGTGTTTAGAGCAGTATAAAAAGAGTTATTAAATGTGGAAAAAATAGTTCTTGTGCATACACAGATGCAGCTCTACAGGAGGCTATCCCGCTGGAGAAGGCTGTAGAGAGTTATGCATATATTAAGTTCCACAAATTTTAAGCTGTGCATATACTCTCAGCTAGCCCTACTGCCGGCTTGCTCGCTCCTTCACTTTTAGGCAGCAGGTAAGAGTTTGGGACTCAGTGGCATGGGGAACAGGGGGGTTTCAGCCAGGGGGAGCCAGGGTCAGGCAACCTCCGCCCCAGGACACCCTAGCACATTCGCTTCAGGGACCCTGTCAACCGTGAGTGTGCATCCTCCCGGGGGCTGGCCCAAGTGCATAGCTTCCTGTGGCTCTCCATATTTGGCAAAAGCAGCCACCCCCTTGGGCATGCTGAGGCTCCTTTCCTTTCCTTCCCTGCCCTGGAGTGTGTTGGGGCAGGGAAGCCCCTTTTACACTCCTCCCATCCCAGCTGCCTGGATGGACTGGTGTTTATCCAGGAGGCTGGAAGCTCCCTGCAGGGATCACTTGGAGCCAGGTGCTGGGGAACTGAGTGAGGTGAGGGGAGATGATGGGTCTACCCATAGTATCTCCGCACCAGCCAAGGGGAAACTTCTCCTAGCTGCCTGGATGCACCACTGTTCATCCAGATGGCTGTAGGGAGTTAATGCTGTAAAAGGTGCTGGGTGTTGAAACAACCCCATTCGCACAGCCCATGTGCAGGAACACAAATACACACACGCATGCTCCAGGCTCGCAGATCCTTCTAAATAGGTTAACAAGTAGCTTGTGAGTTAGAAGTGGGGAGTGACTGAGCTGTAGGTAATGGCCCTCTTGGCTTGGCCTGGCCTTCCTCTGCTTGGGCCAGTAGGCTAATTACAATGGCATCATTTACTCATAAACACATTGTCCCCAGCTGGAATCCCCTCCTGTAACACCCACTTGGTCGAGAAAGGTGGGTGCCATGGATTGAATATTGGCTATGGACCAGTACCCGCAAAGCAAGATTAGGAAATGGTTGGGAAGCTGATTACAGAGGAAAAGTGACAAGTACTCTCCATCTATTAGGCGAGAGAACAAAATCTCCTTCAGTGAGGTCATGTTTGTTCTGTAAATCAGTGAATTTGGACATTCATTTCAACAGAAATGAGATTGCACCTGGTAATAATGGGCAATGAACCTGAAGGGGGAGTGTAAACTGCCTTCTGCAAAGCCTGTGCCTTCCTATGTAAATCGCATCACCTAGCACGAGCCGGGTGCGATAACTTTGTCTACTAATGTCAACAAATAAGCAGCATCCAGCCACTTGATCTTTATTTAAAGCTAGGCTTGCTTATCTGTCTCACCATAGACAGATTAATTAGATAGTTCTTCACAATTTGGCATCTTGTACCCCATTTTAGGAATGCTGGATAATCACCAGGTGTCTGTTTATTTATTCATATTTCTGTACCGCCCTTCCTGCAAAGGCTCAGAGCGGTGTACAATCCTAAAAAGGAAGTAAAAGCCATTCAAATCAGCAAAAACTAATAATATCCCACCCAGTCCACCCCTATGCTTCCCACTCATCCCACATCCAGAAGGATAGAGAGTTCTTAAAAATCACAGCTACCTCCCCCCACCCACCCCCAAGTCCCAGACCTAGTATGATGCTGCATGGAGTCTGGCACCAGGTCAGCCAAAATTGGCCCCAATTTATCGTCCAGCCAGGTCTCCATTATGCATGGAAGACTGGCAGCTCCATTCAGGATAAACCAATGTCCATCTGGAAGTTTATTTGCCACTGACCTCGCATTCAATAGCATCAACTTCAGCCCTGGGGCCCCAACAACCTCAACCCTCAAAAAATCCCAGTTTGTGGAGGGGATTGGAGAGGGGGACAGACATGAACTTTCCTGTCTCTCCAGATGTCCACTGATGCCCCTTCCCCCCTGGTCCCCCAAAAGGAGCCAGCTAGATTAGGAAGGTCCACCATGCCCAGCATCTCCAAAGACAATACTGTTGGGATGGCAGTGGGGTCTAGTCCACCCTCCTGATCTACCCCAACCCATTCCCACCAAAGCTCCCTCCTCTCACAGGGAACCCACCCCATTCCCTCCCTTTCCATGTATGAACCCTTCTCACTGGGGGATCCAGGCATATACCATTCCCCTTCCCACCCTCTGCCCATACCCCCATCTCTTGGGGGTGGGGGGGATGATATTACCTTCCTGTGCGCATACACACTCCCCTCACAAGGGGGCAATGGCACTTTCCACCCTCTTCTCCCCCCTTGCCCATACCTTTCTTGCAGGGGTGCTAGCATATTCCTTCCCCTATTCCCTGCCCATACTCCTCCCCCCCCCCCCCTCACCTTGCAGGGTGGTATGAGGGCACTATACCCCACTACTGACCCTTGATATTTAATCCTTCCTGTTCCCAAAACCCATACCCTTCCCACCGAGCCATTTTCTCCATTTCCCCCCCCCCCAACCAATCAACTCTTTAAAAAAATATCTAAAACAAACCCTGCCCCTAGACAGGCCTGCAAACACCTGTGGCCTGTAGGCCAAGATAGCCATTTTCAAGTCTTAGAGAAGGTGGGGGAAAGGTTGCAGGCACGAGCCCAGGTGGCGAGTGGCAGCTCCTCCAAAATTTCGGCTGGGCAGGCACTTAAAATACCTTTCTTGGTGGTTTCTTTAAAAAAAAAAAAAAAAAAAAAGTTTTGTTTACAAATGAGCCTGCCTTGAGTGGTTTTTGAAACCATAAAGGTTTTTTTTATTAAGAAATAAAATTAGATAGGTTTCCAAAATGTAGACTATGAACTATTTATTGAATATCCTTTTTAAAAACAGGAAATTCCATAATAAAAAAACCTTTTGGTTTACAAGAAGAGTTAAGGCTCTTGCAAATTCAGTCATGCTGTAAAATGCATGGAAATTGCAAGTTAAGGCTCCTGCCTTAAGCTGTGTACAATGTAAGCAGTAAAGACGTACAGTCTTGCATATTGTGCTCAATTCCAACTTAGGCTCATTTTTCAGTCCCAATCCTCTTCCTCTGCACGTTGTGGGCAATACTGAAGCTGGGGAATGGAGGAAGTGAAAGGGCAGCAGCACAGCTGGGGGGCAGGGCTGGAAGAGCAGGGGTTGGGGTAGGGACTTAGGGGTAGTGGGAGAGCTGTAAGGGCTTCAGGATGGCCTGGAGGGGCAGCAGGAGAGCTGGGGGGAGTTCAGGGCTGGGAGAGTGGAAGCTGCAGGTTGGAAGTGAAGGGTGGCGATAGAGCTTGGGAAAGTTCAGGGCTGCAGGTGCGGATTGAGAGTCCGTGCCAGAGCAGGGACTGTGGATGGGGATGGAGGGACAGCGCCAGAGCTGTAGAGATTGCAGGTGGGGATTAAGGGCAGTGGGAGAGCTGTGGAGAGCTCAGGGCTGGGGGAGAGAGGACTGCGGATGGGGATTGAGCGGCAGCAGCAGAGCTGGGGGCAGCTAGGCTGTTGCAGCAGCATGAACAGTGTGGCTGGGGAGCTAGGCTGTTGCAGCAGCATGAGCAATGTGGTTGGACATCAAGGATGCTGCTGCAGCAGGACGTAGGTTGGCTGGGTGGCTACAGTTTGGAGGAGCTCTAGGGGCTAGTCCTCACTGTGCCCTCATGTCATCTGCTGATCAGCCCCACCTGGATGACTGACTCTTGCCCCCCCCCTTCCTCGGGTACAGGGCCTGAAGGAAGGGGCTGGTCAGAGGATTGCCAGAAGGAGCAGGGCTGGGGATGTGGGCTGCACCATCTGCTGATCAGCCCCACCTGGGAGGCGACAAACAGCACAACCGCAAGACCCATCTGTCACGGGTTGGAGGGTCCACACCCCCACTTACCGGGTTCGAGTGACTCAGGTTCCCTCGCTCACAGCCCACTTGAATTAGTTTCTCTCTCTGGCTAATTCAAGTCTGCCACTGGAAGAACTCCTTTGTCTCTCAAGGGCCCGATCCTTCCTGTTTACAGACTCTTTACTCTCTGGGTTTGCAAGAGCTTGAGGACTCTTGTTGCTCACTTGTGTTCCAATGTTAGACACAGACACTTCTTCATAAAGATAAGAAGTAAGTTTATTGATTACATAAGCAAGATAGTTGATAGAGTGGTTACTAGAAATCAAAGGTAAATATAACGCATTCCTGATCTATACTGGTTGAGTTCCTAAAACGCATCTTACCTTATAAAGGTCCATAAGTTTCTCTGTCCTTTGGTGTAAGCGACTGGGTCTCCAGACTTAGAGTTGCTAGAGAACAAAATCCTGTCTCTCAACTCATATCTTTTCNTCTCTGGGTTCGCAAGAGCTTGAGAACTCTTGTTGCTCACTTGTGTTCCAATGTTAGACACAGACACTTCTTCATAAAGATAAGAAGTAAGTTTATTGATTACATAAGCAAGATAGTTGATAGAGTGGTTACTAGAAATCAAAGGTAAATATAACGCATTCCTGATCTATACTGGTTGAGTTCTTAAAACGCATCTTACCTTATAAAGGTCCATAAGTTTCTCTGTCCTTTGGTGTAAGCGACTGGGTCTCCAGACTTAGAGTTGCTAGAGAACAAAATCCTGTCTCTCAACTCATATCTTTTCAGCCTTGCTGGCTGGCAGCTTTTGGATGCAGATGAGAGTGCTCAAGGTGGCTCTGGGCAAGCGATAGCGAAGCTGGCTTAAGTACCCTTCCTCCTTCTTTGGCTCAGGTTTCCCGCCTTTGGGGAGACCTGAAGTGTGTCACGTAGGCAACCCAGGCAAATAGGAAGGTTCCTTTACATCTCCACAGGGAGATGTCTGGCAAGTGTTGCTAAGACACATTCTTTTTAACTGTCCCTACTTCCTGGAGTTTTCTTGTCACAGTTTTCAATTGTAACATTACATACATGTTGCATATTTTGCTTTACATAGTCTACATGTAGGCCCATGTTACACGTGTGTGACCCTATGTTTTCCATGACACCATCCCTCCCCCCCGTAACTGACCCACCAAGATGCCTGTCCATCTCTCACCTCCCTCCCCAGTCCCTCTTACCTGCTTCTCCCCCTACTTCTTTCCCTACTCCTCCTGCCTCCCACTAAGCCTGTCATCTCTCCCCACCGTCCCCACACCCACTTCTCCTTCCCCCCACCACTTCTTGCCCTCTGCCCATTTCCCGCTGACCCCGTCACTCCCCATCCCCTAATCTTATTCCCATTCCCTGTCTTCCCCCCGATCAACTCCCATTCTCCTGCTCCCTCTGGAACTGTTGCTCCTCTGCTAATAAAGCCCCCTTTATCCATGATCTTTTCGTCTCTCGCTCCCTTCACCTTCTCGCCCTTACAGAAACCTGGATCTCCTCTACTGACTCTTGTCACCCTTGCCAGCCTCTCCTACGGAGGCCTCTCCTTCTCCCACCAGCCCTGTGCTGAAGGCCGGGGTGGTGGCGTAGGCCTCCTCCTCGCCTCTTCCTGCCAGTTTCAACCCCTCTCCCTCTCTCTCCTTCCACTCCTTTGAGGATCACTCCATGCGCTTCTCCATCTCCGTGCTGCTGTTACCTAGCCCCCCCCCCCAGCTCCCTCTCCTCCTTTCTTTCCGAGTTTGAGTCCTGGCTCACCTTATTCCTCTCTGATGACATCCCCACACTCATCCTTGGCGACTTCAACGTTCATGTTGATGCACCCTCTCAGCCTGGTATCACCTGCTTCCTCTCCCTAGCCTGCTCCTTTAATCTCCACCTCTGGACTAGCTCCCCCACCCACACCGATGGTCACTCTCTTGATCTCGTGTTCTCCAGGAACTGTTCTGTCTCCGATCTCTCCTTCGAGCCCTATCCCATATCTGACCATTTCCTTGCTTCCTTCAACCTCTCCCACTGCTCCCCCTCCTCTTCCCCATCTCCCCATCCCTTCCACGATCTTCAGGCCATTGTGCCCCAGGACTTTGCCTCCTCCCTCTCTCCTCACCTCAGTTCTCTCCTCCTCTGATTCTGCCATCTCCACCTTCAACTCCTCTCTCGCCTCCACCCTCAACTCCCTTGCCCCCCTCTCCTCCTGCCCGGCTCGCTCCCATAACCCTCGCCCTCGGCTCACCCCCACCATTCGCCATCTCTGCTCCTGCACCCAGGCTGCGGAACGCCTCTGGTGGAAATTCCACTACTGTGCTGACTTCCTCCACTTCAAATTCTGCCTCTCATCGCTCCCTCTGAACCCTCTAATTACCGTCCTGTCTCGCTCCTCCCTTTTGCTTCCAAACTCCTTGAACACGTCTGGTCCCGTTGCCTTGACCTCCTCTCCGCCAGCTCCTCCCTTGACCCCCTGCAATCTGGCTTCCGCCCCCTTCGCTCCACTGAGACTGCTCTTGCTAAGATCACCAATGATCTTCTTATGACTAAATCCAACTGCCTTTACTCTATTCTTGTCCTCCTTGATCTCTCTGCTGCCTCTGACACTGTTGACCACTCCCTCCTGCTTGAATCGCTCCACTCCCTGGGATTCCAGGACTCTGTCCTCGACTGGTTCTCCTCCTACCTCTCTGACCGCTCCTTCAATGTATCTCTTCCTAACTCCTCCCCCTCCCTACCCCTCTCGGTCGGGGTTCCCCAAGGCTCTGTCCTTGGTCCTCTCCTCTTCTCTATTTACACCCAATCCGTAGGCAAACTCATTGCCTCCCACGGCTTCCAATACCACCTATACACTGACGACACTCAACTCTCTCTACGCTCCTTCCCTCTCCCCCTCTGTTCAAGCTTGTCTCACCAACTGTGTCTCTGATATCTTCGCCTGGATGTCTCAACGCCAACTCAAACTGAACATGGCGAAAACTGAATTTTTGATCTTCCCTCCCAATCCTTCCTCTCCTTCTTCCCTGTCAATTACCATGGACGGGGTCTCCATTTTCCCTGTCCCCCAAGCCCATAGCTTGGGCTTAATCTTCGACTCACACCTTACCTTCAAACCCTATATTGACTCCGTTGCCAAATCCTGCTGCTTCTCCCTCTGCAACATTGCCAAGATCCACCCTTTTCTGTCTGTCTCCTCTGCCAAAACTCTCATCCACGCCCTAGTTATCTCAAGCCTCGACTATTGTAACCACCACCTCTCTGGGCTTCCCCGCTCTCACCTTTCTTCCCTTATCTCTGTTCAACACTGTGCTGCCAGGATCATCCACCTAGCCCGTCGCTTTAACCATGTGCAGCCTCTCCTCTCCACTGGCTCCCTCTTCCTGAGCGCATTCTACACAAGCGCCTTGTATTCACCTGCAAAGCCCTTCACAACCTCGCTCCCACCTACCTCTTTGCCTTGATCTCCCTCCGAACCCCTGCTCGAGCACTCCGCTCCTCTTCCGTCCCCTCACTCACCCTCCCACGCCTCCCCTGCTCCCCCAACTGCCTTCGTCCCTTCTCCCTTGCTGCCCCTCACGGTTGGAACTCCCTCATCTGCCTGGCTTCCACCCTCCACACTTTCAAGTCCCTCCTCAAAACCCATCTCTTCCACTCTGCCCTTCCTAACTCCTGCTAACCGTTCCTACCCAGGATTATCCTCCACCTGCTATCTAATAATAATAATATTTATTTGCGGCCAAAGCCAAATCAAACAGAGCATACAGACAAAACATCTCCCAGGAGAGGGGAGTACAATAAAGCACATGCCTCCCCTACACCCCCTGGGAAAGATCACACTATAGTTACAAATGGAGATATATCAACATTCCACAATCCCTTACTCTTGTTCAATAGGTTGCCTAAACTTTAAGAACAATATGCGGAGACTCAGAGCTGCCATGAGAAACTGGGTGGCAGCACTAGTAATTTGAGGGTCCTCATCTCCCAGCGTCAGATTGTTCGGTTCTACCTGGATATCTCTGGAGAAAAGTAGAGAGATACTTGACGCAAATGCGGTCATACAGATGACAATTAAATAGTACGTGTTGAACCGTCTGAACACTTTGTACATCAAAGGGGCACAGCCGCTCGTCAAAAGCTAGTGCCCTCATTCACCCCTCCAGTAAGGCTGTTAGCAAGGCATTCAGCCTTGCACATAAAAACAAATATTTCCCTCGTGACACTATGACTGAAGATAAATAACCAGATGTGGTCGGAGATGGTCTAATAAAACAGAGATAATCTGCCACGTGTGGCGTAGCTCTAATACTTGCTATCTCCTCCTGTGAATCCTGATCATATAGCCTGTAGATAATCGTGGACGTCATTTTCCCCAGATCTTTGCCAGCCCAATAATCTAAATGGAAACCTAACTTGCTGAGGAATAACTCCACTGCTCGTTGCCAAAGACTCTTAAAGATATCCTCCCTCCAATACCTTATCAACCCCCGGTCCTGAGTTGTATATAACCTGGCCCAAAATTTCAAAACTAGGGCCCAGACCTCCACGGACCATCTACGCTGACCCAGCTCGGCCCTAATGGCCGCAAAAGGGGTACCCGATAGGATCTTCAAAAGATACTGGAAGAAGCGCACCTGGAGGCTGTTAAGTTTCCCCACCAGGGCGGTGGCATAAGGCACCCAAACTTCAGCCCCATATAAAAGTTGGGTTCGAACCTTGGCAGCAGGAGCTATTGCCCTTTTCCCCGTGCCAGAAAACAACCTGGGAAGAGAGAAAGAAGTTCCTTTTGCAAGAGATACAGTATTTTCCACGTGCCCCCTCCAGGTCCCCGTTGAGTGAAAAAGCAATCCCAAATAACGGAATGACTTCACTTGAGAAATAACTTGTTTGCCCACCCTCCACTGGGTCTCCTGACGAGAGCTAGAGAATATCAGAATGTGGGATTTCCCATCTTTTATCTTGAGCTCGCTCTGGAGACAGAAATTAGAAAAGCAGTCAAGCTGCTGCCTTAACCTCACCTTTGTTTGAGACAAGATAGCAATATCGTCGGCGTAGAGTAACGTGCTGATGGAATGCTCAGCCAATTTGGGGGGGTGAAAAGGAGAAGCTAGCAACGGCACAACCCCATTAATAAAAAGGTTGAAAAGGAGGGGTGCAAGCACGCAACCCTTACACCTGAACGAGTGGAAGTGTCCTCCGTAAGATGACCACAGCATCAATCTTAACAGCCAAAGTAGTATTGGTATGGAGCAAACGAAGTAAGGGAAGTAAACGTTGGTCCATGTCCATAGAATCCAGCCTCTCCCACAGAAGAGACCTATTTACTCAGTCAAATGCCTCAGAAAGGTCTAGAAATGTGACATAAAGCCTGCCATTTCTTGCCCTGCATTTTTCAATGAGGTGCTGGAGACTAAGGCAGTGCTCTGTGGTAGAGTGTCTCCGTTGGAGTCCTGCTTGTTCTGAAAATAGGATTCTATTGTGGGTTGCCCAGCTTGAGAAGCAGCCATTTGCCATAAATCTTTAAGATGGTACACAACAGGCTTATGGCCCTGTAGTTAGCCCAAGCGGCCTGATCCCCCTTTTTAAAAATGGGCACAATCACAACAGCCTTACTCCAGATCACAGGAATGTGGCCAGTATTATTAATAATCATAAATAGAGAGGCCAATCTGGGGGCCCACCAGTCCAAGGAGGACTTAATCAGATCTATGGAGACCAAGTCCAGTCCCGAGGCCTTACTGTTCTTGAATGTACTCCTAATCTCTGCAACTTCGGAGACTGAAACCGGAGGCCAAGGGGGGGCTAAGATCTCGTCCCCGGATGAAGGCATCGGTTCAGAGACATATTGCGTTCCTGCAAAAAGGCCTCAAAAGTGGGAAACCCAGAGCTCATCGGGGACTGTGGATGGCAAATGGTCTACCCTAGACTTACCCTGCCTATTTGCTAGGTTCCAGAATGTCCTAGTATCCTTAGCAGCCACTATCCCCCAATAACCATCTCCAAAAGCAGCCGCCTTCAACTTGAGAGTCTCCTTATACTTCTTCCTAGCCATAAAATATTGGGCAGGAAGAACTCCCAGCCCCGCCCCCTTATACTCCCGGTAGCTCTGTACAAGCTGGCTCCTAAGAGCCTTACACTCCTGGTCGTACCAGGGTTTGGAGTGGGAGTAGAAGGAAATGGACCTACCCAGGCTGGCCCTATACGAGTGAAGAAGATCGTATAAGTCCTCAGTCAGCAAAGAAAATTGTTTGACCATGGCTGGCTGTGGGGTCTCGATAAAATCATACTGGGAGGTTGTGAGGGAAGGAACTCACTTTGGCCTTTAGGTCCTCGCTTACTCTGATAGTGGCATGAAATGCTGCATTGGAGGGTTTAGGCCTCATGGATGGCCACACATCTGGGCCCCGGGTGCATCTTGTAAGATCAGGGACCAGTGGGAGATGATCACTCCCTTGAAAGGAGCTTACCTCAAAATGCCTAATCAGAGGGACTACATCTGGGGAAACTGCTATATAGTAGGGATGGGACATCTGGCAAAAATCCGGTTTACCGGATTAAAACCACCTTACCGGTGCCGGATCTATTGCATTGATTTCAATGGGGAACTGTCGGTGTCCCCATTGAAATCAATGGGGGGAAAAAACAATCCCTCCCCCTCCCAGGCTGTGCAGGTGGAAGAGGGGACACACACACCTGCCCAGCCTGTTTTTTTTTTTATTTATTTATTTCCCCGAAGTCCCTGGCTCCGGGCTGCTGCCGGCGACCCGGAGCCCGCACCAGCAGGTAGGTATAGGTACTAGGGTGATCCCTGGAGTGGGGGTGGTTTAACACCCCCCCCCACCCCAGGGATCACCCTACCCCCCCACCCAGGGATCACCTACCTTTTGGTGCTCTGGGTGGCGGCGGCAGCACGGCGGTCCAGCGCCTTCAGTGCTGGCTGTGGCTGCCAGCTTCAGCGCTTACTAGGCCTTCCGGGGAACTTCCAGGTTTCCCCGGAAGGCCTAGTAAGCGCCGAAGCTGGCAGCCACAGCCAGCGCTGAAGCCGCTCGGCTGCTGTGCTGCCGCCGCCGCCTGGAGCGCCAAAGGTAGGTGATGTCTGGTTGGGGGGGTAGGGTGATTCCTGGGGTGGGGGTGGGGTGTTAAACCCCACCCCCACCCCAGGGATCACCCTAGTACCTATACCTTCCTGCTGGCGCGGGCTCCAGCTCGCCAGTGGCGGCCGGGAACCAGGGACTTCGGGGGAAAAGAATTTTAAAAAAAAAATCCAGGGTGGGTGGGGAGTGTCCCCTCTTCCACCCACACAGCCTGGACGGGGGAGGGAAAAGTGGTTGGGTTCGTTTTTTTTTCTTTTTTTACATTGTGGCCATTCATTTCAATGGCTGCAATGTAAAACAATCCGGCACGGGGAACCGGTACCGGTACCCCCAATATCCGGATTAATCCGATACTGCCGGTACAGCAAAATACCGGCAGTATCAGATGCCGGATAATCCGAACTTTTCACCCCTACTATATAGTCTCCAACACTGGATCCCATCGGGCCTAGGTAAGTGAACTCCCCTGGATAATCACCAAAATGCGTGCCATTCAATATAAACAATGAGAACTCTGTCAACAGTTTGGAAAATAATAGGCCCGAAGTGTTGACAAGTTTATCTTTGGACTGCCTGGGACCCAGAGGACTAGTGTCTTGGGTGTTCCGGCCAAAGGGGATCAGGGCCTTGTCATTAAAGCCCAGCTGGGCGTTGAAGTCGCCCATCCAAAGAATCTTGTCAGATGGATAAATGACTACAACTTCCTGCAATAATTCCTTGATTTGAGTCCAGTGCTTGGAATTATAATATCGGGCATTAGCAGGTGGAATATAAGCAATGATCAGAATTATGTAACACCCCTTCATACTGAAGACCACTGACAAATTGGCCGGTTTGGAGTACACTGCTATTATGTCCTTTTGGAGAGATTCTGCAGTAAGGCAAGCGAGGCCCCCAGATGGGCGACCCCTATTGCAGTATCTAACCACGGGGACATGATGTACTATAAAGGAACCGAACGAGGGCTGTGAAACAGCCCAAGTTTCCTGGAGGGCAATAATATGAAAGGTATTAAGAAATACTCTGACTTCTGGGATCCCTGACAGTCTGATCCAACCTGCAACGTTCCAGGAGCAGATCCTAAACCGATCAGAACTGTGGCACTGCCAATGTCAGGCACCCGGCAAATCCTGGGCAGGGGAATCGCCTCGTGCGACATAATCAAAATTCCTCTCCCGGGGACCCATGAGTCCCTCCTCCCCTAAGGGGGCTGCTGCTATCACGTCAGTTGGGGGGGGGGGGTACCTGCTATCTGTAAGCTCCCAACTTACTGCAGCCAAGCCAAGAACGTGTACCTGAGCTTTCACATCCTCATGAATGTCGTATCCCTTTTCTCTCCTCTCTCTGTTCCCTCTTCCCTGTCTCCCCTCCCCCTCTCTTTAGATTGTAAGTCCTTGGGCAGGGACCGTGTCTATCGTATTCTTTGTAAAGCACCAGGTACATTGCTGGCGCTGTATAAATGCTTATAATAGTTTATTGAGTTAGCCATCAGGCCATATCAAATAAAATAAATAACATGTAAACAAAAATAGAAGGTCAAAAGCCTAAAATCAAATACATCCAACTCATAAAGCAAAACAAAAGGAACAATTTCACAAAAAAAGATTATCTCTCAACACCCTCAGCTGATGACTCTATGCAGTTGGAGCTGCCTACTTGCTCTAGCCGATCTGGTGTTGGAGGAGGTATTGCGATCCCCGAGGCTGATGGTCTTGGGGGATTTCAATAGTCACGCTGACTCCACTGTTATGAGGGCAGTTCATGGCCGCCATGGCAACTATGGGCCTGTCTCAGGGCGTTTGGCCCAACTCACGAGGGAAGACATACTCTGAATTTGATATTTTGCACTGGTCTTGAGACGGGGGTCCCTTAGTGGGGGAGGTGTCATCTGTGCCCTTGTCATGGAAGAACTGTTCTCTCCTGCGGGCTAGTCTCCCGGAACGTCAGCCCTCGGCAAGGTGTGGAACCTGTTTGGGTGGTTCGCCCCCAGAAACTCATGGAACCATGTCGGTTCCTGAATGCTCTGGGGGATATACCCTCCAATCTTGATGGCCGATCACTCGATGACCTCATTGCATTTTGGAACACCTTGCTAGCCAAGGCCATTGACCAAATGGCTTCCAGGCGTCCACTCCCCGAGCATAGGCAACGCAGGGCCCCATGGTTTATGGATGACCTGCATTGGCTGAAGCAAGAGGGGAGACGGTTAGCGTGACAGTGGTGCCACACTTTTACTGAAGCTGACCGATTGTAGCATAGAGCTGCCTTGAAAGCCTATGCTGTGGAGTTACTTTGCTGCCATCGTATTGTCCATAAAATCACATCCAGCTGAGCTTTTCCAGGTGGTGAAGGGGCTGGTCAGTCTGGCCTCTCCGCCTGGAACTGGAATCTTCCAGTGCTCCCTGTGATATGTTTGTTGACTATTTTGTGGATAAAATTGGTCATATCCACCACAACTTCAACGTGCAGTAGATGTGCCTGAGGTTACGAATGTCCTGTCTGGTCCGGTTTTGTGGGTTCAATCTCATCAGTCCACTGATGCAGTGGAGTTGCTGGGGGCTGTGCAGGCCACAACTTCTGAACTTGATCTGTGCCGGTCCTGGCTGATGAAAGCCAGCTGGGAGACCCTGAGACCATTGCTGGCAGGGGTTGTCACTGCCTCCTTTTTGGAGGGCAGGGTCGCAGGGTGCCTGAAGGAGACTGTGGTGTGTCCCTTGCTCAAGAAACCATCTCTTGACATTGATGCCCTTGTCAGCTATCAGCCAGTCTCTAACCTTCCCTTTTTAGGGAACATTATTGAGCAGGCAGTGGCGTAACAGCTCCAGGGGCATCTGGACTGCATTGGTTTCTTTGATCCCTCCCAGTCTGGCTTCCGTCTGGGTATGGCACAGAGACTGTGCTTGTGGCCTTGGTTGACGATGTGCACTGAGAGTTGGATTGGGGTTGACCCGCTCTTCTGGTTTTGTTAGAACTTTCAGCAACGTTTAACACAGTTGACCACGAGATGTTGGTGACTTGCCTACGGGATCGTGCCAGGGTGGACGGGAATGGTTCTGCTTGTTCCTGGCCAGGAGATCTCAACGTGTGATATTGGGGGAATTGTACATCTTCCTCTCTGGGCAGGGATTGATTTTGTTGCCTCTCCTGTTCAATGTGTATATGCAACTGCTGGGCAAGATAGTGAGAGGACTTGAAATTTGGTGTCATCAATATGCTGATGACACCCAGCTGTATCTCTTATTTTCATCTGATTCCGGCCCGGCAGTCTTGGTGTTTACCTGGTACCTGGCTGTGCGTGCGTGCGTGCGCGCAGAATTGGATGAGGGTGAGCCATCTGAAGTTGAATCCCGACAAGACTGAGAATCCTAAGGCTCTAACCTCATCCAAAACCCCAGGCCACCAATAAGTTTTCCCAAATTCCTCAATAGACAGTCTTTCAGCTAAACAGAGTTTTGGTAAGGACCCTGCACGTGAACGTAGGATTTTCAGCCAATAGATTAGCAAGGCAGAGGTCATCCTTGAGGCAATCGAGCTAACCCCAGCCTCCAGCAACAGTAAGGCTGCATGTGAGGATGGAGGGGCTCTCAATTAAGGCCCTTAGAAACAGGTTCTGGGCTGATTGCAGGGTAACTACAGATTCTTCCCCACACATTGGGTCCCATAAAATAGTTGCGGGATTACTTTGCCTTCAAAGATTTTAAGTGCTGGTGGGACCCAACAGCACCACACCCTGGCCCTATAAAAATGCACCAAAGCATTGATGGAAGTAATAGCTAATGGTCGTGCATATTTAATATGGGGACCCCAGAACCCCAAAGAGTCAAATGACACCTAGATATTTGAAACTGTTAGCCTGCTCAAACAGATAACCATCTAAAGTCCATCTATAGCTCTTGGCTAAAGGGGCAAATATCATAACTTTGGTTTTACTGTAATTAATGACAAGTTCTTCCTTATAGCACAGTTCCTCAAAGGCCCATCAGGCGACACATTTCCACTTGGGACAAAGAGAGTTGGACCATGTCATCTGCTTACATGAGGATTGGCACACACAGCTGGCCATAACATCTTCTCTATCCCTAAGACAGACAATTAAGCCAAGGTTAATTGACGTAAAGGTTAAACAGTGTGGGGGCCAGTAGGCAGCCCTGTCTAACTCCCCTGGTGTTGGAGAGGGAATCTGAAAGGGAATCTCTCCCATCCATCGTAACCCGAAAATTAGAGCCTGCATAGAGTGATTTAAGACCCTCCTGTCCAAACCTAACTGGCTCAATTTCAACCATAGTCTCTTTTGGTTGACCAAGTCCAAGGCAGAAGAGAAATGTACAGAAACCACATACAGCTTTTGCCGAAATCCTATATTTCCTGATCAAATAAGTTACCACAAAACAATGATCGACCGTAGATCTTTGAGCACAGAATCCCACCTGTTCTCTAGCCAAAATATCTTTGTTTGTCATCCATCCCTCCAACTTATTCAATACCCATTTTACGTAGAGTTTTTAGATATAATGCAGGGTAGGGTGATTGGTCTGTAATTTTGTGGATTTCCCAGGCCCTCTTTCTTAAATACCAAAAACTCTGGCTTTCCAGTAGTTTGGGATAACCCCAGACTCATTAATCAAGGTGAAAAGTTTAGCCAGGGTTCCTGCCCACCACTTTGGCATAAGTTTAAATACGTCACCTGGTAAGAAATCAGTACCAGGAGCTTTCCCAAATTTTAAATCTGCAATCAGCTGGATAATATAGTCATGAGTCACTGGGTCCCACACAGGCATGTCTGGGTCTAATCTCTTGGCTGGGGGGGCGGGGGTTCAAACTGAATTTTGATTCTTGGAAAAGAGCCAGGAAATGGTCCTCCCAGGCACTCCGAGAGATCTTAGGTTCCAGATATAGCTTGCTGCCACCATAAAAGCCATTCAGCGTATCCCAAAACTTATGGGCATCATTACTAGTTAGAGAGGCCTGAAGAATCTTCCAGGCATCCCTATAAAAAACTGCCGCCTTGGTTCGCAGTAGCTTTTTATACTTCCTACGGAACCCATAGTACAGAAAGCACGCCTCCCCCTCGCCCCTCATTATCCCGTTTAATCTGCCTAGCCAAAGCCCTTATCTCCTGTTTTACCAGAGAACATTCCTAATCAAAACAGCTCCTTTTCTTAGACAGAGAGGACACTATCCTTTTCGTGGGGCCCTAGGTGACCAGGAGGGGTTTAAGCACTTCCGTCAGTGAAGCTAGGCAACCCAAGGCTGAAACCACCTTAGTTGTCTCCTTCTTATTATCCTGTAAAAATCAATGAGCTATTGGACCACAAGAGCTGCTTGCCTGAGGGGTGGGATATTAATATATGAAATAAATAAATAAGATCCCCCTGACACTCTCCCCCAACTTCCTTGACCATTTTACTCTACTCACCCGGGCCTCCACAGATCCATACGGATCAAAAACCTCTTCCACATATGCCCGTGCCCCAAAGTCAAGCCCCAGATAGACAGGAAATGATCACTATTTCTCTGGGACCCAATGCTAAAAATCCTAACTGCAGTATCCAATGGGGCTGAGACCAGAGCATAATCAATAACACTTCCACCAAGATTATTAATATAGATGAAATTGCCTGCCTCGTCCCCTGGGGTACTTGTCATGGAGAAACATGGGGTCACACGTGTAACATGGGACTACATGTTTGGTAAATGTGTGGTGCCAAGGGTTTCCCATGTATGTAATGTTACTATACATGTACACTATGTAATGTCAAAGGTTCCACATGTTTGTAATGTTGACTCTGAGAACTGTACAACTCGAATTAGGACTCTTGCACGTCACCGGCCTACAGAAAATACAAAGAGAGACCAAAATGTGTATTGGGGCCAGACGAATGGCCAGAGACATTAACAATGCTAATGTAGGCTGACATTGCCTATGTGCAAAGAGACACAGAGAAACCGATAAGAGAACAAAGGGAATTCTAGAAGCCTGGAGAACTTACTAGGAGTTTCCTCCAGGAGATATAAGGAGAGAGATCCCAGAGGGAAAAAGAGCTGCTTCTTGCAAAGCTGCTGCCAGAGACATCTGCATACGAAAGGGACCAGTCTGGCTACAGCAGGCTGGGGACAGCATGAACTGAGAGACAGGTTTCGCTCTCTAAGCCAAGTGCCAAGCCAGTCACCTTATGGCTGAGAAACCAGAACTTCTGGACTCACTAGGGTAAGATGAATAACTTAGGAACTCAACCAGTATAAGTTAGGAATGCGTTATGTTTACCTTTTATTTCTAGACCACTCTGTTTAACTATCTTGTTTACGTAATCAATAAACTTACTACTTAACTTTTATGAAGAAGTGGAAGGTGTCTAATATTGGAACACAAGTGAGCTACAAGAGCCCTCAAGCTCTTGCGAACCCAGAGAGTAAAGAGTCTGTAAACGGGAAGGATCGGGCCCTTGTGTGACAAAGGAGTTTCATTGTGGTACACTTGAATTAGCCAGTGAGAGAATCTGATTCAAGAGATCTGTGCGCAAGGGAAACTGAGTCACTCAAACCCGGTAAACTGGGGGTGCGGACCCCAAACCCGTGACAGTACTACCATTCAATATTATAAGACTATAATCCAGGACCAGTTTATTATGTTACAACCGGCCATATTAATCTTGGTATCTGGCTGCATTCAAGGGGGGGGAGGAACCATCCTCCTAACTGGGCAGACGTAGAACCCGCAGGGCCGTCTGTTCATCTGCCCCAATTTTGGCATTGAAATCGCCTATAGTGATATAATGGTCGATGATAGTGGCTCCCAGAAAAGAGGCCAGAGTATCCCATACATCACTGTTTTTTTTTAAAATCGAACCAGCTGGAGCAAAGTAAACGTTAAAAATTACAAATTTGAGGCCAGCTCCCCGCAGTACAAAGGTTAAAATATCGGGTGAACTACTCGTCATTTGAGAACAATAAAAAAACTAACTTAGAAGATATAAATGTGCCAATCCCATCACTGGGTCTCCCCTTTTACCACTAGGGACAAGTGCCAGTATGGACCAGCATAAATAACCCTCCAACTCATTTAATGGGAGCATCCATGTTTCCTATAGGCAAATAACATCAAATAACATCCATGCTTTTTACAAAATGATTGATTTTTGCAAGAACCTTAGCTCTCCTTGTATACTGAAGATTTTTTTATTATGGAATTATAATTTTGTGCATTAGGTTAGACCTTTAGAACTGGTAGAGTAACTACATTTCAAAGCAAGGATGAGGAAGGATGGAGGGGACACCATACCCCCTAAGTCTGGAGCTGAGAGACAGTCCTCTCCATAATTTTGACACACAAGCATCCCCACAGAGAGCCGAAATTGAGGAAACTGTCTGTTTCCAAAAATCAAACAAAGGGATGCATCTCCTCCCACCACCATCCCCGCCAGCATTCCCCTCTCCGCTTAACCCATTTTTTACAACCCCTACTTAAAAGTAAAATGTCTCTTATGTAGGAAAATCTGCAGGACCTTGGAGTGTATCAGTTTGCAGAACTGATCCTCAGAATACAGTAGAGTGTATCGTCTTGATGATAGAGTGCCACATCTTGCATTACTTGGTGCAGAGTGTCCTAGTGCAAAAGCTATTAATTTGTCTTTACAAAATGATCCCGTCCAAAGATTCAGAGTTAAGCAGTTTGCAGGGCCTTGCATTTGAATAATAGCATAGTTGAAAAGAAAGTATACTAAAAGCCTTATATTTCATTATGGTTATACATAGTTGCTACTAAATAATTTTTCCAATGTCTATCTTCCACTGTGCATAGCAAAAGATAGAACTAGAATTCAAGAACATCGTAATAAATTGGAAATCTGGGCTGCAATTAATAAAATAAAATTCAGCCAAGAGAAAATTCTGCATTTAGGAAAGGAAAACCAAATACACAAAGTACAAGATGGGGGATACTTGATTTGGCACCATAATTTATTCTATTAATTCGTTACCTCGTCCTTCCCAAAGGCTCAGGGTGGCTGCTAATGTTACTATAATATATATATAAAAATACATTAAAATCCCTTAAAAAACAGCTGCACTCATACCTAAATCCACCCCAACCCCTATCCTTGCCTATCAAACACTTTGCCAAAAAGAAAGGTTTTACACTGCCTCTAGAATATGCTTGGGCTTTGACAGATCCTTGGAGTTAAGGAAGTTGCACAATATTGGGGCAGCAACTGAGAACATCCTTCTGTGGATCCAGTGGTGGCTGGTGGGTTCCACGGCTGGTGGGGCACAGGGCGGGGCCAGAAGTGGAAGGGGCCAGGCCAACGGTAGGTGGAGCCAGCAGTGCATATGCAAATACAGAGCAAGCAAAGCAAACCACCTTAACCCAACAATAATTATGTGATGTCCTTAGCACATAAAAGCAGCAGCATAGAGTTCCGCTTGTCCCCCATGCCCCCCAACCATGCTACACAGTTCTGTTGCAGTGTAAAAGGCAGGTGCTTGCAACCAGGCAGGGTAGACTAGCCATTAGTGAACCAACCAACTTGTGGCATGTCCTTCTTGCAAAAAAGCCATGCAAACATCCCACCAAACTGCAAAGGGGCCATTTTAAAATTCAGGGAATATTCAAGCAAAGATTAAACCCTTTCATCCAAGCAGACAATTAGGGTCTACTCTGGCCAGCTATCGGCCGGTCTCTAATCTTCCCTTTTTAGGGAAACTTCAGGAGCATTTGGTCAACTTCCTTGATCCCTCGCAGTCTGGCTTCTGTCTGGGTTTGTGACCTTGGCCGACGACCTCTCCCAAGAGTTGGACCAGGGTCATTCGACCACGTTGATTTTATTAGATCTCTCAGCTGCATTCAACACAGCTGATTATGAGTTGTTGGTGACTCGGCTGCGGGACTGGGCAAGGATGAGTGGGACTGTTCTTGAATGGTTCCACTCTTTCCTGGCTGGGAGAATCCAGTGTGTGGTGCTGGCTGATTATTCATCTTCACCCCTTGTTTGCATCCAAGACTGCCCCTGCAAGTGAGGTGCGTCTCTCTCTCCAGAAGGTTCCTCCGGGGGTAAAACCAACATGCTCACAAACCATTGTCCAAGAGGTTTAGACAGGACAGGGTACAACACACACAGTTTGGTTCCATCTCCACAACTCCAGACTGAGAGCAGCAGCCAGCAGTATGGCGGACTTCCTGGCTCTGCCACTGACTTTCTGTGTGTGACTCAACCATTCCCTACCCTGCTTTCCCAGCAAGGGGATAATGCTGCTGCTTCCCTGTGCTAGATTCTGGATTCTCTTCCTGGCTCTGCCACTGACTTGCTGTGTGTTCTCGGACCATTCCTTTTCCCTACCTTGGTTTTATATAGTGTCAGCAACGTACCTGGTGCTTTACAGCTGTTGAAAATAGACAGGGTCCCTGCCCTGTGGGGCTTACGATCTAGGAAAGACATTCCCCTGCTGCACGGTCTGTGCACGATATATCCAGTCCAACTATTGAATATCTAAAGTACATACAAACAAATTTTAAAAATAGAAGAGAATTTTTAAAAAAAATCTATTAAATCTACGCAAACTAAAAATTAAGAAATAAATAAATCCAAAAATGTTTAAAATACAAAAATATCCCATAACCCTAACCACTTTTTTTAAAAAAATCCCAAAATATATTTAATATACCAAAACCAAACAGCCCCAAATCCTAAACGTTTTTTAAAAAATCCAGCACTTATTAAAACTACCCAGACAACCAAAATTACCCCATAAAAACAGAAAAGCAAGTTTAAAAAAATATTACTTGTCCAAAGAAGGAATCCAGTTGTTCCCTGGGCCAAATCTTCAGCTCTCATTCTGACCCCCTCCCCTCTGGTAAAGGGTGGGGGGAGAGCTGACTCTCTCACTCTCTTCCCCCCCCTTTTGTGTAAAAGGGAGAGGGGGAGCTCTTCCCTCTCCCCTCCGGTGAATTTAGGAATGAAGGATTAGCGAGCTCTTTTCCTCCCTCCTCCCACTCTGGTAGGGGAGGGCCCTGGGGGAGAAAAAGGAGCTCAGGGGTGACCAGAGCGTCTAGAACTGCCCCCTAGACCTTTGCTGTTTGGCTGGGTTCCTCCAGCCAAGGAGCCCCTGGCACCTTCCCCAGTCCCGCCTTAATCCTCCAGAAAGCACTGCTTTTCTGGTCTGGCACCCAGCGCATGCTTCCTGGGAACTTGGGGAGGCAACTCCTCTAATATCCTGCCTTGCTCTGGCTAGAAGCTAGAGGGAGGGGGGAGCAGCAACAGGAGGATGTTTGTCCGCTCTCCTGCTTCCCCTTGCAGAGTGACTCTCACAAGCTGAGATCTTTTCTTCCCCTGCAGGCTTTGTTTACATAACAGCTGTTAGTTCTTGCTGCCTGCCAGAGCTGTGACTCATCCACTCTGCAGGCAGCCAGAAGCTGACAGTTAAATGTAAACAGAGCCTGCATGGAGAAGTGGGGAGGCAGTGCTGTCAGCCTGGCTCCTCAGCAAGCATGGGGGGATCCCTGAGGGTGTTTGAGGAGGGACGTCCACGCCAATGCCCTGGGAGAGGAGGAATCCACTGTGTGGATTCTTGTTGTATGAACAAGATTGGTGGGTGGAACTTGCAATTTCACTCTTCTGCTGACTGCAAGGGTTGTGGTAGGAAAGGCGGTCCTTCAGATAATGTGGGGCCTAGGCCATTAATAATAATTAATAATAATAATAATAATTATTTTTTATATAGCACCCCCCTGCCATGGCACTCGGAGCTCTTTACATATAACTAGCACAGCTTTTTAATCCTCAAAACAACCCTGTGATGTAGGTTAGGCTGAGAGAATAATGTGACTGGCCCAAGGTCACTCAGTGAGTTTCTGGCTAAGGTGAGACTAGAACCAGGGTCCCCCACTACCTCCCAGTCTAAGTACTGCACACTTAGCTATTACACCGCACTGGCTCTCGTTAAGGCTTTATTGGTCAAAACCAGCACCTTGAATTGTGCCTGGAAAGCAATAGGTGGCAAGTGCAGACTGTAAAGCACAGGTTTAATATATTCATGGTGACGTATCCCCCAAAAGAGGTTTGTTTGTATTTTAATGTTTTTATCTTTTGTATATTTTTATATGTTTTTTATGTTTCTATCTGATTGATTGGTTAACTGAGTTAACCACTGGGCCTTATCAGAAAATATAAATATGTAAATATTAAGGGGTAGATACATTACAATAAAACCATATTTACAAAGGTAAACAATTTAAAATCCAAAATTTACATAAAATGAGGTTTCAACAATATCATCTGCCTACATAGAATAATGCTAACGTTTTTGACCCGCTCTTTTGCTGCTGACACCACAAATGAGGCCACGGCTCGTGTGACATCTTTGGAATTGTTCAGTAGATTAGTAGCTGAAGCTCAGATCTGTTACAGTTCAAATTTAACGATTTAAATTTAAATTCATTTATATTTAATGATTTCAATAATTTTGCTCAAGCTGACACAGTGGGCAGGACAACAGGTAATGGGAAAGAATCTCTTCCCCCTGCATATACAAACCTGATCAGAATAATTAACTCTGGTATATCACCCCTGGAGAGCTACTGCTGAAGGCATTGTTTGTATCCTTAGGGCAGTAAATGCTTTTCTCCTCACCAAGTGAATTAATGTTTGTAAATACCTGGGCCCCAAGGGTATCCAGTACTTATACCAAGGGAAGGCTTTAGTTTGAATGACTAAGGATCTAAGGGACTGCCACTCAGTATCTCTAATTCGCAGCTTAATTTGTCATTTAGCTTCACCAGATGGTAGAGAGAGCAGAAATTCCACGGAGAAGCCCAACAAACTCATATTGGGTGAGGGTGAACACAAGGGGAACTGTGGCAATCCTACTCAGGAGCCTGAATTCGGTAGCTGCTGCCTCAGCCCAGGGCAGAGTTTGAAGCGATGTGGGTCAGTGTGAGGAGCCAAACTCTGCGCCTGTCTTAGCTTTGCTGTCGAGAGTGCAGCTACAGTGCTCTTATTCTCAAAGTTCAACACTTCCTTAAAGCCTTCTGAAGAATAATCAAGACTAGAAGAGCACATTGCTAGAAACGTGAGAGCAGAGCACCTCAACCTTCAACTAAGTATTTCAGTCAGAAGTTGTGCATCTTCTCTAGGCCGTCTTGTTGCCTATAGGCAATAGGCCCAGTGAGCATTACGATGGCGGCATCAGTACCCTGGAACTTCAGGAGAGTAGTCCTCTATTCCAAAATTGTGTTTGCACAGACAATCCACAGAAAAGGAACCACCTGTAATTTGAGTCCTGCATATTCTAGAGCTATATCTTCAAATTTTGCTGCCAGCACACTTACTTCAAATTCAGTGCAGCTTCTTGGTAAAACTTACCGGTAAAACTTATCCCCAAGATGATTTCAGCAATGTTACAAATAAAATTCTCTCCAAGGTGGGAAAAAGTCTGCACAACCAGACGCATCATCCTTTATGGCTAAGAGCATGTGAAAGATCACTTCTACAAGCAGTATATAGGACGCTTTGGGACTCTGCTCTTTTCTGTTTATGACCATGTGTCCCCAGTGGTCACAGTAGAGGACAACTTTGACAGGTTACTGATCCCACAAGACCATTCCAGCAGGAAGAAAGGAGATAGCTACTACCTGAATAGCACTTACATGCTAAGAGCACACACATCTGCTCATGAGCGGGACATGGTGCACTCAGGACTGGATGCCTTTCTGGTCATAGGAGATGTTTACCGCTGGGATCAAATAGATTACACCCACTACTTGGTTTTCCACCAGTTGGAAGGGCTGCGGCTTTTCTCCAACCATGAGCTGTTCAGTAAGATCCAAGATGGATCAAGTTTCCAGTTGTTTGAGCAAGGCCACCGTACGGCACACAAGGAAGAGACACTGACCATGGAAGCAATAAGGCTGGTGGAATTTAATTTGAAGCAAGTGCTCACAAAAATCATGGCTCATCTCTTTGGCGATGGTCTGGAAATTAGATGGGTGGACTGCTACTTCCCGTTTACTCACCCTTCCTTTGAGATGGAGATCAACTTTCAAGGAGAATGGATGGAGGTCCTTGGCTGTGGGGTCATGGAGCAGCAGCTAGTTAACTCAGGACCCACAAAATGAAGAGGCTTCAGGGCCAGTGGCCAACAGGTGAATTTTTGTCGGAGACCTACACTGCCATGATATGCATACAAAACGTCTGCATTGAGGCTGTTATCCCACTTCATTATGTTCAATGGGAGCTTTGCCATTGACTTCAAAGGGCACATTATCCCATCACCATCACTGAGATCTCAACAGATTCTGCAAGAGCAGCACACATCTCCGAGATCCATGTAGGTAAGTTGGGGGCATGGCCTGGAGTTCTTCACCATCAAGTTCACAACCTCTAATGCCAGGAGTCAGTGTCATAGGCGAGCCGGGGGTTTGCAGTGGTGGTTTCTGAGCTGGTGGAGCGGGCGTCATCTCCTCTTCCCCCCCGCCCCCATGGACATGGACAGTGACTGGTACCGGGGTGTGTGTGCTCTATTTCGGCCGGCTGGACGCCGTGGGACATTTCTCCCTCCCTCCCACCCTTGTGGGGGTGGGATCTGGGGAGGGCAACTTCTGGGTCGCTCCCCATGTCACCGGGGGCAGCCGGCTGAAGGAAGGAGACAGCGGCACAGGCGAGCCAGGGGTTTGCAGTGGTGGTTCCGGAGCTGGTGGAGCGGACGTCATCTCCTCTCCCCCCCATGGACATGGACGGTGACTGGTACCGGGGTGTGTGCGCTCTATTTTGGCCGGCTGGGGGCCATGGGACATTTCTCCCTCCCCCCCCCCCTCCCCACCCTTGCAGGGGTGGGGTTTGAGGAGGGCAACTTCCAGGCCGCTCCCCATGTCACCAGGGGAGAGGTGGAGGCGCATGCTGGGGGCACGGTCAAAGGGACCTGCCCTTTGGTTGTGCCCTTCGGCTGTGCCGGGAGGTTGGGGCAGAGGGGCTGTTGGTCGGTTTAAATAATGTGAGCTTTCTACTGGTGAAGGTGGTGAGGAGTTCTCTCTCCCCCCCCCGGTGAGAGAGGGGTGGAGAAGGAGGATATCCCCTGGTGGCAGCAGGGGAGGGAAGGAAGTAATGTTGGCGCCAACTCCCTGGTGAGAGCAGGAAGTGGCATGAGAGAGTATTGGGATACTGATTATGTATAGATGATAAAATGTAATGATTTTAAATGGAATTGGGGGGGAGTTAAGGGATATTGTTGTTATAATGTATTATTATGTTGAGTTCCCCTGTGTGGGATGTAAACCCAGAAATTGTTGTTTAATGTTGTTGTGAGCCGCCTCAGGTTGGGAGAGTGTGGGATATAAATAAATTGTGGTGATGATATTAGCAATCACTCGATCGACCATGCATTTTTGATATGAAGTAAGATCTCAATTTTTTCTTTAAGACAAAGCTTCAGGAGCAACAAAAAGGGAAGATGGGCCAATTTTAACCAATAATTAATCAAAAGTGATATAACTCCTTGAAGCTATTGAACTACAACCCGTTTCCAATCTTAACCGTACAATGGAGTCCCAGGGGGAAACTCCCAACAGGGATCTCAGCCAATTATTCTGTACTTTATCCAAAGGGGTGATGGAAACACCTCCCCAAATCTGAGCTATTGCCTCTTTTAGTTTTATAGAACCTTAGTAAAGCCTGGGCAGAAGATATTGCCACCTGCCTGGAATAATTAATATGGTGACACAAAGACCCAGCTGCAGTAAAAACTATACCTAGATATTTAAAGAACTTAACTTGTTCCAATTTATTGCCATTTAGGAACCACCTTTTACCATTACAATGGGGCCCCAAAGGCCATTACCTAATTTTATTATAATTGATAACTAACTCTTCTTTCTGACAAAGTTCACTGAAATCTTGTATCAGGTGGCAAAGACCGAGCTGGGACAATGAAAGTAATACAGTATCATCGGCATATGTAAGAAATGATAATCTTCTAACCCCAATTTTGGGAGCCATATAAATTTCCTTATCTCGCATAAGGTCATTTACGTAGAGATTAAATGTTGTCGGAGTTAGTAGACAGCCTTGACAGACACCTCACGGCGTGGGCACTGGTGAAGAAAGAGGACCCCTCCAGTGTAAGCAGACCTGGAGATTGGTATCTGTGTATAAGCTTATTGGTACCTAATAAGCAATAACAATCTTTTATCAATCTGCAACAAATTTAGTTTAGCCCATAACCTCTCTTGATTGATAGATCAAAAACAGAGGAAAAATAAATAAAAACAGCAAATAGCTTTTGATTTTTCTTATTACATTTTTCTATTATTAAGTGAGACAAAAGAATGATCAATAGTTTTTTGCACATGAAATTCCACTTGTTCCTTGGCCAAATTTTCCAGTTTAACTAGTCATCAATCCAGTTTAACTAGTCTGTCAAAGCAATAGTTTGGAGTACAATTTGGAAATAATGCATAAGAGGCTAATGGGCCTATAATTTTGAAGGTTAGATCTATGCCCTTTTTTGAAAATGAGAACTACTTACTACCCCCGATTTCCAGTAGTCTGGAATTTTGCCTGACTCGTTAATTTGGGTAAATGGATTTGCCAAAGCCTCATCCTAATTTAAATACCTCATCCGGAATGTTATCAATACCAGGGACCTTCCTATTCTTCAGCCTATTTTAACCAATCTTTTAATTTCCAAGGAAGTTATAGGCTCCCAGACAGGAATATCCTCTAGCTGGAAGGAGGACTCTTGAGATTCCATACAGACATCGGGCAATTTTGAGGCATTAAAAAGAGTATTAAAATGCTTTCCCCAAACTGATTGGGCAATTTTTGGTTCTTAAAAGAGACTGCCCTGAATATTCACTTCATTAATGATACTCCAATATTTAGTTAGATCATTAATCGACAAGGAGGTCTGAAGCTCTTTTACATATTTTGGGAAATTAGGAACTTTTTAACCTGGAATAACTTTTTGTATGCCCTATGTTGAGCCACATATATAGCCCACATTCCCAAACAGATAGTTTCAACTGCCTCGCCAGGCGTCTAGACCCTGCTTAGCTGTGATGCATTCATTGTCAAATCAGCCTGTACCATCACTTGAGAGCACAGGTTTCATGACAGTCTTGGTAACAAGGAAAGACTTAAGGTGGCTAAAAAGAAGATCCAGCCAACTAAAGGCTATATCTGCATCATCTGCGGCCACCAAGTTGTCCCGGAGAGCTATGCATTCATCAGAATTTAACTGATAATATATATTTCCCCCTAACTTAGCAGACCAATAAACATTGTTCTCACCCCTAATACTAATAGTACCTAGGGGTTCCATAACCTCATATGCAGTCCTGCTTTTCTCAACAACAATACCCAGATAAATAGGGAAATAATCACTGCCTACTTGCGAGCCAGCACAAAAAAATATAAGGTCTAGTAATGATGGTGAAACCAGCCCATAATCAATAACACTCCCTCCACTGAGAAACAAAGGTAAGATTCCCTCTCATATCTCCCAGAGAATTCCCATTTACAATGCTAAGATCGTGATCAAGAACAAATTTATACAAGGCACGACCAGCCTTGTTTATTATTATTATTTTATTATTATTATAAACATTTGTATAGCGCCAGCCGTGTACCTGACGCTTTACAGAACATAGAAATAGACGCGGTCCCTGCCTATGGCTTACAATCTAAAAGACAAGGAGGGGGAGACAGGGAGAGGGGACAGTGGGAGAGACAAGGGAGAAAACAATCAAACATTCAGGTGGCTGCGAATTCTCAGGTGCACGTGCTTGGCTTGGTTACAATCAGGTTAGTTGCAGCAGTATGCAGAGGAGGGCAGACAGAAGTATTTGGGGAATGACTAGCAGGCGTTGGGAAAGGCGGCGTGGAAGAAGTGGGTCGGGGGATGCGGAGCGGCTGGGTTTGCAGGGCTTGGATAGGGGGAGGGAGGGCTTGCAGGGAATGGGTCTTGCACCGGCCTCACACCAACCACAATGGGATGTGGAGTGTCTGGGTGTGCAGGGATCGGATGAGGGGCGGTGGAGGGGAGGGTGGACTACCGTCTCTCCATCTGGCTTCATTTAGAGAGAGATCTGGCTCATTCCTCTTCGGGAGGTTAAGCGCCTGGAGATTGGTAGGTTCATATGGGCATTAAAATTGCCTAAGAGAAGCAGATCTGCTGGATATATATTCTCTAAGGAAGAAATAAGACTGTCCAGAGTTTTCCATATTTCCTCCCTAGCATACTTGGATCCATACAGTGGAAGATACACATTAATTATTTGGAAATTTTCACCTTGAATCTCGCATACAGCACCCAAGCACCATCATATTGTCAGATATTTAAATGGGATTTGGGAACAATCCAGCTTTCAATTTAAATAGAAGAGTTGCAATCCCTCCAACAGAGCACCCCTTTCCTTGTGGATTCTGGGCCAGGGATAGTCCAGCCTCTATATCCATCCAGATCTAATACGTCAGAACTTGTTAACCAGGTTTTCTATAATCAAATAATATTGAATGCGTGTAAAAAACAAAACTAAAGTATCTTATACTTTTGCCTTCTATCTAGTAGTATTCCATGAAAGGGCCTGGATAGTATGACCCTTTTAAAGAGGGAAACAGGTCCTTTCTATCAACTTCCCTACCTCGTCTTCCTGTAGATGTCAACATTCTATTTCCTCTGATGGCAAAGTCATCTGGCAATGTTGGTTAACTTTGAACCCTCCTCCTTCTGATCCAATTGAGGGCTCCTCCAACAGAACTCTTGTTCACCTAATTTTTCTGGGTCAAGTAGTCTCGTAGCCTGCCAGAGTTTCCCATTCAGAGAGGATTTCCACTTAAACATGGGATTTAAATACTCCTCCCCAACAGCAGGGGGATCCTCTGACTCTGAAATGCTCCAATTTTTCCTCATCTTGTTACCTGCTTTATAACCGGTTCAAGTGGGACATTTTTCTTGGCTCTAATTATATAATCACTAATGTCTAATACTTTCTTCTGTAATGTATTTAAATGAGTAATTTTTTTGTTTGTTTGTTCGTTCTTCGACTCAGAGGTTGCTAAAGGAAGATAATATTTTCTATGGCCTTCTTGTCCGTTTATTCAGACCTAGGGAGCGTTCTCCCCCATGTCCACTAGGAGGCAGCACCGACTTTCAACTGGGCATGTGTAGGGAGAGTACGCCCTCACTTCCCCAGTTGAAAGTCTGCCTCTGATCCGTTAGGAGCTGCAGAAGGGGTGCTCTGCACCCGGCACGACTTTGAGTCCCTTCTCTCCCTACAAGGGGGGGCTCCTCCAAATTAGATTTTAAAAAGGGGCAATCCCTTCCCTTTTCTGCAAGTGCCCGGCTACATCAAGTGGCTTCTACCTCTCCAACTTCTTCCCCCTAGCACCGGCCCCAGGGTATGGTCCAGGGCTGACCAGGTGCGGGAGTCTCGACCTACGAGGTACGCCCCCCCCACTTTGGGGTACCTGCTTATGGCAGAAACGCCAAAACCCGCAGGGCTGCTGCCCTCTGAGCTGTGGTGCAGCGAGAGGGCCCCGCAATCAAGCTGGCTGAAAACGAAACTTCTCCGGCCATACCCACCCAAACTCCAGCCATGGCCTGCATACAGGACCAAGAGGAGCCACGCAGTTTATCAGAGGACGAGGAGGCAGCCTCTTCTCCCTCCCAACAAGTAAGGCAGCCTCTTCTCCCTCCCTCCATAGACCCAATATAGCAACTTCAACTGGATGCATTAAAATCCATGATGGGGGTTCTAGCTCGCCTAGAGGGAAACCAGAACCGGGAATGGTGACCCCGCAAGCGAATCCCCCTCCCCAAACCTCCTTTAAGCGGGGAGGGGGGGGGGGCTTCAAAGGCCTCAGGGAAGGGCAAGCCTAAGAGTTCCTGCAAGCCTTTCCGAAAGCAATCCCTTAAGGTCTTATTGGCTCCTCCTCAGAGGAAGACGAGAGGGGATCCCTCATGGAGGAGGGTGAACTCCCAGAGGCAGATTCAGACCCTGACTCTCCACCCCCCCCCCAAAAGCAAGAGAGGGGCCCACCATGCCAGAACCCCACTGGCTACTGACTCAACCTCCGAGGAGGATTCTGATCAGCCCTCCTGTAGCTGTTCCCCTCACTCCTCAGATAGGGAGCCACCCGAGTGGGACAAGATCCTGTCAAGGGCACCTAAGGAACTGGGTAGGGAGCTACCGTCTGACCCAGGGCCCAAAGCTTCTAAAATGAGCGGAAAGGGTTCTCAGGATTACTCCAAGAACCCCAAAGAAAAGGGACTCTGACTCTTCCTCTGATGAGGATCCGACAGGGACTATATCCCCAAACTGGACAGCAGTTCAAGGGGAGCCACCTTTGACACAGGGCGTTCAAAAAGGTAATAAAGGTTCAATGGAAACAGCCCACCAAGTCCTTGAAACTGTCTAGGGTTCAGCAGTCCCTTTATACTTTCTCCAAGCACAGTGACCCCATCTTTAAACCCCCTCAGGTCAATGCGGCTGCCGCCTCCCTAGCTCGACAGTCCATGTTCCCCTCCGAGGGAGACCTACTGCCCAAGGACTCCACTGACAAAGGAGTGGAAATCAGGCTCAGGAAGAGTTATGAGGCCCTAACCAATGTCCTACAAATGGCCACTACGGCTTCCTATGTATCCAGAGCCATCATGAAGTGGTTCAAACTGGGCAAGGACCCAGACATATCAATCCTTCTATCCCGCAAGCTATCCACTAACGTTACCCTCACTTTTTAAATTGACGCATCCATGGACATCGTCACCTGGGCTGCGAAGGGCATGGCTTCCAATGTAGTTGCCAGATGCAGACTGTGGCTCCGCTCTTGGCGTGCAGATCCTCATACAAAGAACATTCATGTTAACAGCAAGTTCAGAGGGGGCAAGCCTTTTGGCTCCGCTTTGGACAAGGCTTTGACTGAAGCTTCAAACAAGGAAAGGAAGAACTCCTTCCTTCAACCAGGTGTGGTAATTTAAAAACTTCTTTCGCCCCTTCCAACATTTCTCACAGGGACCCAGATGTGACTTCTCTACCAGCAGTTCCTGGAACTTCCAGTCACATGGCAGGGGACATCGGGGACGCGGGGTGAAACCCAACAGGTTCCTGACCCAATCTTCATACTCCAGGCAATCCGGATCCCCATACCGCAAACAGAACTCCTGACTGCTCTGGGCCCTCCTTCCCAACCTCCGCCTGGCTTGGTGTCCGGCTACTTCACTTCGCTCACAGGTGGGAACAAGCAACCACGGACACCTGGGTCCTACAAACTGTGGCGAGGGGATACTCGATCGAACTCAAACACAAACCCAGGGAGTTCTTTCGCGTATCTCCTTGCTCACGTATCGCCTCCAAGCACGCAGCAGTGCGTCTCGAAGTCAGACTGCAACAGATGGGAGCCATAGAAAGGGTATGGTGGCATGAAAAAGGAAGGGGTCTCTACTCCATCCTGTTCCTTGTGCAGAAAAAGAACGGAGAGTGGAGAGGAGTCCTTGACTTGAAGCACCTGAACAAAGCACTCAAGGCGCAGTGATTCAAGATGGAAACCCTGGCCTCCATCTCCCTTCCCCTCTTCAAGGGCGACTGGCTCACCTCACTGGACCTCCAAGGACGCCTGTCTATACATCCCCCATCCTTCCAGCCCACAGACAATGGCTCTGCTTTTCCTACGACAGCCAACACTGGCAATATCGAGCCCTCCCCTTCGACCTCTGCACAGCCCCTTGAACATTTACCAAGGTTCTCATTCCACTCATTGTGAACCTTTGATTAGAGGGCATAGCCATCTTTCCCTACCTCGACGACCTGCTCATTCGGGCCCCATCCCAGGAACTCGCCCTACTTCATCTCCAGCGTTCCATCTGGAGTACATCTGGTACACCTGGAGTACCACGGGTTCCTGATCAATCGAGACAAGAGCCACCTCATTCCCACTCAACGACTAGAACACCTGGGAGTGATAATCGATACCACCCTGGACAGGGTGTTCATTCCTCCTCCTGCATCAACACAAAATCCGGAAACTCATCATATTAGCACGGGCTCAATCTTTGTAGGGGGACAAACGCTCGCATCTGTTCTAGGCCTCATGGTATCCTTCATTGGTCATCTGCAATGGGCGCGATTCCACTAACGGAAACTTCAGGCGTTACTTCGACCATGGCAGATAGATATCATCAACAACTCACCTGCTTCCCTCGCAGTCAATCTGGAGACCCTCTTCTCCTTCGGCTGGTGAGAGGACCCTCACTGATTTGAACAGGGAGTTCTCCCTAATGGATCCGCCAAAGGTCATAATCATGACACACGCCAGTCTCTCCGGCTGGGGTGCCCACCTAGACTCCAGCATCACACAGGGCACCTGGTCCGCCTCAGACCTCCTTCACAGCATCAGTTGGATGGAGCTCAAAGCCATTCGACTGGGCCTACAATACTTCGCCCATCAAGTGGAGGGGCATCATGTGTGTTAGTTTTCACAGGCAGCTAAGGGCTTAATATTCAGGGCTCGTGTGAACTCATTTCCCTCTAGTGTTCTGGAGGGACGGTTCTGGGGTATTCCCTTCATAGAAAGACTGTGCCCATTCGATCAGGGGGCAGTTGAGACGGTGGAGCATATTGCTCTCTTCTGTCACATGTATGATATTAGAGATCGGTATATTGCTCCCCATGTAGCCAGACTCCCTGGTAGATCAGCAGGTGTCCTTTTGGGTTTTCTTATTGATAGTGCAGACCCACAAACTATTTACACAAACTGTCACCTCCTTCCTATTGGAAGCAGTGACTTTTAGGGCTAAATTTCTGGAATTTAGAGCTATTAACCCTATTGAGCCAATGAATGATAGCCATTAATTGTGTAGAGATTCTTCCATATATATTGGGTATACCAGACTACATGGTCTGGCAGTGCAGACTTTCATTTTGGATAATTAGTATTATCTATATCCAGTGGATAGCTGTCTTTTTGACATTCAGCTAATTATTAGCATGTTTGAAAGTATGTATTTTGTTACATTTCGATGTTGTATGGTTTATTTTTGTATGTTGGATGCAATGGTCTTTGGCCACGCTTAATGCACTGAACTGAACTTAGGCTGAATGCGAGCTGGGTGACTAGGCGTTCAGTCCAAATGTGCCGCTAGGGAAATGAAATTTCCCTGGTGGCAGCCTCACCTGGGCATTCGGTGGAGGTGCTCTGGCGGGGAGATGGGCTGCAGCGCGCATGCTTGAACTGACTCAGCATGCACGCAGCAGCCCATCTCGCCGCCGAGCGCCTCCAATGAACAGCCTGCCTGCCTGGCTGGAGTTGTGCCAGCACCGTCCCCAACCCAACAACAACAGTGAGTAAACGCGCTGGGGGAGGGGAGCAGAGAGGCACTGCTCCCCCCAGTCCCCGCTGCCCCTCCCCCCCATTCCGCAGTCTCGCACACCCTCCTCCCTTTCCATCCCAGGCCCCCAGCCTGGGGAGACACTGGGGAAGGGGGGGGACTCGGGGAGCAGAGGCTGGGGGCCTGGGATGGAAGGGAGGTGAGGGTGTGCGAGATTCTGGAATGGGGGGGAGGGTGGGTGCACACCTCCTCCCCCCAGTCTCGCGCACACACACACCCCCTTCCATCCCAGGCGCCCAGCCGGGGGAGACGAGACACTGGGGAAGGTGGGGTGAATAAACATGCGGCGGGGGGGGACTCGTGGAGCAGAGGCCGAGGGCCTGGGGTGCTTTACAAGGATGGGTCCCTGTGTTTTGGGTTTATAAATTATTTATTTTAAGCTTGATGTGCATGTAGATTGTGTTTTCTTCCATCCGATGTTAACCCTGGAAACTCTTTGCTGCTGGGTTATGCCAGTGTTTTGGGTGTTTCCCTGTGTTTTGGGGCTAGCACTAAGGCAATGAGGAGTAGGTGGACCAGAAAGGAACCCTAGTCTCAAGCAGGGATGAGAAACAGTCAAGTCATGATGGAATCTTCTACAATCTTCGTGTCTATACTCTCTGCCTTCTGTTTGTTTCTAGCTGCTGTGGTTGCATGGAAAACCTCAAAAAAAGTGAGCCAAATGTAACAAAGATCTTATGAGGTTCTGGGCGCTTGTCATCAGGGACCTGTGTGGACTGCTTTGCTGCAGTTTGCAGTGATTTTTGCAGAATCAGCCAATCCTCGCAGTGCCATGCTAAAACTGCAGTGGGAGCTGTCTGCAGGATCTTTAAATCCTCGCTCAGGCATAAAGTTGTTGCCTGACCCCAAACTAAAATTTGCTGCTGTAGCTGCTGTCTGTCAGGGATGTGTGACCATGACCCCTGAGGGTGAATAGGCCCCATGGAGATTAATTGTGGTGGGGGAGGTCTTAGGGCCCTCTGTTTTGGTGAGGGAGGTCTGGGGCTTTAACATAAGCTGGGAGTTCTGGGGTGCTGAAATTCCAGAGGATTTGAGTGGTGTTTGATTAAGCAGAATTTGGCTTCACTGGTTGCAGAATTTAAGATTTTTTTGACGCAGAGACCACAGGTCCCTGCTTGTAATTCACCTCATCATCCACTACTCCTTCCACCTCAGTAGCAGACTAACTCAGATGCCCACCCTCCGCCTGGATGTCTCAACGCCAACTCAAACTGAACGTGGTGAAAACTGAACTCCTTATCTTCCCTCCCAATCCTTCCTCTCTCTCTTCCCCTCCTTGTCTTTTAGATTGTAAGCCACAGGCAGGGACCGTGTCTATTTCTATGTTCTGTACAGCATCAGATCACACTACTGGCGCTATATAAATGTTAATAATAATAACAACAGATGATGGGAGGGTGCCCCCCCCTAGAAATCGAATGCCACGTCAGATTGCCTGAAAGTCATGTCACAGTTATATCTGCTGATCAATTTCAGATTGAGAATGTACAGGATTCAGGATGACATGACATGGGTGAGCCCCCTTCCCAAGAGAGTTTGGATCCCTATATGGGAGGGGGCACCACGAGGGCTAAGAGTGGTGAAGAGCAGTTGCTGGGCTTTAAGCTTGCCTCTTGGAATATCGCGGGACTTAACGCCAAGGTAGCTGACAAAGATTGGATTGAATACATTAACCAATTTGATGTTATCCGTTTCCAGGAGACCTGGATATTGGCCAATGTGCCAAATAACCTGACTAGGGTGGGGGAAGTTCCAAGTAGAACTGCATGGAGGTCAAAAGCTTGGGAGGAAGGGCTGGGTTTCTGGGGGTTTGGCAACACTGATCTCTGATTCTCAGGCGTGGTCTTTTCAAGTGTTGGACTCCCATAGACCAGAGTTTCAAATAATCCTTCTACAATTTCCCAACAGATATTGGCATATTCTTGTCAATATCTATATTCCCTCTGCCTCTTCCTCTTATTATAAAGACGATATTTGGTCTGTTCTTGAGGATCAGATTAACAAGTTGAAAGAGAAGCTGCTGCAGGCATGGGTAATAATGTTAGGAGATTGGAAGGCGAGGATTGCTATAATCAGCGCTCTGGATATCTGTGGGGAGGGGGATCCAACCCTACAGCTGACTCTGTTCCCTGTCCGGCATTCCTGAGACAAAATCCTTAATGATGTGGGATGAAGGCTGCTAGCCCTGCTCCGCTCTCTGGGTCTCGTCCCTCTCAATGGCAGTTTTCCTGGGGATCCTGACGGGGACTACACCTATGAGACTTCGGTAGGACACAGTGTAGTTGACTATGTCTTTATCGGTCCAGCTCTTTGAGCAACGGTAACAAATTTTGCATTGGGTATTAGAGCTGAAAGCGATCACAGACTGTTAGAAGTCCAGATATTGGCAGGGGATCTCGCTACATCTTTGGATACCTCAAAGCTATCTACTGAGGTAGATCTGACCATAAGAAAATGGGATCAAATTGCTCTTTTTTGTACGATGCAGGAACTTTGCTATTCAGGCAATCTTCGGGAATTGGGTGTGCAGCTCCTCCAAGAAGCGAATGCTGCACAAGTCATAGCCAAATTTGAGGAGATAATAGTCCATTTCAGGGAAAGTATTCTTACGGTTCCCCGAAGGGATTTTTCTAAAGCAAAATCTGTTTGATTGGATGATGAATGTAGAACTCTGAAATCCCACCTCTTGTCAGCAAAGAGGGGTTGGGTTAGGTCATATTCTGACCTGGTTTTTCAGCAGTTGCAGGCCCTAAAGCAGGAATACAAATACTTACTGCGACTCAAGAGGTTGCGGTATTTCGATACAGAGTGGGCTGAATTAGTGACGGCTTCGTACCTGAGGGATAGTAAAAGATTTTGGAACATCCTGAATGGAATGATGCAGAAACCCAGCGATTTAGGCCATGCATTGGTTTCTAATGTGGTATGGGAACAATTCTTTGGAGGGATGTATGCAGAAACGGAGGTGATCGTGGGCGGCGACCCTCTTAGAGAGATCAAGGTGGATGGACCCCTCGCCCCCCAGTGGGACAGTGAGTTCCACAGTTCTGATATAGAAAAGAGGATCTTGGCTCTTAAAGACAATAAGGCACCTGGGCCTGACTGTCTTTCAGCTGAGGTGATGAAGGCAGCGCCTCAGTGGTGGGCTCAGATCCTTTGTAAACTTTTTAACAATATTGTAAGAGGCGGCGGAGTTCCCCAGTCCTGGGGTAAGAGTTGGATTGTCCCTATTTTTAAAAAAGGTGATCGTCGCGATTCCTCCTGTTGTAGACCGATATGTTTGCTCCTGGTAGTTAAACTATTTACGTCTATTATTTGCCAACATCTTCAAGAATGGGCCGATAACAAGGAGTTGATACCGAAAGAACGATACGGCTTTAGAGCCAATGGTCAACTTCAGATTGTACTTTTATTGTGGTCCATTTGATTTCGAAATATACAAGAATTAAGTCAAGGAATCTGTATATTGCGTTTGTAGACTTTACAAAGGCTTTTGATTCCGTGCCCAGACAGAGACTTTGGAGCAAACTAAAGGCCTATGGCATAGATCCGTCCTTGCTCAGTATTTTAGTTGCAATCCATGAGCACAATACTGCCAATGTGAAGGTTCAGTCTCTAAGTGCAACTAGTGGTTCAATTTCTGTCCAGAGAGGGGTTCGGCAGGGTTGTCCGCTTGCCCCTCTCCTTTAATTTGTTTGTGGCAGATCTGATTGCTGCTGTTAAGAGCTATAATCTACATCCCCCCAAAATTCAGAACTATCCGCTCTATGCTGACGATCTGGCTTTATTTGCTCAGACGGAGAAAGGATTGAGAGCTGCGATCAGGGGCCTATTAGAGTACTCTTCACTAAATGGACTAGAGGTCAATGTAAAGAAATCCAAGATTCTGATAGCCGGGGGGAAGCCCCAAAAGAAATTAGAATGGCTAGTTTCAGATCTGGCTATAGAGGTGGTGAATAAATTCTTATACTTGGGTATCATGCTCACCACCAGGTGCACATGGGCTCAACATGTCAGCAATAGAGCCCGATTATCTCTTATTACCGCAAAGACTTTGCTTAAGGCCTATAATTCCTCGTCTTGTATTTGTTTCTGTTATACTGGAAGCTTTCCGAGCGAAAGTTGTGCCTGTGCTGACCTTCGGAGTAGAATGTGCTACGTTCCCGGACCACTTGATGTTTGGAACGGATTCAGAATGATTTTCTTCAGAGTTCTCAAAGTGGGGGTCAGTACCCCCGGTGCAGCTGTAAGAGCTGAATTAGATATCCTCTCGCTAGACCATCAGGTCAGGCTAACTCTTATGAGGTACTGGGTTAAGCTTCAGGCCTGTCTGTCTGACTCCTTACAAGCTCTTTGCTTGAAGGAGGAACTGCAGCATGAGGGAGCTAGAACCTACCCTTGAATAAGGTATGTGGCAACAACATTAAACAAATTGGGTTTTTCGTTCCACTATTTTGTTGGGCAGTCCTTAGTTGGTAGGAAGTCATCCATGGAGCAAAGATCTAGAGATATAGCGAATCAGGAGGACCTTGCTGCTCTTAAGGAATGGAAAGTGGCTCCTAGTCTTGCTATTAGCAAGGCTTCCTTTAGGAGGGAACCTTACCTTGACATATGAGGAACTCTCATTTGAGGCAACGTTATACTCTCTTTCATTTTAATCTTGCGCAAACCTTGGTGGTAGAAGGCAGATTTCCAAAAGTCCCTTACTGGGACCGCAAATGCTCATGCTCCTTATCAGAAGTGGAATCATTGGAGCACTTAATATTCACTTGCCCATATTATGTCCACCTGAGGGAGATTTGACTGAAGCCTCTTTTGGATGCTAAGGGGCCCAATCGTTTACAACTTTTAATTTTTTTAGCTAATTTGTCAAACCCAAACGAGTTAGTGTCTGTGGCAACATTTCTTCTTCTTGCTGCCAAATGGCACAAAATAATTAGGTTCCGATTAGATGTGCCATAATTGAGTTAGGTATTTCAAAGCTGGTTCATTTAAGCATATTTTGAACCAGCAGTTTGTCAAGAGTTAGTACTTTGCCATTATTGTAGACTTTTCCATGCTAAAGATTGAATTGGAATGGTTTTCTTTTTAGGTTTATTGCAGTTCATTTCTTCTTTTAATGTTGTTACCATATGATTTTATGCAATATAAGTTTTGTTCATTTTATCAATCTTTCAATTGTTTTGTGTTGTTTTGTTTGTATCTGTATTTGTAGTCGTTTTGTTTTTGTTTGTTGTTTGTACGGCCAGGGCGGAAGCCAGTGCCAATGAACTTGAACTTGAGGCGATCCACAGGTGCAAACAGACCACCGTCCTCTTCGTGGCTCCCTTCTGGCCTCGCAGACTATGGTTCACAGACCTGATCACGTTGTCCGCCAGGGAGCACCTGGAACTCCACATCGCCCCAGACGTGCTGTCCCAGGGTCCCCTTCACTATAACCAGCCGGGGTTCCTGAGACTGACAGCTTGGCTATTGAGACCGTAGCCCTCCGGAGCTTGGGATACTCAGACTCCGTTGTACGCATGCTGTTGGCATCCAAACGCAAGTCCACGCAGCGTATTTATCAGTGTACCTGGGGGGTGTTCATCAAATGGTTTCATGCTAATCAACTGCCCCCTTCCATAGTCCAGGTTCTCCAGTTTCCTCAAGAGGGGTTAGACAAGGGGCTCCAACCTAACACTCTCTCGAGGCAGTTGGCAGCGCTTGATAGCACCCTGGGGGTTTTCAGTGGCAGTCGTCTGTCCTACCATCCCCACATATGCCAATTCTTGAGGGCCGCTCGTCGCATTTCCCCACCCGTTGTCCATAGGTTTCCCTCCTGGAACCTCGGTGTGATGCTCAAGGCCCTTACTACTGCTCCCTTTGAACCACTCAGGGAGGTCTCTCTTTTCTTCCTCTCTCTGAAGGTAGCTTTTTGATTGCCATTACATCTGCTAGAAGGGTCTCGGAGATCGGGGCCCTCTCTATGGATCCTGGCCTGTGCACCTTCCAGAGGGAATCGGTCGTCTTACGCCTTGACCTTTCCATCTTGCCTAAGGTGCCCTCCCTCTTCCACCTGTCCCCAGGAAGTGGTTCTCCCTTCCTTCTGTCCTCGCCCTCGTCACCGTTTAGAAGAATTGTGGCATACCCTTGATGTATGCAGGGCTCTTAAAATCTACCTGGAACGCACTGAGCCTTTCCGGTGCTGCTCCTGCTTCTTGGTAAGCTATCACCCTCACTTAAAAGGCGAGAGGGCTTCCAAGACGACCATCTCCAGGTGGATCTCGGCCTGTATCGCCAAGGCTTATAAGACCGCGGGTCTCCTGCCTTCTGCTCCAGTTCTAAGCCCACTCCACATGTGGTGCTGCCACAAATTGGGCATTTAGGTCCAGGGCCCCACTTGGCGAGATATGTAAGGCGGCCACCTGGAAAAGCCTTCATACCTTCACCAAGCACTATAAAATGTATCGCCTCGAGGCCACCTTTGGCCAGCGGATTTTACAGGGGGTACTGGGTTCACCTGAATCAATATGTTCCACCCTGCCAAATGGTCTTACTGTTCTGTTACTTCCCTAGGTCCGAATAAATGGATGAGAAGGCCATAGAACGGGCAATTGGGTTTCTTACCTGGTGAATTGCCCTTCTATTGCCTTCGAGGGAGGTTATTTGGCCCACCCAGGGATTTTTTTTTTCCTGAAATTTCTACTGTGCTCTTTGAGTGGGTCTCTTGTTGCACCCTCTTTTGGGGTCCCTGTTTGTCCTTAAGTTTCCCCTTTAGTTCGGGGAAGGTTGTGTTTTCTTTTCATTATACAATTACTCGAATCCTTTGGCTGTGGTACACTTGGGGAAGCGAGGGCGCGCTCTCCCTACGCATGCCCAGTTGAAAGTTGGTGCTGCCTCCTAGTGGACATGGGGGAGAACACTCCCTAGGTCCGAATAACCTCCCTCGAAGGCAATAGAAGGGCAGTTCACCAGGTAAAAAATCCAATTGCCCTTTTTCATCATCCAAATTATTATTGGCGGATCTTACTTCTTTCCCTACTAATAAGTCCACACTGGCCGTAACATTCTCAATTTCCCCTCAAGCTGATTTAGATTGGCTGTCTAAAATACCACCTTCTGTGGGAACCATAATGTCTGGAAGATGGCTCAGTTGGACCAGCTTAAAATATTGCTGCTGTTGGCAGGGCTGTAGGCCCGTGTATTTGTAGCAGACCCTCTTGGAGCTGGAAGTTGTGGGGTGAAATGAGTGGGACTGGGATAGGGATGGGGGAGGTCCTGAGGGTAGCTCCAGGTGTGAGGTGGGTGCAGCATGAGGGAAGGGACTGCCTGGTGAAAGCAGGCAGCAGGGAATGGGTTGGGGTGGGGTTTGGGGCGGGAGGGGGGTTGGGTTTGTATATTTCCCTTCAAGTGGAAGTTGTGGGGTGAAATGAGTGGGACTGGGATAGGGATGGGGCAGGTCCCGAGGGCAGCCCCAGGTGTGAGGTGGGTGCAGCATGAGGGAAGGGACTGCCTGGTGAAAACAGGCAGCAGGGAATGNCAGGCAGCAGGGAATGGGTTGGGGTGGGGTTTGGGGCGGGAGGGGGGTTGGGTTTGTATATTTCCCTTCAAGTGGACTGCTGTTGGGTTTATTTGATATATTGTTTATTATTATGTACTATTATATGTAGTGTTATGTATTTCATTGATGCAATTTGTGTAAGCCGCTACGAGACACCTGTGGTGTAGTCTGCGGGGTACAAAATTAAATTGAAATGAAAATGAATAATCTCAGGGGTCCTAACCCTTAGACCCTGAAACAAAAGGAGAGCTTTTCTACTACATACTAACCTTACTATTCCCCAAAGTATTTTATTGTCTGAGGCTGTGTGGACTGACATAGTTGTTGACTTCAGAGTGGGGTGTTAAAGTGGGGTGTTATCATGGAGGTAACAAAAACCCTTGTTGGAAATATTCCCCATCTCTCCAGTAGAGCCTTCTTTCCTTAAAATAAATTCAGTTCTACAATGCATCTCCTTGTTGCTGGTTTACTTGGCAGGTGCTCAATAGATTTAATATCTTGAATCCTGATATTAACTTTGAGAGGAGACCTCTGATTATTAGCCACCTCCCTTGCTGTTTTCCAGCGAGGGAGGAAGCCATTAGGAAGTGGAACTATATGTAAGACTTTGTTTTTCCGATAATCCATTTCTTTCCTGACTACTAAATATACCATATACATTTTTACCCTTCTTAGGATTTTTAAAAATATTTAAACCTTTTGAAGATGGCTCTTACACCATTAGCTGCCCTTTCATCTACAATAACAGGGATCTTGTTTTGTTGTTCAGTAGTCCCTCTTAAAAATTCGATTTAAAAAGTTTAAATTTATATTCATTTTCCTCAGCTGTTCACAGATTTGTTGATTTGTAGCAAATTAATAAAATACACTTATAAACAAACTCCTAATATTCACAACAACCCATTCAATAATATCCACAGCAATCCAATATCCACAGCAACCCAACGCGTTTCAGGTCAAACGAACCCTTCTTCAGGGGTATATATAATCTGAAAAAACAAATGAACAAGGTATATAAACAGAATACATGCATATAAATGACATTTAATCAATCAATAAACACCAGAGATACCTAATCAAAATGGGAGAAGAGGAGAGAAAAACCTCTTCACTAGTAAAATGTAAAGTTCTCTCTCAAAACCAAGCCCACAGAGGTTCACCTTCTCTGTCAAACCTTTTCTTCAGTAGTGCCTTTGCAAGGCTAGCACTAACTTGGTCCTGAAAAAACTTAATAAAAAACAGATAATGCATATCTCACCTGCCCAGAGGAGTCCCCAGTTCACTGCAAGTTTTAACATCACAGGTGTTGCATATTAGAGATGCTAAGTTGGGGAGCTTATAAGGGACACCTGATGTGGAGACTTACTCTCTCCTGTTTGACTGAAGTAGTGGCCACTGAGCTGCCAGGGAGGTAGGTGGTGCTTTGTGATGTACCCAATATGCATGTTTTCTCTTCTAAAGAAGGGGGTTTCTTTAGAAGAGAAAACATGCATATTGGGTACGTCACAAAGCACCACCTACCTCCCTGGCAGCTCAGTGGCCACTACTTCAGTCAAACAGGAGAGAGTAAGTCTCCACATCAGGTGTCCCTTATAAACCCCCCAACTTCGCGTCTCTAACATGCAGCACCTGTGATGTTAAAACTTGCAGTGAACTGGCCTACATAGAACAAAAGGGAGCACAAACTAAAAAAATCTGAATGCTCTTTTGAAATGGATGCAGCCCTTATCAATGATTTCAAATCAGAGGCTCCCATGTTGCCTATATTACACCATTGAAACATCTAAGGAAAAATAATAATAATAAAACCAGAATCTCATCATACTAAACTCAAAATACTCATAAAGCACTGCCCTAATAAGGTGCCTGAAAAGACGCAAACACATATCACTGGTGCTATGCTGATAACTGTGAAACGCCACACAATTAATCATGATAGAGGATTATAGGAAGACACTAAGATCCAATTCCTCATTGAGGCCATAGGGCTCCACTGTATTTAGCCTAAAGATCCACATCATCTCTCTTGAGCAAGCACCAGATCCCTGTTTCTAGTATCTAAATTCACCTTTTCGATCGCCCAAAAATTAAAATCCTCTGCAGAGTGATTCTCCTTAAGAAAATGTCCAACTAGGGGTGCTGTAACTCTCTGGTTCCTAATATTACTACTTTGTTCACAAACCCTTATCTTCAATTTCCTAGTAGTCTTCCCTATATATGGTAAAGGGCATGGGCATAGAATGGCATACACTACATATGTGGAAGCACAAGTAGTAAAATCTCTTAGCAACATGCTTTTGGAATCCGATGGATTAACAAAAGAAACCATTTGTGAGGTTTGTTTGCAACAAATTCCTGACGCACAAGGCACATGTCCCCTCTTTGTATTATCTAATGTAGCCTGAGGCACACCCACTGTCTTATTGATGTCTGCCCGGACTAAAAAGTCCTTAATATTCCTTCAGTTTGACCCAAAACGCGTTGGGTTGCTGTGGATATTATTGAATGGGTTGTTGTGGATATTAGGAATTTGTTTATCTATTGTTTATAAGTGTATTTTATTGATTTGCTACAGTAAACTGATATTGTTTTTATTAGTAGCCTTGTTGTTTTTGTGTTTTGCCATCAGTGGCTGCTTGTTTTCCCTTGTTATACATACAAAGATTTGTTCAATCGGTCTGTTTGCTGATCATGTACTTTTAACTGGCAAAGGCAGGGATACAATCATCTCCCCGCTTGTCCTTTGCTCGAGAATCTTTGTCCAGTGCTGTAAATTCCTTCTCAATTTCAGGCTTTGATCCAACTGAAGACTCATTATCTAATGAGTCTGACCGATTGCGGCATATTATGTTTTTGAAAAGTTATGCCGTGGCTGTACGGGCAGCAAAGAAGGGTTTCTTTGCTGCCTTCATAATGTCTGTGTGGAGCTTTTCCATCTGGTGGAGCTTTTCCATGTGGTGAGGGGTTTGGTTAGTCGTGCCTGCCTTCCGGGGCCCACTGTGACATGTTTATGGATAGAATCACTTGCATTGAACACAACTTCAACGTTGCCCTTTTGGCACAGTGGCAGAGCCAGAGGTAAGAAATGCCCCATCTGGTCAGGGTTTATGGGATCAATTTCAATTGGTGACGCCTGCTGAGGTGGAGGATGTGTTTGGTTCTGTGCGGACCACAACTTGCGAACTAGATCCCTGCTTATCTTGGCTGGTTAAGGCCAGCCGAGAGAAGGAGGGGCTGTTGCTGGCTAGGGTGGTCAGTGCCTCTTTTGTGTGTGGGGAAATTGCAGGAGTTCTTTTAAAGGGGATGTGGTCCTACCCCTCAAGAAACCATCTTTAGACGTTGACTTCCCTGTGAGCTATCAGCCTGTCTTTAACCTTCCCTTTTTAGGGAAGGTTATTGAACGGGTGGTGGCGCATCAGTTGCAGACTTATCTGGACCATATCAGTTTCCTAGATCCCTTGCAGTCTGGTTTTCGCCTGGGTTATGGCACTGAGACAACACTTGTGGCCTTGGTTGACTACCTTTGAGTAGAGCTTGATAGGTGTAATTTGACCCTTCTGGTGCTGCTCAATCTCTCAGCAGCATTTGACACGGTGAACCATGTAGTGTTGGTGACTCGCCTGCAGGACCTGGCTGGGTTAGATGGAATGGTTTTACATTGGTTCCAGTCCTTCCTGACAGGTAGAGTACAATGGGTGGTCTGGGAGATTTTACGTCTTCTCCCAAGGATCTCTTGTGGGGTCCCGCAGGGTCCTATTCCTGTCTCTTATACACATCTAGATGTGTATAAGAGACAGGTGTATACGTGGGGAGTTTGCTATCATCAGTACGCTGATGACATGCAACTTTACCTGTCCTTTTCATCCCACCCAGGTCCTGCTGTCTCTGTGCTTTCCTGGTGGTTGACAGCTGTGGTGGACTGGATGAGGTTGAGCTGATTGAAGTTGAATCCTGATAAGACGGAGGTGATGCTCATTGCCAGGTCTGGGGTCCTGAATGGGGGGCTATTACCTGTTATTGACGGGGTTCTCCCCATGTTGGCATTTTGGGAGAGGAGCCTGGGAGTGCTCTTGAATCCACAGCTGCGTCTGGATCTCCAGGTATCAGCTGTAGCAAGGAGTGCATTCTGCCAATTGCGTTTGGTAAGACAGCTCTGCTCCCATATCTCGGACTCAGAGCTGGAGTGGTCGCTGTCATCCATGCATCTGTCACCTCGAGGCTGGACTACTGTAACGTAGGGCTGTTGCGGCAGCAGCTGTTACCGCACCGCAATTCCATTCCTCAACCTCGGCATCCCACATTGCGTTCCGCCACAATAATCCACATCTGCGGCATGTATGTGTTTGACCGATTTGCTGATTGTTAATCAGCGGTCTTTTACCGCGTTCTGCCAATTTCATATATGGGAGACAGGCATGATGAGCATCTATCGCGGTTCCGTGAAGGGAGTGGAGTTGGCTTAGCTATAGCTAATAATATTAATAGGCTGCCGCTGCGCCGCTGTGCTGTGTGTGTCTGTGTGACTGTGAACGGTCACGCTGACTCTGACTGCTGGTGCTGTGTGTGTGTGTGTGTGTGTGTGTGGTACTGCTCTGTTGTACCACAGTAACTGCTCCTGCTTCTTCTAAATACATGCATGGTGTTTTTATTATATGGCAAATTGATATTATATGGAAACGTAAATTGATCTCCAAAGTAAAGTTTTTTGAACAAAACTCCTGGTTTGAGCTTAAAATGACCTGTGTATTGGCTGACCGAGTCATTTTGAATTTGAATTAATGAAGTGTGCTCACTGCTCATGTGCTGTGTGAACGAAGTCCATGAGTTCTTAAAATCCTCATTCCTAACTTCCTCAGTCTAGAAGAAGGAAGCTGAGCAGCAGGACTCAGTTGGCATAGTTGTTAATGTCCCTGCTTGCTATAAAACCTGTAGCTTTAATTCAGCTGGTTCAAATCCCCACTGTTAGTTACCAATTTTTTTCATTATTACTTTTATATTAGTTTTATTGTTTGTATTGTTGTTGTTATAAATATAGCTGTGTTTGCCATACTTTGTAATATAAATAACCAATAAATGCTTACTTATGACATTAACCCCAGATTAGCGCAGCCGAGCCAGGCGGCGGGATCATTGCTATTATGCCCCGCCCCCTACGGCAGCCGCCATTACGCTCGCTTGCAGTCGCGGAACACCCTCGCAGATGCAATGACTGCCCTGCGCCTGCCCCAGCCCCCACCGTCCTTACGTCACAGACCACCTTCTCTCCCCCGGCCCGGACACTAGAGTTCTCTGTAGTACGTCACAGAAGCCTTTGCCAGTTGTTGCTCCTCAGTCTAGAAGAAGGGAGCTGAACAACAGAACTCTGTTGGCATAGTGGTTAAGGTCAACGCTTGCTGTAAAATTTTTAGCTGTCATTATGCGGGTTCAAATCCCTGTTCCGTGTGTCTTAATTTTTTTTCAATCATTACATTATTGTTCTTGTTTTTTAATAATACAATTACTGCTGTGCTGTGTTGCTCATGACATACTTTCTGTGCCCCAAAAACAGCTTTCTTATTACATTAACCTATAGAAATAAATTCACATATCCGTGGTAAAACTTTAAGCAGGCTGCGTCGCTGCTAGGCAACTAGCAACAACGCAAGCCGGGGAGGGAGATTTAAACTGGGTGTGCTGTGCACTGTGTGCACCGGGGTCCGTGACGTGTTGTGATGGAGCCAGGCGGGAGGGATATAAAAGGAGATATGAGAGAACAAGGAGGCGGCAGCTGCGGGCTCAGCACTGACAGCACCACTGTCCTCCTTGTACCCCCGCCTGTGTAAGGCGGCGCACAATCACCTCTTCAGTCTCCACCCCTCTGTGTTGGCTGCCAGTTGTGTTGGGTCAGGTAGTACAGTACACTACACAGCATTCCCTCCCTCGCCTCGTGTGTAGTGTCCCTCCCTGCTCTCTGTGTTGATGCCTTCTGCCGGTATAACCGCGGAAGGAGCCTCAAAGCCGCTGGCGAGCATGGAGCACATGGACTAGTGGTGGTCGGGGAAGCGCATGGGCTGGGGAAATAGACATGGACTAGGGGTCTAGGGGACATGGATTAGGGGAAATAGACATGGACTAAGGGTTGGGGATTAGGGGAAGCGCATGGGCCGGGGAGGCGGTGCTGGAGCTGTAGGGAGTGGGGGACTCGGAGTCCCTGTTCCATGTTCGCCATTGGCTTCGAGCCTTCCGCAGCTACCGGGAAAGAGCAGACAGAGTCTTGCCGACACCCATTTGCACCACTACAACCAGGGCCCCGAGGGAAACGCGGGTCTGCAAATCGCAGATTTCCCGCGGAATTCCCCTCCCCCTGCGGAATCTCCTGCCCCGCTTACCCCAGCGCAGAATTTCCAGCCTGCGCTGCGGGGACGCGGGGCAGGAGATTCCATGAGGGGAGGGGAATGAAAAAACCCTCAGGGCTTCCCCTCCCCAGCCTCCCCAGTTGCCAGGGGGGGAGGCACCCCCTTTAGATAATTAAT